>CM056950.1:24765011-25365011 GCA_029856935.1 Cyclocarya paliurus
TCCTCAGATCGAAATCCTCCATCCAATGAAAAAATTTAAACACCTGACCCTGAATCATCCACCCCTCTCTCGCCCAACCATGCAAAAAATCACGCTCAGATTTTCATTTGGAGGAGAAACATGAAAATCGTCATGAAGCTAATGGTTGGCACCTCCAACAAACGCCACAAACTCAATATATTCCTCTTGATTGTGTCAATGGACGGCCGAGCCCTCATACACTTGAGCACCAATGCAAACTGAAAATCGTTCACCACTTTTGAATCTCTACATCAGAGAAAATAAATTCGGGCTCTCCATTCATTTCTACCGGGTGCCTCATAGGAAGCAGGAGGAAACCACCTAATGCAAAACCGCCTGGAGATAAGACCGAGGGCCAGACCCTCTGCTTGAGTCCCCGCGGTGAGGAGGCCACCAGGGGGAGGGTCGCCATGGAGCGAACCCTAGGCGCAAGAAAAACGAAACCAAAAGAAACTTTCTGCAAAACTTCGGAACAGATTCGCTACATTTTTACTAGGTCTTAAACAAAATAAATTGATATAAATCAAATACAATGGACTGCAAACTAATTTATCTCAGTCCAAATCTATACAACTATTAAATGATTAGATTCACCTTGAAACAAAAATGACAGCATTAATCTCAAACTTATAGAGCCATTTAATAACATATTTAGGAGTTTTACAACAACGTGGAGATTTTAAGCAAATTTTAGATACTCTAAAATTTGAAATCAATTGGATACTCTAAAAAAATGTGTAATGCATATGGGAAAAAGTCTCCCTCCAACTGTTTTCTCTGAAAACAACTAAGGGGAGTTTGTTAGTCCGTTTTTGCTTCTGCTGCTGCTGAAGGAGTCGAGGGGCGTATCTGCGTGCCATGGTGGGTAGAGGTGAGGGTACAGAGGAAATGATAAAGGTCTAGGAATGATTGAAGTTGAGTGAGGAAGAAAATATACCCATAGGCATTTGGAGAAGATAGAAAACAAAGGGAAGAGAAGTGTAGTTGGGAAAATTTGTTCGGAGAGGAAGATAGGGAAGGAGATTGTGAGATCAACAATGGAGAAAATATAGAGGGTAGGGAGGCCAACGGAATTTCAGGAGTTTGGGGCCAACTGTTTTATCATTACCTTTGCATCGGTGAACGATAAGGAGAAAGTTATGGGTGGTTGCCCATGGCTCTATGATAACTTCTTGTTTGTGATTAAGGATTACGATGGTGAAACACAATCACATTTTATGGATTTTGATCATGAGTGCTTCTGGACGAGATCTATACTATGCTACTGCTGTACCACAGGGATGATATAGAGAACATATTGGTGGTTTATATGGAATTATGAAGGGTGTTGATGTACATGAGGATGGGTTGGCTTGGGGTAGAGTTTTATGGGTTCAGATTGCTTGTGACTTAAAGAAACCTCTGGCAAGGGGACAAACTATAGAAGTGGAGGGGACGAGAATGTGGGTTCCCTTTCAGTATGAAAAACTGCCAAAATTATGCTATTATTGTGGTAGAATTGTACATGACAATGAAGGTTGTGGGGATGGGAAGATTGGTAAATAGGGAACAAAGGGTGGGGAATTACAATATGGTGCTTGGCTGAGAGCTCCATCAAGGAATCAAAGGTGGTTTTGAGAGAAGGAAGACCATAAGAACAGTGAATTAGGGAATGAAGCTTCGCAGGGCTCTTTTACAGGGTCAAAGGATAGGGAGGACTCATGTGAAGATGGGGAGAGGGTGAAGAAAGGAGTGGAAGTTGAGGTTGAAGGGGAGAAGGAAGGAGTGGAAGGTGAGATAGAAGGGGGAGAATAATGAGGTGTGCCAAATAGGTGGGACTGATGAAGGTGATCTCAACTAGAAAATAGAAAAGAATTCTCAAATGATACCAGTAGAGGTCGAAGGTGATCTGGACATCTTTTCAACTAAGAGAAATGCAACTTTGGTGATGGCTATGGAGGAAACACAGAATCAGGAGAACCTTCGTGGTGGAAGAAAGGGAAGTTGGAAAAGAAGAGCTAGAGGTAGATCAAATGCTGGTAAACCTCCTATTCTTAATCATTTGAATAAAAGAGGTGCTGCTAGTATGGAAGGGGATAATGTGGGGGAGGGTGTAGAGAAGAAAGCTAGATTGGAGGAGGTAGCCTTTGAGAAGGGAAAGTTAGGGGCGGTGGTTGTTCCTAGCATTATGGATATTATAAGTTGGAACTATCGAGAGCTTGGCAACCCTCAGACAATTTAGGACCTTTGCCTAATGGCAAAGGAAAAGAAGGCCAATATGGTGTTCTTGATTGAAACCATGATTACAATTGGTGAGTAGAAATTCTGAAGAGAAGACTTGGGATGGAGGGCTGCTTTGTAGTAGATTCTGTTGGGAGAAAGGGGGGTTTGGCACTTTTCTGGAGGAGTAATGAGGAAGTGGAAATAAAGAGCTACTCTACTTGGCATATCAATGCTGAGATAGTATATAGAAGGAAAGGGCAAGAAATGATTATGTACTGGGTTCTATGGGCATCCCGAGATAGATAAAAAATAAGGGGTCTTGGGATTTATTACGAAACTTGAGGCCAAGAAAGCAGGAACCGTGGTGTGTGTAGGGATTTCAATGAGATCCTTTTCCAAAATGAAAAGGTGGGAGGCAGGCAAAGAGATGAAACAAAACTAAGTCATTTCAGAGAAGTGTTAGAGGACAATCTACTCTATGATGTAGGCTGCTATAGTGGTTTCTTTACATGGAGCAATAGACATGCTGACCTCTCCTTTACAAAAGAGAGGTTAAATAGGTGTGTGGCAAATAGCAAGTGGAAGGAAATGTTCAGGGGAGTAAGAGTGGAAGGTTTGCCAGTAAGAAGTTTAGACCATTTGCCTATATTGGTGTCAATAGAAGGGGTTGTTAATAGGCAAAGGAGATGGAAGGCTTTATTCAAGTTTGAGGCAAGCTGGATTAAAGAAGAGGATTGTGAGCAAAGAATAAAGAAAGAATGGGATAAAGGACAACAGATAAATGACTATGTGATAAGGGTGCAATCTTGATTGAATTTTTGTAGCAGGACTTTGATGACATGTTTTAAAAGCAAAGATAAATAAAAGCTAAAGAGATTGACCAAATTACAAGAAAGATTAAAGAAGCGCATGAGGAGTTAGGGCCCCATAATGTAGAGGAGCTGAAAAGTTTACAAAAGCAGGTGGGAGAATTGATGGATCAGGAGGATACTATGTGGTACAATCTTGGTGATAGAAACACAAGGTTCTTTCATGAGTGTGCAAATCAAAGGAAGAAAGAAGTAAAATCTCTTCAATTGTAGACAAAAAAGGAACCTTGGGAATAGAGTAAGATGGAGTTGTAGAGGCTTTCAAAGATCATTTTGATGAGGTGTATAAAACTGCTAACCCGAAAGATGAAGTGATTGACAAGTGCCTAGAAGAAGTAGAGAGAAAGGTAAGTGATGAAATGAATGAATCCTTGGAGATCAATTTTAAAATGGAGGGAGTAGAGGAGGTTCTGAAGATGATGGGGCCTTTAAAATCTCCATGACTAGATGGTTTTGGGGCATGTTTCTTTCAATCCTTTTGGCATATTGTGGGTGATGATGTGTGTAGTGCTTCAGTTCCTCAATGGTGGAAGGATGGATCCAGATTTAAACCCCATCTATATAGCTCTAATTCCTAAAGTTAGTGACCCCAAAAATGTTAATGAGTTTAGACCAATAAGCTTATGCAATGTTGTTTATAAGCTTGTAGCAAAAACTCTTGCCAACAGATTGAAGAAAGTTATGGATGTAATTATTTCTAAGAATCAAAGTGCTTTCATTCCTGGGAGGTTGATTTATGATAATATTATAGTAGCCTATGAAGTGCTTCATTCTATGCAAACAAGGCAAAGACGTAAGGATGGTAGCATGGCTTTAAAGCTGGATATTTCAAAGGCATATGATAGAGTAGAATGGTCTTACCTTGAGGCAGTAATGAAGAAGCTAGGATTTGGGGATAGGTGGATTGGTTTGATAATGAAGTGTATATCCTCAGTTTCATATGCCGCTTTAATTAATTGCAGACCAGGAGAGACTATCTTCCCTATAAGGGGGCTAAGACAAGGAGATCCCTTATCTCCCTATCTTTTCCTTTTGTGTACTGAAGGACTAAGTGCAATACTTAATAATGCTGAAAGAAGATCAGAACTAAAAGGGGTGTCAGTAGCTAGAGGAGGTATAAGGGTCACTCACTTACTCTTTGCAGATGATTGCATTATATTTGGGAAAGCAAGTTGGTTGGAGTGGAAGAATATCAATGGCATTCTCGAGCTTTAAGAAGCTGCCTCAGGTTAGAGTCTAAACAAGCATAAATCTACAATTTTCTTCAGTCCTAAAGTCCATGTTTCTATAAGAGAAAGAATAATGAAGGAGATGGGAGCAAGATGGCAAAATAATTGGCAAAATAATTATGGTTGGTAGATCTAAATACAACTTTTTTAGAGTCATCAAGGATAGAGTGTGGACAAAGCTTAGTAACTACCAGAACCAATTTTTGTCACCCTCGGGCAAGGAAGTGCTGTTATACAAGCCATCCCAACATATCATATGAATGTCTTCAAATTGCCAAAAAAATTATGCAAGGAAATAGCAGCTCAAATGGCTAAGTTTTGTTGGGGCTTCAAGAAGGAAGATAGTAAAATCCAATGTAGGAGATGGGCAAAAATGGAGTTTGCTAAAGCTGGTGGAGGATTGGGTTTTAGAGAACTTGTAAGCTTCAACAAGACCTTATTAGCAAAGCAATGTTGGAGAGTGTTGAAAAATCCTCATTCTTTGGCTGCAAAGGTCCTGAAGGACAAATACTTTAGGCATTGAGAGATCTTGGCTTCAAAGCTGGGTCATAGGCCTTCAGTTATTTGGAGGAGTTTATGGTGTTCTTTGGAGTTATTAAAGGAGGGTTGGTGTCGAGAGTAGGTGATAGGGAGAGTATCAACATTTAGAGGGACAAGTGGATACCAAAACTGTCTACCTTCAGGATTCAAACTCCTAGAACCTTACTAGCAGCTGAAGCAAAGGTTAAGGAATTCATTTATGTGGATACTAAGACATGGAAAACAGAGTTGGTAAAAAGCATTTTAAATGAAGAAGAGGCAACACTTGTCTACAACTTACCCATCAGTTCCTCAGCTCTACCAGATAAGCTAATTTGAGCTCATACAAAGGATGGTCAGTTTGATGTTAAAAGTGCATACCATTTGGAGATGTGCAGGAAAAATAGAGAAAATAAGGAGGTATCCAAAAGGTGGTACAGAAAACTGGAAGGTGTTGTGGAATTTAAATGTTCCTGTTGTAGTTAAAATGTTCCTATGGAAAGCAATAAATAATTGTCTTCCTACAAAGTTTAACTTGAATTGCAAGAAGGTTGTTAAAGACTACTACTGCCCATTATGTAAGATGCAGAAGGAAATAGTTTCTCATGCTCTATGGAGTTGTGGTGCTACTGCCCAGTATGTAAGATGTAGAAGGAAACAGTTTCTCATGCTCTATGGAGTTGTGGTGCTACTGCCCAGTATGTAAGATGCAGAAGGAAACAATTTCTCATGCTCTATGGAGTTGTGGTGGAGCTATGGATGTTTGGGCAGATAATCTCAGTCCTGTGCAGAAATGGGTATCTACTGAGAGGGATATGCAGGAGCTATGGGCATGCTAGTGTAATAAATTGAAAAGAGAAGAATTGGAGTTAATGGCCGTAGTACTGAGAAGGATTTGGTTGAGGCGAAATAGTTTTATTTTTTAAAACAAATTTGAAGGGCCTAATGTGATTTTCAGGCAAGCTACTGACTGTTTACTTCAGTTTCATCAAGCTCAACAGAAAGAACCCAAGAACCAAACTGATAGCACTCAGGCAAGAAGGTTATGTAGATGGAAGGCTTCTGCAAAAGGCCAGGTGAAGGTTAATTGGGATGCTGCAATGAAGATCAAAGAAGGCAGGATGGGGATTGGTTTAGTGATAAGGGATATGCAGGGAGATGTGTTGGTGTCATTGTGTACTCAAAAGGGGAATGCAAGAACTCCTCTAATAGCTGAGTTACAGGCTCTTTGGTGTGCTATGCAGCTATGTGCAGAGTTGAACTTAACAGAAGTGGTGTTTGAAGGGGATGCTTTGAGTGTGATTAAAGCAGTGAGTGGTACTGAATGTAGTTGGGAATGGCATGGTCAAATGGTTGAAGATATTAAAGGGTTTTGAAGAATAGATCTAACTAGACAATCTTATACACATATATGGAATGTAATTGTGTAGCTCATTTTCTAGCAAAAGTTTCTTTACTTGTAAATGAGGAAAGAATTTGGATAGAAGAAGGTCCTACAAGCATACAATATTATGTTCTAAAGGATGAAAGTGTAATAGTTGAAGAAGAATGAATACAAGTTTCAATGTTTTGATTAAAAAAAAAACTAGATACTCTAAAATTGCCTATAACCAAAATCAACTCATGTCATTTGTTACATCAACGTGCAATTTTTAGTCTATGTTTACATCAACGTCCAATTTTTAAGCAAACTTGCAATTTTGGATACTCTAAAAAAGTAAAAATTACCTATATGTTACATCAACGTCCAATTTTTAAGTTGCGTTTGGATAGTGAGATATTCTGAAGTATTTTATGAATATTAGTAAAAAATAAATAAAAAAAATAATGATAAAATATTGAATAGTAATGATTAATAATTATGAAAAATAATAATAAAATAAAAAATAATAATAAAGTATTAATACCTGAATACCCAAACTAAGCCTTAAGCAAAATTTTGGTGAAGTTCTGTCGTTTGCCTAAACTGTTGCCAACATCAACGTTGATACTCTAAAATTGGCAAATTTTGGCCTTCTATTGCTCTTGCCAATACCGCTGCAAATGTTCTGGCAAGAGCATGATGACATGGTCATCAATTCATCACCCTTGTACAAAATAATAATATACATATAGTTGTTAATAACTTATTTTTAGCTAACGCTAAAAACACTTAAATAAATTTTCTCCTTTTATAATAAAATTGTGGAAAAAATTGTTTACCTATCCTCACTCATAGATACAAGCATAAATGTAGAACCATTGATGTGATTTTTCTTAAAATAAAGTGGTTGAATATCCTTTTTAATTAAATTTTTTACCCTCAGTTGTAATAAAAAGATCAAATTGATCCATCTTTTAGAATCTTGTTCGTAAACACTTAAAATTGATCCATCTTTTTTTTTTTAAAGAAAAATAAAAGCGCTACATAAAATATCAATGATCATTTAACACATGTGATATGATAGGCCAAGTATGTGCCCCCATGTATAAAACATTAAAAAACCTAAAGTAGTCTAGAAAAGTAAGAAATCAATGAAAAAGTTAAAAATAAAATAAAATAAAAGGAAACAATTAAAAATGAAAATATGAACAACTGAAAAATAAGGCATGTACAAAAATATAAGGGTGCTGCTACTCAGCCTAATTATTTTGTACTCTTAAAGTTATCACTAGTGTAATTGCATTTTTTTCTTTGAAACATTTTTTAAGTATATTTAAACATTTAAAATAAAAATACACAAATTCACTAGTAGTCATTTCTTTAACCATTAAGAAAAAAAAATATATGAGTGGTCAAAATTAGTGAACAAAATCAGGGGCTAAATAGTATTATCCAAAATATAAAATGAAAACTAAAACATTAAAATATTAAAACGTAAAATTAAAAATTAAAAACCTAATATGTAGCAAAGAATTAAATCAATAAACTACTTAATATGAAAAACAAAATACATTATTCTTAAAAAAATTAAAAGGCATGAAATCGAAAACAAATGTGCGATAGTAGCATATATAGTTGAGAAATGATATTTGCAGTCATAGAGTACGATAGCGCCGCACACTTTTTTTAAAAAAAGAGAGTAAATATGAGACTCACATAAAAAATTAATTTTTTAATAGTGGACTCCATTCTTTTTTAAAAGAAGTGCGACACTATACAACTCATAATTGTATCTAGCATTATTCATCATATTTATATTTTGATTATTGCACATACGTGTGACCTTGTTATATTCATTACACGAACAGAATATGAAATTGTTGTATTTTTCTTGATGATCTATTTTTAAGAATGTTGAAAAAATATTTTAGAAAAATATGAAAACTGAAAAATACAGGGGTGACTACATGGTCGACTGTGCTGATCGTTGCTTGGTACGCTTGACCACCTGAATACAACCAATAGGGTGGCTACGTTGGCCAACACTTGATCTGATGAGAGTAACTACATAGAGTAACTATATGACTACAAATATCATTTTTCAAATATCATATTAAAATGAAACCGAGTTTGTAATAATAATGAACAAATCAGTTTCATAGTACAGTTCTCCCATTCCCTTTCGCAAAGGTATTAGACTGGTGAGTTTTGTTCTCTTCACCTTGATCACAAAATTACGATTCTATTTCTAAGGTTTCTATTGGCTTTTGGGTTGTATGGCAATCGTTCATCTGATGAAAACCTTGAAAAATGAAGGTCTAATATTCTTATCGAGTTGAAATTCTTAAAACAATTAACACAACCTATTAACTTGCAATTTATCACTTTTGGGTTTTGATTCACAATATTCATAACTTGCAATATTATTCTATCTAACTAAGGTAAAAACCATGCATGAAGTTAAATAACTTATACATGCATGTGGTAAGTTTGAAAATATATACCATTGCAGCACTAATATTCATAACAAAGTAGAAATGTTCTTGGTTCATTTTTTTTTTCTTTTTACTTTTCTTTTCTTGTACTAGCAAGAGCTCTTATTATCTTTGTTGGGGGTGTGTCCACAATACATCTCCCTATGATCCCTCTAAAAACAGGCTTGCGAGGCTTAGTGTTGAATGCCATAAAAGACTTGAGAATGTCTTGTAACACCCTATCCATCTAGAGTTAAAAGATTAATGTCATTTTACGAAACTAAGGGACTTGAAATGCTATTAACCTTAAAAACGTTACTTAGAAGCCCAATATAAAGGACTCTATACATAAAATAAATCGAATTTATTTATTAAAATACTAAAAACTTAAAAGAGAATTTGCGGAAATACTTGTTGAAAATCTGTTCAAAATGATGTGCTTGACAAAATAAATTATTAAAATTAAAAACATAAACTAAACATCCTCATGATCTGTCCAGGTCTCTATCTCATCTTCTTGTGACAAGTGATGTCCCGAAACTCCATTCTCATAGTGATCCTCACTTTGGGTGGTTAAAACGTAAAAATAATAAGAATGAGTTGAATATACAATAAGCAACGCATCATACACTAAACATAATATAATCATAGACTTTTCTTGAAAAACGTGCATATTTATAAATACATAACTAAACATGTACAATAAATGTGTAAAATGTCTAAACTTTTCTTTGACTTTCCTTATTGTCCCATACCAACTGTTAATCTCGTGAGTTAGGGTTAGCGGTCTTGAAGATCTTGATTCCACCTATGGCTATGGGTTAGGAATCTATACATGAGGATGACAACACTAGGTGTACTATTGGTGTTCCTATACATCTTGGCAATGCAATATGCCCTTACTTCACGGTACCATCATACTTATCATAGCATAGTCCATTACATATCTTAGCTGTAATACATCATTAATGATCATACTTGCATGCTTTCTTGTCATATCTTATCTTGTTACATAAAATCGTGACTTGCCATAAAATATTGTGATGTATGTACAATGTAAAATACCAAGAGACATAGGCATAAAATCATGGCACTTACAATTTATCATGATATTCAAAATCACTTTCATTATGACTTGGGTATGTAAAAAGGTGTGTCCATTATCACTATCTAATTGGTGTTATCAATCCATACATTAAACTTGTAATTTTGGCCTATATTCACGTGTTATAAACATGGCATATATAAACACCTTAGCTTCAAAATACATGAAACTCATAATACTTATAACATGACACATAAGACTTATAAGTAACACCCGTAACACTAATAAGTAACTTGCACCCAAAACTACAACTTATTTTCATGGAACAGCATGTAATCCATATTTACACAATAGAGGAGAAAGACGGGAAGGGTAGGGGCATACCAAGCAGTTCAAAACTGAGTGGTACAAAAGGAGAGAGAGAGAGAGTATTTACAAATTGTAAAAATTTATTTATCATATGTATTGTGACATCTCCAAACTCCGCTTGAGATTTGATGGAGCTTGAAGCATTTGGACATGCAATACAATGTTACATACCCCGTTAATGACAGTTAAGAATGCAATACACCTATCATGCTTATAACAATATGCAGTACACGTCATATCCACATAATTAAAAGTCACATTGTTCATCCAAAATACTAAGTTAAACCATTTATATAACAAACGTAGGGTTCCAAATCATGGACCCTCTTAAAACCTCAATAAAGAAGCACTTAGTACAGGTTATAAGGGCCTAATCCTCATTTTGTACTTCCCAAAATTTCTTCGATCTTGTCCAATAATTTCAAAATGACTTCCATAAAATGCTTAGCTAATATAAAACGGTTCTTAAGGGTGAAAAACTTGTCACATATCAGCATCCATTGGGGCTTAGGATTCCCCTCCAAAATTCCTTCGATACCACTTATCAGATGGGTAATAATCTTCATATAGCAATCTATCAGCTAAAAACGATCATCTACAGTGAACTCGGCCCCAATCAGCTCTAGCCACACCACTCTTAGCCTCGTCCAGTTTGGTTCCATCAGTCTCTGTTATATCTTCTACCATTTAAGGGAAAATGATAGTTAGGACTACCACAATAAAATTTTTGCAAATCTCAGTAAGTATGTAAGCAACAAATAGTATAAATAAGCATGCATGACAGTAAACATGAAATGTCTGCATGATGAACATGGACTTGCTTATGAAAGCATAACATAGAGACATCATAACTTAACATGAACATGGCATGATTGCTTGTGTGAACATAGAACATTCATTTTTATACATGTTTGGTTACTTGATAATGGACTCTCCATAGCTCCCCATAGATCGCATGCTTTGCCGGTATTGCATCACATCATAGGTCCTTGCATTAGCTGTGAGTATGTCCTTTTTTTTTTTTCAAAACATATGATCTTCATTGCATCAAACTGTTCTATGGCCTTCAACCATTACAAGAGACAAAATACATGTGTTTACATAGTCTATGTCTAGAATTCCATAACACAATGAGACTGCTTGTTGAGCCAATTGGTGTGCCATCTTGTTTGCATCCCTCTTGACATGTTGAATTTTCCATCTTGTATCAGCCAAGGTAGAATTAACATCATCCACCAAGCAGCTAAGCATTCCATTTTGTAGTTTGTTTTGTCTCATAACATTGATAACCTGATTTGAATCCCCTTCAAAAATCACATTTTGCAGATCCATATCTTTACACGAAATTGCAACTGTGACTAATCCCCTGGCATCTGCAGTAGTCGATTGTGAACAAAGGGATATCGGTTGCATTAGAGTAGCTATAACTTCCCTTTCATTGTCTCTTATCACCACTCCTATTCCTATTTTGTAATTAGCCTCTTTAACAGCAACATCCCAATTTAGTTTGAGCCAATTTGGTGGTGGAGCTTCCCAAGTTGTCTTTACCTGTTGATGTAGTGTCATTTGTGAACCATGTTGTCTTTGTACTTGTTTGAACTCTTCCTGTGCCTGTGTAGCTTTTTTGAACAAAGTTAAAACAACTTTCAAATATCCATTTGTTTCTCCTATTCCACAGTGACCTTGTTGTCTCTGCAAATAAACTGATTTCATCATGGCGTAGTCTTTCAAGAATTTATAGAAAATAGACCCAAATTCCTCATCTATAATGGAAGCTTTTTGTAGTTTCCTGCTTCCTAACAACCAAACATCTTGTGCAAGTGGGCATGACCAGAGAATATGTCCTGGGGTTTCACTTAAATTCTAACAAATGGGGCATAATGGTTCTGTGGTGATCTTTCTTTTATACAAATTGTGTTTTGTAGGTAAAGCATCAATACATGCACACCATATGAAGACTTTTACAGAATTTTTTGTCTACAGATTCCATATCTATTTCCACAACTCTTTTTGATCCCCCTTTGTTGAAGATTCCCTAGTTTTACTTTCTTGTTTCTATTTTGATAGATGGTATGCACTCCTTACTGAAAAGCATCCATTTAATGTGCCTTTACAAGCCATTTTATCTTCAGTAGCACTTTGTGAAACATGTATCTTTACTATCTCCTTTACCTCTTCCTCATTGAAAGTATCTTTTAGAAGTTGCATGTTCCATCACCCACTTTGATGATCAATTAAATATGCTACCATTGCATTTTCTGATAGGACTTTCAATGGTGATTGAATGGTACATGTTCTTGCCCTTGGAATCCATTTGTCTTGTCACAGATTAATTTTTTGTCCATCTCCAACTCGCCATATGATTCCTTCCTTAATAATGTCAATTGCTGAAAATATACTTCTCCAAGAAAAAGAAGGTCTTGATCCTAATTTAGCCTATAAAATAGAGGATTGAGGGAAATACGTTGCTTTCAAGATTTTGGCTGCAAGTGCTGTTGAATTAGTAAGCATCCTCCATATTTTTTTAGCTAAAAGATATAAATTGAAACTCACTAAACCCCTAAATCTCATTCCTCTATCTGTTTTGCTCAGACTCAAGCTGTCCCAAGTTTTCCAGTGGATCTTTGAAGATTTTTCTTGAGAACCCCACCAAGGGTTTGATATCATAGTATTGAGTTTATTACACAATGTCTTTGTTAATAAAAACACACTCATACTATATGCGGGAATGGCTTGGATAGCAACCTTAATCAAAATTTCCTTGCTTTCCTTGAAAGGAATTTATTCTTCCAGTTCTCTATTCTTTGCTGACCCTTTCAACTATGCCTTGAAATTCTCCAACTTTTGACCTTCCAATAAGAGATGGCAATCCCAAGTATTTCTCAAAATTGGATGAAGCTCTTAAACCAGCTACCACCATGATATAATTCCTTGTTAGTTGCTTGGTGTTTTTACTAAAAAAACAATGATGTCTTCTCTCTATTAAGTTGTTGTCCAGATGCCTTCTCATAACAGTAGGGAATCTGATTTAACCCAGCCCATTCTTTTATAGTTGCTTGGCAAAACAGCAAACTGTCATTTGCAAAGAACACATGATTCATTCTAACCTTTCCCCTTGCTAGTGGAACCCCTGAGATTAGACCATTCTTCTTGATGAAGTTTTGCAGTTAAGGCTTCAACACAAATAATGAATAAGAAAGGAGATAAAGGGCAACCTTGTCTTAATCCCTTTGAGGGTTTAAACACTTCTTGAGGAACCCCATTAAGTAAAACTAAGAATGAAGAGGATGTTATACACCTTTGGATCAGCTTAGTCCACTTAGCATCAAACCCCATTTTGAGCATTGCTTCTTTAAGAAAAATCCACTCTACCCAACCATATGCCTTGCTCATATCCAATTTCAATGCCATATAGCCTTTTTTTTTCCATGCATCTTTGTTCTGATTGTGTGAAGTGTCTCATATGCAACAATCTGAAACTAGTCTCCTTGGAACAAATGCACACTGGTTTTGTGAGATTATGGTAGGTAGAATCTTCTTCATTTGATTGGCCAACACTTTTGTAATATTTTGTAAATAACATTACAAGACTAATTGGTCCATACTATGTAATGTTCACTGGGTTATTGTGCTTTGGTATCATCACTAGGTATGTGTAATTGATTGCTAACATATCTTGCTCAGAATTTAGAAATGATAGAATAGCCTCACATACCTCATCTCCCACAACTGACCAACACCTTTGATAAAAACAGGCCCCATATCCATCTAGACCAGGAGCTTTGTATGGACCCCTTTGGAAGATTGCATCCTTGATTTCCTCTTTGTTGAAAGGTAAAAGTAAGCCTTCATTCATGTGCTCAGTGACTTTTTTTCCAGTTGTTTTGAGAAACGCCTCTATGTTAGGAGGCTTAGAGGTTGTAAACAGACCTCTATAGAAATGAGTAAAGGCCTTCCTAATTTGGCTAGGATTTGAGAGACTCACACCATTCTCATCCATGATTTTCACAAATGTGTTCCTCTTCCTTTTCGACTTGTACATAGATGATAGTATTTTGTGTTTCGATCCCCTTGCTGTAGCCATATCATCTAAGCTCTTTGGTCGCATAAAAATATATCTGTAAGTGCACAAAATCGTAACAAGTAGTAAAGTATTTTAAAGAAAACAGATATCAAACCCACAGGGAATAATGATGCTATTGAGTATAGAATTGATTAAATTAATTACTATTTGGAAAACCAAATTTTGAAGAGTGGATTATCTAAATTAAACTGAATTAAAGAACATTAAAATTAAGATTTTAAAAATAATAATAATAGATCTAGAGCATTTGATTGCACCTAGCAAATCCCACGCAATTTATTCTTCCTTGTTATAGAATCCCAATTATCCCAAGTTGATGATAAAAATCCCTTAACTATTCAATATTTTCTCTCGAACAATACCAGAAATATCTCCAACTAATAACTCCATAATTTTATGTGAATTTAACTAATTGGAGACTCATTAAGTTTTTTGGATTTTTCTTGAAAATCACACTAGTCGCGGTACAACATATATGCTTTTGCTCAACTAATGGTGTTTAATCTTAGAGCTTTAATCACAAATTACCTCTCGGTCTCAATGCAATCCAAAAGATCGAACAATAGTTAGTTAGAAAATTGTAAGTATTAAGCACAAAGAATAAACACTCAATCATTGAAATACTGAGAAATAAAATAACTTGGAATATAAAGTGTGTTCAATGCTAGGCTACATCAAAACTCTAGAAAATAGAATTAGTTCATAATGAAATTAAAAAGAAAATGAATAAAAATGGTGTTCTTTGTTGAAGTAGGTCGATGAAACATTCAGCTCTCGCCTCTGCCCTCCAGTTCCACCTTCTCGAAAGAACACTTCAAAAATAAAAACTGAAACTTTAAACCTAAACTCAGACTTAGAAACATAAAACTCTCAACCTCCAATTCAGAACTCGACCCCCTATTCATCCCACAAGTCAAGATTAAATAGATGTTGAAATTCAAATCTGGAAACAAGATAACAGCGGCTACACTCTCACTTAAAAATCTGAAAAAGAATTTCTAACGATAGATGTTAACATAAAAGGAAATATCCTAAGAATAAAATGATTTTCTAAAATGGAAGATTTAGTGATATGCGGCTTGAATTGTGGATTCATGAGGATTTGGTCACCAATAGATTGATTTCGAAACACGAATTTGGTGGTTAGCAGCAGATTGATCCCGATCAAGATGAATTATCCCACCGAGTAGATGTCATGTGTGCTGAATATAACTAGCGTGAAGGTCACAAATGAACGGGCATGGAGATCACAAAGACCACACTGCCCTCTCCTCGCCTACCGAGTAGAAAGACTCCTCTCACATTTTCTAGTTGTTGTCTACGATGTCGTTTAGGTTGGTCTTTTAAGTTGATCGTTTAGACCAATCGCCCAATCTAACCGCCGAGAACCTTGTCACCAAGTCATCTGGTCACGACTCTCCTCGCCTACAGAGAGGTAAGCCTTCTCACCCTTGGGTGAGAGAAAGCTCTTTGCTGCCTACGGGACAACGCTCCTAGCCCAAGTCTAATCAGCTCTCTTCAGATCTCGCTGCCTCTCATCAGTCTGGATCTGTAGTCTCTTCTTTTGTACCAAAATGCTCTCCTTTTGTACTGAATCTTCTCATTTCTTCAAATCCAAGAAAATAAATAAAAATATGCAGAAATAAAATAAAATCAATAGTATTGAAGGCAAAATGACACTTTTCATAGATAAAAAAGTGATAAAAATCACATAAAAATAACACTTATCAAATACCACCAAACTTAAGCTTTGTTTGCCCTCGAGCAAAGAAGAAAAGATTATTAAAAACAAGCATTGGTTTGATTCACAAAATTTATTATCTTAAAGATTGTCTAAAGTCTATAATTCAAAGGAATCATTCAAGATCAATCAAGTCCAAAAGTTAATTTAAAACTCTATTCCACCGCATTATCCATCCCCACATTCATGTATACCCATCATTCTCACTTCATCATTAGCTCCCCGGATAGTTTTATGCAAACAAGTAAATAAATAATGGATCTCTAAAAACTCCATAGGCTTGCTTTTCAAATCACTCTACACTAATGTAGAACAGAAACCATCACCAGGGATTAATAGGTCTTTATTAAGCTTGTAATGTAAGGCTAAGGTGAGGGCTACAACAAAAAGGTAGGATTCAAACAAAGCAAGAGAACTTAAGTTTGAACACTAATAGAATAAATAGAGCATTCCACTTCTAACACAAACATCTCTTCTCAATCTTTGTAAATCTCTCAGTATACCTCTCTTTGTTTCATTTTCAAGTATCTCTCTCTTTAGCCTTTTATTCAGTAGGTCAGACTTCTTCTTCTTTATTTTTTTTTGTTGAAAATATTCCATACTTTTCCAACTGCCTTTGTGGATGACTCTCATCAGCCTTTTCTTATTGGCCACACAGTAGATGAGTTGACTCTTCACACCCCTAAACTTATGATTTTGATAATATTGTTATAAATACTTAACTTGTAGACCTTCTACCTCTCTTGCTTTTCATACTCTTGTGAATCTATGACTTTGTGTAAACTTAGTTCTCTTGAAAGGTAAGGAAATCAGTGTTTAAGCTCAAATAGGATAGAGAATATGAGGTTTACAAGAAAGAATAATATAAGACAAAAATATATTTCAATAAAACTCAAAAGGGTAACTAGAGATAAAGATAATAAACACGTAAACTTGAAAGACTCAATCAGTTCAAAGAATGCCTTAATCATTTCCCCAGTAATATTCTGTCTAGGATTTCGCCTTGAGTGCAATCAAACAAGTTCTAGAGTAAGTTGAGACCATACAAATTCACAAAATTCACATAAAATTTCTCTAGGTACTCAAAACTATTAATAATCATAAGAAGCTTTCATTGAACATAGAAAATATCAAATTAAGTAAGATCAAGTAAAGAATTAACAACTAGACTTAAGCAATGAGAATTTTTCCTAAAAATTATAATCAATTTCAATCATATTCTTATCATAGACTTTTTATTCATCAAACCATACAATTTTTATCATTATTATTATTATTATTATTATTATCATTTTCTTTAATTGTTTTTGAAAAATAATATCCTTTCCCCCCAAACTTAAATATCACATTGTCCTCAATGGGAAAACGGAAGAGAAACTAAAGTAGAGAATGAGAGAAGGTAAGAGACGCTCCACTGATTCTGCCCAGTTCTGTCATTTGAATATTTTTCTTGAAGGCACAACCGTGTACTTCTTGGAGATCTCCTCACCTTTTCGTTCCTGTAAAATGAAAGAAAAGGAATAATATTAAGTAAAAAACAAAGATTAAAAAAACTTGGGTTGCCTTCCAAAAGCGTTTTATTTAAAGTCTATAGCTAGACATTGTCCGCTCATCATATATTACTGGCGAGATCGATGGAGCACTTTTCCAAGTTAAACTCTCCATCCATATAGGATTTTAATATCTGTCCATTTACTTTAAATGTGTCTTTTGTCTTGTGATGGACTTCAACCGCCCATAGGGGAAGAGATAGGTTACCACAAACGGTCCCGACCACCGAGAGCGCAACTTTCCCTGGAAGAGTCAAAGTCTTGAGTTAAATAATACAACTTTCTGCCTGACTTCGAATTCCCTTATCAGAATATGCTTATCGTGCCATCTTTTTGTAACACCCCGTATTTTAGTGTATTTTTAATGAATGATTATTTTAATTGATTTAAAGATTGATTCCCTTGTTTTAGAATTTTGGGAGTTTTTGAATATTATTTTATAATATTTTAAGTTATGAAAATTATTTTATTGGGCTTTCTTATTTTTAATTATTGTTGTGGATTTAAATTGATCTTTAATTTAAATTGGGTTGTTTATGGGTTTTAAAATTATTATTGTTTTAATTAAAGTATTTCACTGCGTTTGATTAATTTTAATTAGTGTTCTGCAATTTAATTCCTTTTTATTTTTAAGGATGATTTGTCAGAGTTTAATAATTTAATTTAACTAGTTTTGAGTTTAAAGTGATTTATTTATTTTGCTGTTTTAAAAATAGTTATTTTGAGGATCAGTTGTGACCCAAAAGTTGTGAGGATTGGATCTCATTTCTTTTCCTCATCATTTCTTTTCTCTTCTTTTTCTTTTTTCTTTCTTTTTCTTCCTTCTTCCTCTCTTTCCCGCGCGTAGCCCGACTCCTCACTCTCTCCTACTTCTCTCTCCTCCCCACCGTGTTTCGGTCTCTCCACCGTAGCACCACCACCGGCCAGCCGTGGTCGACACCGCCGGCACCACCAGACTCCCCATCAACCGGCGACCTTACCCTACCAATTTTAGACCACCCCGAGCCGCCGTTTGCCTCCGAGAGCCGTGCGAAGCCCCGGGCTTCTCTTCGCCATTCCGCCGCCATCCGGCCACCTCCGGCCACCAAATTTCTACCACTTCATCACCGGCCCACTAGCAAGCTTTTCCACCCATTCCCAACCCCGATCCATCGCCGGAGCCGTCCCATCGAACTCCATTTCATCATTGAGTTTTCCAGCCTTAAACCACCCATTCAGCCGCCACCCACGGCCAACCTTGGTTACCATTAGTTTCATCACCTCCAATAGGCTCTATCCTACCGTTCCCAAGTCTTCGTTTGATCCCGTGTGAAATTTGGGTATACAGTGTATTCGGCCACAGTGTTTTTTACACTGTGAAGTTGCGATTTTGGTGCTTCCAGTTCCTCCGTGATCCTCCATAAATTATTTTAAAGCACTGTAAGTATTTCTCCAAAAGACTTTTAAGATTTAAATATATTTTTGCAATAACCTGTTTTATAAACTGTGTTTTAGTTATCTGGATATACTGTGTTGGTTATTGAAAATTATTGATAACTGTTGGTTGTTGGTAATTGGTCTATTTCATGGCATTGTGCACGCATGTGTGGGTGTGTAATTTGAAAAGGCTTTTCGGGTGTGTGTGTATCACCCCCAAACCGAGATGGGTTATTATCTCGGTGGAGCTCCTCTGGGCACTCGAGAGCGGAATATACTGAGTGTCGTCCCCTAGAGCTGTTGCTCAAGACTTGGACGGGATGGTAGCACTCTCGATCCGACTCCATTATCTCTTGGGCTGGCGGAGATCAAAGGATGCTTGGCTATGTTCGCGGTGCGCGCGAAACTGGGCATCACTCGTGTTCTATCACTCGCACGGTCACTACCTGTGGGGTGACAAAGGGAGCCAGGGTATGTGGATGGTCCCTAGGGGAGGCCTTGGTGTATACGGGATAAAATTGGAATTAAAGTAACTATTCTTGGATTTTATTAATTTGGGCCAAATGGTGATTTTTGGCATGCGTGGAAAATTATGATTTTCGAGAAATGGTGTTTTTCTCGAATTTGGTGTTTTGGTCATCATGTGCATGCATAGGGGCTGTTGTATTTATATATTTGTTATCTTGGGGTATTTTTTGGGTTTTACTTACCTGTGGTACCATTTATTGGTACTGTAGATTTTGATGCAGGTTTTGATAAGGTTGAGCCCGAGGATGCGGCTCCGCCTGAGGAGTAGGGACATTTGGCTATGTTCTATGTTATATTTATATTTATATTTAATCTTGTTTTGTGAACAAGAAAATTGTATTATGTTGACTTGTGGATTTTAGTACTATTTTTGTATTGTATTAACTCTGGTACTTAGTTATTTGACTTAACATTTTCACTGCGTATTATTTGTTGTACATGTGTTGCATTTCACACACTCGGCACATGTCGTTGGGGTGCGTGACCGTGTTGCCATCATCCTGGGTGTCTCGATTTTCGTGCGTGGGAGTCGAGGAGTCACAAGTGGTATCAGAGCGTTTGGCTCTGGGTAAAGTCACATGTCCCTTAGGTGAAGTAACAGAAATTTTAAAAGTTGTGATTTAAAATTATTTGGTTTGAAGTATGTTATTTTTAATGGTTTTAATTTATTATTTGTTGTTATTTTTATTGGTTTCATCTATTTTGTTGAATGTTATTTTATTTTAATTGTTTATTCTGTGGTCGGTTATTTTATTTGTTTTAATTATTTATTGTGTACTTCATCATTGTTTTGCTCAGTTATCGTATGTCATTTTATTTATGGAATTTTATTTTATTTGTGAAATTTTGTTTTGTTTTGGTTTTATGTTGTTTGAGGTATGTTACTTTAATTGTTTTAATTTATTGTATATTGTTATACTTGGTTGGTTGATATCCTATTTTATTTGATGGCATTTTGTTGTGTTTTAATTTATTTTTCCATAATTAGATTTTAATCTGTTTGAGTTGAAACGTGGGTTAAAGGCTACGCTATGACAGGAAGATGGTACGACTGTGAATGTTATTGTTAGGTTTGAACTTTTAGTGTAGTAGGCCTGAACTCTTAGCGATTGGTATGTTTTAATATCAAGACTCGAAGGGAACTTCATGGTCTAAGTGAACTCTATGGAGTAGGAACTCAAGTTGCAGCTAAGGTGGAAATAGCTTTAGTTCGCCTAGGATACTTGAGGTCTTAAGTTCCATAGGATTAATTGTTGAGTCTAGGGAATAAGAGGTCATAAGTTCAACGAACTTCGAGAATAGATTTATGAGAAGTTATCTAAGGTTTGAGGCCCTATAGTTTTTAGGAAATAAGTTTATGGGATCTAAGGTGGTAGGTTCAACAAGCACTTGAGGGACTAATTAAATTAGAAATTTTAGATTTTGTCGACTCAGTTAAGCACTTTGGTATTATTTGGGGTTTTAGAATTTTGCAAGTTTTGTAAGGTGAGTGTTTTAGATTTAAGGTCATCGATATTGAGGATTCTTATCTGGATTAAGGTTTTAGAATTACAAGATTTGAAGGATTGATTTGTAATAAGATTTAAGTTTTTAATTCCTCGAGCTTGGTGTGCTAGCTTGATTTATTTTGGAGATTAATTAGTCGGTGACCATTAAAATGAGATTGATCAGAGTTGAGTTATTGATATGGAAATATTTCTTCAAGAGAGTACAGGTTCTAGTCTCATTTTCTGGCTTGGAAGAAGTGGTTTCGGTAGGTGTTGTAAAGGAATCGTTACGACAGTATTAAGTTCAAGAGTTTTGGTGAGTTGATCGAAGTGTACAGTCGAAGCAGGTTACTCGATGGAATGATGATTGGTAATAATTGTTTTGATTACCTAAAGGAATTAATTGTGACTTGAGGTAAGATAGGAATTTAAATTTTGAGGCCATACTTCCTTTTGGAAAAATTGAGTGTCAGTTGGGAGAATTAAGGACATGGTTATTTGATTTAAAGAAAGATTGATGGGTCATGTATGGTGTACGATAAACTTTGGAAGTTGAAGCTTAGGCATCAACGGTGGATAGCATAATCAAGTATGGGAGTTAATAAAGCATTAGGATCCTTGGATGTTGTGCGATAGTTTTTGGTGGATTGAAGGGTTGAGCAGTATGACTTTCCTTGAGGTTTATTAGTGATGTGCTATTGAATGAGCTAGTTGTGCTAGTACTAGTTTATGGGAGCAGAAGTAGGTGGGCGAGTTACCAAGAAGGTTTCGGCGATGTTTTGGTGAAGTCAAGGGTAGTTCTTGATGAGTTAGTCACCTCTAGATTAAATGATATTTAGAATTTAGTTGATAAACTTTCGGGTTTAGGTTGTCGGGTAGAAGTTTATAGGTGCTCTTATTGGTTGACTGGAATGGATTTGAGCCTTTTAAGGTAAGTTCCTTATCTTATGATGAGCGGCTGTATTTTGGAATATGTGTGTTAATTCATGATTTTGGAAGAGGGTATTTTCTACCGTTTGTGGTTAGAGTTTCTTGGCTAGTAGGTATGGAGCTCCATACCTACTACCTTGTACTCAATGGTGTTATTTTTATGAGGACATAAATTTTCGGTATGTAGTGATTATCAGAGTGCGCAGCAGGAGCGTGATATTTTGGTTGTAATTAGGAGTTCAAATTCTGTGCTGATTTTGAGGAATTAGTGATGACTTGAAATTTTGAGGAATACCTGTAATTGGAGATTAATTATTGTGTATGCAATTTCGTTATTGATGGTTAACTTTGGAAGTGACCAGTAGGTTACCAAAGTGTAGTATACAACGAAGGTTTGGAAGTTTTACCATAGGAGTTAATGGAGGTTAGTTCAGAATATCAAATGGAGCAATTAATAATTGGGATTCCTTGGGTGTTGTATTAAGGTTTTGTGGATATAGAGATCTTGGATTACATGGCCGCTCTAGGAGTAATAATCATGATGTGCCTTTGGGAGACTAGTGCGAGAAGGTTGGATATTGCCATGTTTTTTTGATAAATGTGTCACGTGCCGGCAAGTTAAGGTTGTGCATCAAAGATCCGTTGGTAAGCCTCAACCTCCCCCTATTCCTGAGTGGAAGTGGGATGGCATTTCTATAGATTTCTCCGAGGACTTCGAGTGGAAAGAACTCTATTTGGGGGATTGCTGATCAGTTGACTAAGAGTGCTCATTTCTTGCCTATCAATAATACTGACTCTTTTTGAAAGCTGACTCGGTGGTATGTTAAGGAGATAATGCGTTTGCGCGGAGTACCCAAGAGTTTTGTGTCGGATAGGGACTCGCGGTTCACGTCCCATTTTTGGAAGAATTTGCAGGCAGTTTTAGGCACTAAGTTAAAGTTTAGTACTGCATATCAACTTCAAACTGATGGTCAATCTGAGCATACCATTCAGACTCTTGAGGTTATGTTGCGGACTGGTTTCATGGAATTTTAGAGAAGTTGGGAAAATTATCTGCCGCTTGTGGAGCTTGCTTATAATAATAGTTTCCATGCCTCCATTCAGATGGCTTCTTGTGAAGCTCTGTATGGGAGGAAGTACAGATCGCCTCTGTGTTGGGATGAAGTTGGTGAGAGTATATTAATTGGGCCGAGTTAATAAAAGAGATGTTAGATCTAGTTCGGGTGATAAGAGATAAAATGGCAGAAGCGCAAGGTTGTCAGAAAAGTTATTCAGATTCAAGGAAAAAGAGATTTGTCTGTTGAGGAAGGTGTTTGGGCTTATCTCAAGGTCTCTCCTATGAAAGGCGTTAAGCGTTTTGGTAAGAGAGGAAAACTTAGCCCAAGATTTGTAGAACCTTTTCAGATTTTGGAGATGAATGGGGTTGTTGCTTACAGGATTGCTTTGCCAGGGTATTTTGGAAAAGTTCTTAATGTGTTCCATGTGTCCTCAAGAAAAGTTTTGGTCAGCAAGAGTTTCACTTTGTCGACCCAAGACGCAACGAATTTCAGCCTGACCTTACTTATGAGGTTGCCCAACATAGATTGTAAATTGGAAAGAGTTAAGGTTGAGATCTAAGTCGATAACTATGGAGAAGGTAGCTTGGGATAATCTACTGGCTTAAGATTTCTCTTGGAAAAGAGAAGCAGACATGATGGAACAATATCTGTATTCGTTTGATTGATCGGCGATATGTCTCTTAAGCCTACCTTTAGTCGCATCTCATGCCTGTCTTTAGCATTGATGTTTGACCTTACAATTTCAAGGACGAAATTTACTTTAAGGGGGGAGATTGTAACACCCCGTATTTTAGTGTATTTTTAATGAATGATTATTTTAATTGATTTAAAGATTGATTCCCTTGTTTTAGAATTTTGGGAGTTTTTGAATATTATTTTATAATATTTTAAGTTGTGAAAATTATTTTATTGGGCTTTCTTATTTTTAATTATTGTTGTGGATTTAAATTGATCTTTAATTTAAATTGGGTTGTTTATGGGTTTTAAAATTATTATTGTTTTAATTAAAGTATTTCACTGTGTTTGATTAATTTTAATTAGTGTTCTGCAATTTAATTCATTTTTATTTTTAAGGATGTTTTATCGGAGTTTAATAATTTAATTTAACTAGTTTTGAGTTTAAAGTGATTTATTTATTTTACTGTTTTAAAAATAGTTATTTTGAGGATCAGTTGTGACCCAAAAGTTGTGAGGATTGGACCTCATTTCTTTTCCTCATCTTTTCTTTTCTCTTCTTTTTCTTTTTTCTTTCTATTTCTTCCTTCTTCCTCTCTTTCCCGCGCGTAGCCCGACTCCTCTCTCTCTCCTGCTTCTCTCTCCTCTCCACCGTGTTTCGGTCTCTCCACCGTAGCACCGCCACCGGCCGGCTGTGGTCGATACCGCCGGCACCACCAGACTCCCCATCGACCGGCGACCTTACCCTACCAATTTTAGACCACCCCGCGCCGCCGTTTGCCTCCGAGAGCCATGCGAAGCCCCGGGCTTCTCTTCGCCATTCCGCCGCCATCCGGCCACCTCCGGCCACCTCCGGCCACCAAATTTTTACCACTTCATCACCGACCCACTAGCAAAAGTTTCCACCCATTCCCGGCCCCGATCCGTCGCCGGAGCCATCCCATCGAACTCCATTTCCGAATTGAGTTTTCCGGCCTTAAACCACCCATTCGGCCGCCACCCATGGCCAACCTTGGTTACCATTAGCTTCATCACCTCCAATAGGCCCTACCCTACCGTTTCCAAGTCTTCGTTTGATCCCGTGTGAAATTTGGGTATACAGTGTATTTGGCCACAGTGTTTTTTACACTATGAAGTTGCGGTTTTGGTGCTTCCAGTTCCTCCGTGATCCTCCATAAATTATTTTAAAGCGCTGTAAGTATTTCTCCAAAAGATTTTTAAGATTTAAATATATTTTTACAATAACTTGTTTTATAAACTGTGTTTTGGTTATCTGGATATACTGTGTTGCTTATTGGAAATTATTGATAACTGTTGGTTGTTGGTAATTGGTCTATTTCATGGCATTGTGCACGCATGCGTGGGTGTGTAATTTGAAAAGTCTTTTCGGGTGTGTGTGTATCACCCCCTAGCCGAGATGGGTTATTATCTCGTGGAGCTCCTCTAGGCACTCGGGAGCGGAATATACTGAGTGTCGTCCCCTAGAGCTGTTGCTCAGGACTTGGACGGGATGGTAGTGCTCTCGATCCGACTTCGTGATCTCTCGGGCTGGCGGAGATCAGAGGATGCTTGGCTATGTACCCGGTGGGCGTGGAACTGGGCATCACTCGTGTTGTATCACTCGCACGGTCACTACCTGTGGGGTGACGAAGGGAGCTAGGGTATGTGGATGGTCCCTAGGGGAGGCCATGGTGCATACGGGATAAAATTAAAATTAAAGTAACTATTCCTGGATTTTATTAATTTGGGCCAAATGGTGATTTTTGGCGTGCGTGGAAAATTGTGATTTTCGAAAAATGGTGTTTTTCTCGGGTTTGGTATTTTGGTCATCATGTGCATGCATAAGGGCTGTTGTATTTATATATTTGTTATCTTTGGGTATTTTTTGGGTTTTACTTACCTGTGGTACCATTTATTGGTACTGCAGATTTTGATGCAGGTTTTGAGAAGGTTGAGCCCGAGGATGCGGCTCCGCCTGAGGAGTAGGGATATTTGGATATGTTCTATGTTGTATTTATATTTTTATTTAATCTTGTTTTGTGAACAAGAAAATTGTATTATGTTGACTTGTGGATTTCAGTACTATTTTTGTATTGTATTAACTCTGGTACTTAGTTATTTGACTTAACCTTTCCGCTGCGTATTATTTGTTGTACACGTGTTGCATTTCACACACTCGGCATGTGTCGTTGGGATGCGTGATCGTGTTTTCATCATTCCGAGTGTCTCGATTTCCGTGTGTGTCCGTGCATGGAAGTTGGGGGCGCCACACTTTTAGTTTATCTTTGTAAATCCAAACATTCTCATAAGCATCATTGCGAAACTCATCCATCTCATTGATCCACAGTCTTCTCGCCAGCCATTTGTAAATCAAAGTTCAATGTCCTGATCGCCCAATAGGCTCTATGTTCTAGCTCCACAAGTAGATGACAGCCTTTTCCATAAATGAGCCGATAAGGTGACATCCCAATCGGTGTTTTGAATGTTGTCCGATAGGCCCATAGCGCATCATCTAACCTTCTAGCCCAATCTATCCGAGAGACACTCATGGTCTCCTCTAGTATGTGCTTCAGCTCCCAATTAGACACCTCGACTTGGTCATTCATTTGAGGATGGTATGGTGTTGCCATGTGATGGGTAACTTCATACTTAGTCAGCAGCGCTTCAAATTAGCGATTGCAAAAATGCTTTCCGCTATCACTGATTATGGACCTCGGAGTGCCAAATCAGGAAAATATGTTCTTCCGCAGGAAATTCACCACGGATCTCGCATCATTGGTTGGCAAGGTGACCGCTTCCACCCATTTGGAGACATAATCTATAGCCACCAAAACAAATTTATTAGAATATGAGGATGAAAAGGACCCATGAAATCTATACCCCAAATGTCAAATAATTCAATCACTAAAATATTGTTTAAAGGCATCTCATGTTTCCTAGAAATGTTGCCAACCCTTTGACAATGATCACATAAAGTAACAAAATTAAAAAAGTCTTCAAAAATAGTCGGCCAATAAAAACCGCATTGTAAAATTTTTACTATTGTTTTTGCTCCACCAAAGTGGCCACCCGCTTCCAAAGAGTGTCAATGTTTGAGTATGCTCTCTATCTCTTCCTCGGGCACATATCTTCTGATTATCTGATCCGAGTAGTGCTAGTATAGAAAAGGTTCCTCCTAAAAATAGTATTTCCAGTTAGAGAATAACTTCTTCTTTTGTTGATATGTCATCTCGGTTGGGAGAATTTTGGACACGAAATAATTTACCATGTCGGCATACCATGGACCAACTTGTATAGCCATTAATTGCTCATCAGGGAAGGTCTCATTAATTGGAAAATTCTCCTCACCAGCCGACTCTTTAAGCTTAAGGAGAGATAAGTGGTCGGCCACTACATTCTCGGTACCTTTCTTATCTCTTATTTCCAAATCAAACTCTTGTAGTAGCAGAATCCATCGTAACAATCTTTGTTTAGCATCCCTCTTCAACAACAAGTATTTAAGATCCAAGTGATCGGTGTTGATGAACACCTTTGAACCTATCAAATAAGAACGAAATTTGTTAAAAGCAAACACAACTGCTACCAATTATTTTTCAGTAGTAGCATAATTAAGTTGAGCTCCTGTTAAGGTCCAACTTGCATAACAAATAACATGAAAAATTTTATCTTTTCTCTGCCCCAAAACAACTCCTATAGCATAATCGCTAACATCACACATTAATTCAAAATATAAATTCCAATCTGGTGATACAATGATAGGGGCTGAAATTAATTTCTTTTTCAATGCTTCAAAAGCATGCAAGCATTCAGCAGAAAATTCAAACCGAGTATCTTTAATCAACAGAGTGCAAAGAGGTTTAGTAATTTAGAAAAAATCCTTGATAAACAGACAATAGAACCCAGCGTGACCCAATGACCCAAGAAGCTTCTCACGCCTTTCCCATTGGTCGGTGGTGGGAGTTTTTCAATAACTTCTATCTTTGCTCGGTCGACCTCAATTCCCTTGAAGGAAATGTTGTAGCCGAGCACTATTCTCTCCTCGACCATGAAGTGACATTTTTTCAATTTAAAACAAGATTTGTCTCTACATATCTGCAAAACCAAAGATAAATTACATAAACATTTATCAAAAGAATGACCAAAAGCTAAGAAGTCATCCATGAAGACTTCTAAAAATTTTTCCACCATATACGAGAAAATGGACATCATGCATCTTTGAAAAATGGCTGGCGCATTGCAAAGACTAAAAGGCATGTGCCTATATGCAAAAGTGCCGTAAGGACAGGTGAAAGTGGTCTTCTCTTGATCCTCGGGTGTAATGGCTATTTGATTGTACCTAGAATATCCATCTAGAAAATAGTAGTAGGCGTGGCCGGCAAGTCTTTCTAGCATTTGATCAATAAACGGTAAGGGAAAATGGTCTTTTCGAGTTGCATCATTCAGTTTTCAATAGTCTATGTATACTCATCATCCCTTGACCGTCCTCGTCGGTATCAGTTCATTGTTGTCATTTTTTTTATCATGGTTATCTCTCCTTTCTTTGGGATGACGCACTAGACTTACCCATGCACTATCTGAGATTAGATAAATGATCCCAACATCTAAAAGTTTCAATAATTTTTTATGCACCACTTCTTGCATTGATGGATTCAATCTCCTCTAGGGTTGGATGATCAGTTTAAAATTATCTTCCATTAAAATCTTGTGCATGCAAATCGAAGGACTAATTCCTTTGATGTCCGAGATGGTCCAACCCAAAGCCATTTTGTGCTCCCGCAAGACTCTCAACAACTTCTCTTCCTCTACATCACTCAATGAACTGTTAATAATAACTGAAAAATTAGAGTCCTAGCCCAAGAAAGCGTATCTTAAATTTGATGGAAGTGGCTTGAGTTCAAGCTTGGTTGACTTTGGCTGAGATGAGTGTAGCTCTTCTACTTTCAGTTTTGTTGAAAGAGAAAGGAATGATGTAGTTTCTAAATATTTCTCACACTCCTTAACTTTTACATCTTCAGATTCAATAGATGTAGAGTGAGTAAGACATACCTCAAGTGGTAGCTTTGAAAATTCGGGTCCATAAGTCTCGTCAACCTTGACCATGTCTCAATCGTTTATTTGAAAACAAGAATGTTCCTTAAACTGGAATTCCATTGATTTAAATACGTCAAACATGACTTGCTCCTCTCTAACCCTTAAAACGAGTTTTCCTTTTTGGACATCTATTAAAGTTCTCCCCGTCGCTAAGAACGGTCGGCCTAGTATCAAAGGGATCTCCTCGTCCTCCCCTATACCAAGTACAATGAAGTCGACGAGGAAGATGAACTTGTCAACTTTCACCAATACGTCCCCAATGAGTCCTCTCGGGTATTTGCTAGATCTATCCACCAACTGTAGAGAGATGGTGGTCGACTTTACTTCTCCAAGACCCAGTTTCTTGAAAACAGAGAGAGGCATTAGATTAATACTTGCCCCTAACTCATATAGAGATTTATCAAAATAGGAATTTCCTATAGTGCAAGGGATCGTGAAACTCCCCAGATCTTTTAACTTAGGTGGAAACTTCTTTTATAAAATTGCACTACTCTTCTCAGTTAGCATCACAGTCTTATGCTCCTCCAACTTCTGCTTGTTTGATAAGGTGGCAACTTCTTTTGTAAAATTGCACTGCTCTTCTCAGTTAGCATCATAGTCTTATGCTCCTCCAACTTTCGCTTGTTTGATAATATATTCTTCAAAAATTTTGCATATTTAGGCATTTTCTCTAAGGCTTCAATGAGAGGAATATTAATATGCAATTACTTAAATATATTCAGAAATTTAGAGAACTGATTATTAATTTTATTTTTCTTTAATCTTTGTGGAAAAGGAATTGGTGGATCATATATTGAAGGAGAATAAGTTTCAGAAGTAACCTCCCTAGATTTCTTGGATTTTGCTGCCCCTTTATTCTCTTTAGTCTTCTCAGCTTGCTGGTTGGTCGCCTCCCAATCGGTTTCTTTCACCTCGTCCTCGGTTGCCTTCTTTTCAGTCTCCACATTTTCAGCTTCTGCATCTCGCTCGGTACTTACTGTTTGTGGCTGGTCATATGTCCACCCTCGCAATACTATGACTTTGACATGCTCCTTCAGATTGGTCACAATATTGCTAGGTAAAGTCACTATTGTCCTCTTGGTAAGCATGTTGGAGAGCTAACCGATTTGCGCCTCAAGATTGCATATGGATGCCAAGTTGTTTTGGATCACCATATTAGTCTTTTGCGTGTATTGTATGAACATATCCTCAAGGGTCGGCTTCTTCTCTTGTTGTGAAAATTGTTGAGGTGGTCTAACTGACCCTTGGTTATTACTCCATGAAAAGTTAGGGTGATTTCTCCACCTGGGATTGAACGTGTTTGGATAAGGATTGTTTTGGTGTTGGAAATTGGACACGTAGTGGGCTTGTTCTTGACTCGATTGGACAAAAGGATTCCCCACTTGGCAATCTACACTTGAATGATTCCCTGCGCAATGATCACAAATAACATTACTTTGAATAACATTAACGTTCATCTTACTTAGTTGTTATGAAATATTTGCCATCTGCACTGCCAGTGTGGTAATAGAATAAAGTTCAAAAACTCCAGCCACCTTTCTTGGCATTGCTCTCTCCGCAGACCATTGATAATTTTTGGATGCCAATTCTTCCAGAAGTCCATAGGCGACTTCATTGGTCTTACTCATTAATGCTCCTCAGCATCCGCATCAACCATAGATCGATTTGTGGGTCCCAAACCATTGTAGAATGTCTGCACTTAAAGCCAGGTGGGGAGGCCGTGATGTGGACGCTTGCGCAATAAGTCTTTGTATCTCTCCCACGCCTCATACAATGATTCACCCTCAAATTGGGCAAATGTAGTAATATCATTCCTTAATTTCGCTATCTTGGTCGAAGGGAAATACTTTGCTAAAACTTTTTGTGCCAACTCCTACCAGGTGGTGATGATGCCGGGCGGCAAAGAATTCAACCAAGTTTTTGCTTTTTCCCTAAGTGAAAAAGAAAAAAGTCTCAACCAGATTGCATCATCTCTCACTCCGTTGTGTTTTAAAGTATCACAAATTTTCAAAAAATTTACATTATGGACATTAGGATCCTCTGTTGACGGACCCCCAAACTGGATGGTTTGTTAGATCATTTGAATGATGGCCGACTTGATTTCTAGGTTATTGGCTTGTATAGTTGGTCGCCTTAAATTAGACGTCGCCCCATTGACCGAGGGCATCGCATAGTCTCTTAACGCCTTGTGCTCCTGGTCGGCCATATTAACTTTATAGGAGACGATCTTTTTTTTTTCTCTTTATTGATTCGACGTAAGGTCCTTTCAATCTCGGGATAAAAAAGCATATGCTCTAACGATCTAGATCGGCGCATGCACTTCTGATTCTTGAAAAGAAAAAGATCAAACTGAGATAATATTAAATCTTTTTTTAAAATAAATGAAATAAAATAAAACCCAAAGTAGTAAAAATCTAGCCGGTATCGGCGCCAAAAACTTGTTCGCATAAAAATATATTTGCAAGTGCACAAAATCATAACAAGTAGTAAAGTGTTTTAAAAAAAAACAGAAATCGAACCCACAGGGAATAATTATGCTATTGAGTATTGAAACTGACTAAATTAATTACTATTTTGAAAACCGAATTTTGAAGAGAGGATTATCTAAATTAAACTGAAAAAAAAGAACATTAAAATTAAAATTTTAAAAATAATAAGAATAGATCTAGAGCATTTGACTTCACCTAGCAAGTCCCATACAATTTATTCTTTCTTGTTATAGAATTTCAAATATCCCAAGTTGATGATAAAAATTCCTTAACTATTCAATATTTTCTCTTGAGCAATACCACAAATATCTCCAACTAATAACTCCATATCTCTATGTGAATTTAACTAATTGGAGACTCATTAAATTCTTTAGATTTTTCTTAAAAATCACACTAGTCGCGGTAAAGTATCTCTGCTTTCGCTCAACTAATGGTATTTAATCCTAGAGCTTTAATCACAAATTACCTCTTGGTTTTATTGCAATCCAAAAGATCAAATAATAGTTAGCTAGAAAATTGTAAGCATTAAGAACAAAGAATAAACACTCAATCATGGACATATTGAAAAATAAAATAAATTGGAATATAAACTATGTGTTCAATACAAGACTATATCAAAGCTCTAGAAAATAAAATTCGTTCATAATAAAATTTAATAGAAAGAGAATAAAGCTGGTGTTCTTTGTTGAAGTAGGTCAATGAAGCATTAGCTCTCGCTGCTGCCCTCTAGTTCCTCCTTCTCGAAAGGACACTTCAAAAATAAAAACTGGAACTCTAAACCTAAACTCAAACTTAGAAACATAAAACTCTCAACCTCCAATTCAAAACTCGACCCCCTATTCATCCCACAAGTTGAGATTAAATAGATATCGAAATTTAAATCTGGAAACAAGATAACTGCAGTTGCACTCTCGCCTAAAAATCTGAAAAGCAATTTCTAAAGATAGATATTAATATAAAAGGAAATATCCCAAGAATAACAGGATTATCTAAAATTGAAGATTCAGTGATATGCGGCTTGAATTGCGGATTCGTGAGGATTTGGTCGCCAATAGATTGATTTCAAAACTCGAATTTGGTGGTTAGCAACAAATTGATCTCGATCAGGATGAATTATCCCACCGAGTAAATGCTGTGTGCAATGAATATAACTGGCGTGGAGGTGACACCACACTACCATCTCCTCGCCTACCAGAAAGACTTCTGACCGGGATGAAAGACTCCTCTCGCTTTTTCTAGTTGTTACTCATGATGTTGTTTAGGTTGGTCTTTTAAGTTAGTCATTTAGACTAGTTGTCAAATCTAACCGATGAAAGCCTTGTTGCCAAGTTTTCTGGTTGCGAGTCTCCTTGCCTACAGAGAAGTAAATCTTCTCACCTTAGGGTGAGAAAAATCTCTTTGCTGCCTATGGGACAAGGCTCCTCACCCAATTCTAATCAACTCTCTTCAGATCTCGCTGCGTCTCATCGGTCTAGATCCGTAGTCTCTTCTTTTGTATCAAATTGCTCTCCTTTTGTACTGAATCTTCTCATTCCTTCAAATCTAAGAAAATAAATTAAAATATGTATAAATAAAATAAAATTAATAGTATTGAAGGTAAAATGACACTTTTCATAGATAAAAGAGTGATAAAAATCACATAAAAATAGCACTTATCACTCTTTGCTTCCATTTCAAATGATCCCTTTCAAGCAAATCATCAATATCCTGTTTAAGTTGTTTAACTTGCTACACTAAATTTGCTGTGATTGACTGCTGCATTTTTTGCAATCTATTGGTTTTCTGTATTAAGCTACTTTTTGAATCAAATTCTTTTTTGTAGCTCCACTTCCTTAACTCACTCATGCAACCCTCAAGTTTCTTCTTAATTTTTGTCAATCCTCCTGTATTACTCCTCTCATGCTGCCATGCCTTTGTGATAATTTCTTCACAGTCAGAAACAGTAGACCACCTATATTCATATCTTCTCACATAATTGGATCTCTTTGCCTTTACATTTTGCTAGCTGATTACGCCCAAAGAATAACACGGTTGTCGCAATATAGATTAGGGTATCAATTCCATAGGGAGATGGTAGAAACTAAAAATTTAAGAGAACAAAAATCAAAGCAGCAATGTAAGATGAATCCTTTTTGAAAAGAAATAAATTGAAGAGCCAAAACGTAATAATGAAAAGGTTTGACTAGAATTAATAGCAATGAAGCATCGAGAATCCCGAACTTGAACTTGATAATTTTATTCATAGCAGATGCATTAGATACTCAATTAGAGATCATAGCACCAGACTCTCTAATTGGAAAATATATCTTTATAACCAATTTTTTCAAATGTAATTCTTGAAAACCACTCTTATTTTGAAAGCACGGATTGCTATCCTATTAGACTTAGATTCAAAGACAACAATATACTCAATAGCAATATTGCAGTAGAGAATCACGCGAATAAGATTGACAACCAAACCTAGAACATAAACACCTCAACAATCCCATAGAGAAAGAATGATTGAATCTATGAAAAGAATTGGCTATAAAATTATCCAAATACAAGAAAGACTAATAAGAGATGATAAACAAGAATTGTATCAGCAAGAAAGTTTAATACATGAATCCAATAGAATTGAAATCATGATCATTCAAGCAAGTTCATCCCTATCTTCACCAAGGAATTAGCTCTTCATTCGAAACAAATTATTTTTCTGGAAGATGAATTTCTCCAAACCCTAGCACCCTTTCTACAAAAACAAGAAGAGATTCCTATTTTTTTTTCCCCTGACTCTCTATTTTCCTCACTTTTCACAAGTCGTCCCAATAAGGAAAGAAAATCGCGTGCAAACTTGGGTAGGTAATACTCCAGATTTCTACGTGCTATTTACAGGCCCTTTTTTGCTTAGTAAAATGCCGAATTAGAAAATTTCTATTTCTGGAACAAATGTAACCTGTTGAGGTAGCTTTCCAACACATTTTGAATCGCCTCAATCGAAAATTGGACAGGGAATATATGACCATGATACTGATGGATACTCAGAGAAGCTACGAATTTCGAATATTTTTCATTAATTGCTCTTTAATTGCTCTTTCCTTCCTTGTTTAGGATGCAAATATCTTTGACTTTGGACGTATGAAATTCTCCATTGATTGTTCTTTTCTTCCTTATTAGCCAAACTTCAGCTTAATCATTTTTAGATTCATTCTTACAGTAAAATCATTAGACACTGAATCAAAACTTAGGCACTATGGAAGTATCGTTTAAATGGGAAAAAATAATCAAAATGCCCAAATAATACATATAATCTAGCAATTAAACGTGTAAAAGCAATATTCAGAGTACACTTTCGTGCACTCATCACTGACCTAGTGACATTAAAATAGGATAGTGGTCAGATGTAGAAAAGGCCAACACTTGAACCTCACCTCCACCAAATTTTGCGCGCACACCATTCAGAGGTTGCAGTAGCTCTATCTAAACTTTCCTTGGTGAAGGATTGATCTGATCTATTATTAGCCCACATGTACTTGCCTTTTATATATCCCAAGTCACTAAGCTTACAATCTTGCAACACCTTTCTAAACATCTCCATTTGTTTTTCTTCTCTTCTAGCCCCTCCATATATCTCACTTTGATATACAATCTCATTGAAATCTCCTATACAAAGCCATCTTTTAGGATTTTGAAGTTTAACGTGTCTCAAAATACTCCATCCTTTATATCTATTTTCTGTTTCAGGATGAACATGGAAACATGTCATCATCCAAGAGAAATTTGTTTGTTCAATCCATGAGTTAATGTGTCTATGTGAATAAGTATGGATTTTAAGCCTAACATCATCATCCCATAACAAAGGCAATCCTCCACTTTTTCCTACTCCATCAACTGAAAATAAACATTAAAAACCCAACCTATTTTGTATAACTTCTAACTGAGTCTTATGCATCTTGGTTTCCATAAGAAACAAGATGCTAGGCCTATGGACCTTAACCAAAAGGCTAAGGTCCCTAACTATCTGAGGGTTGCAAAGCCCTCGGCAGTTCCAACTTAGAAGCCTCATTTCTCCCAGGGGGCTGATTAACAGCCTCCGCCGATATATTCACTACAGATGCCATAGCTTGTTTTTTGCCCCTAGCATCCTAGTTGTTCTCCAAAGCAAATAGAATATTTTCTTCTTATGTCTTTCTATTCCTTGTAGCATAAGGAGTGTTAGGCATCATGTCAACACTGGCCTGTCCCTTTGCCCCCCTCTTCCATTTATTTACACTTGTCTCAAAAACTTGTGTGATATACGATCATCATGCTGAACCCTCTCTGAATTTGTCCTAACCTCATTAGTGATAGTCACCAATTCTAATTTAGAATATGTAACTGGTTTGTTCATTATGTTGTTTTGTATATCTAGAGTTAACAAAGGTAAGTCATGCAGATCATGTTTTCCTACCTTGTTGCCCTACATGTCTTCATATGGTAAGTTTTGCAACATAATCTTTCTTCCTCCTTCTCCTAGAACTTCAATAGTTGGGTTAAGACTCTTGTCCAATTTATCCTGGCCTGTAGACCCAGACATGGTTATACTTGCAAAATGTCTGCCTGAACTGCTACCATAACTAGAGTTAGGGGTGGGAAGCAGGGGCTCGCCCCTGTCCACCCCTCCCCGCATAGAGGACCCCTACTTGGGGTGGGGGGCGGGTTGACCCAGCAAGGCCCTGCCCCACACCCCACTCTGCACCCTCCCATATTTATAACTAAAAAATATTATTTTTTATATTTATATAAATAATTTATATAAATATATTGTATATAGATATATACAATTTGCTAAAAACTTGAAATTGAATTCAAGTTAATGGATTGCCTTGGCCTTCTAGGCCAACCTTTATATAAGAGGTCAAGACAATACATTAGTTATTCTTAATCATACAATAGTTTCATATGAATATTCAGGATTTTATGGCGCAATAAAACAATTTTCAATTTCTGAAATAACGTTTGTTCAAAAATGCATTTTGATTATTTCGAGATACTTCGGAAGCGAATTTCGATAAACAATATGCACAATGAGCTTAGTATAAATATTTAGAATTTTACAGTGTAAAGTTATTTTTTACTTTTCTGGAGTAAATAGTAATCTCAATGTTAGTACCTAGAGTGGTGTTCTCAAAATCACAATTGTGGAATGTCCAAATTAGGTTAGAAAAGTTTTATTTGGATACTTGGCAAGATTTTAGCCACACTTGGTCAATAGTACTGGACACTTGGCATTAAGAGGAACCATGAAATAAAAATTTAAAGGAAATCAAGCTTTGTGATCATGCCACCTAAGTAAAATACTATTCCATCCAACCATCTAATCTATGTCAAATCAAAGAGGGTTTCAACCTTAGTGAAACCCCAAATACTTGGTGTGACAACCCCATATTCCCCTTGTGATCAAACGGACATCTAAACTGTCAAGACATGCAACACAAGGTTACTTGTCCTCATTCATGAAAATTAAAGAGGCAATGTACTTAGCATGCATCTGCATATGCAATATTTGCAGTGGATAATTTTTTTTTCTTTGAACAATACTATGCATATCTCAAAAACATAAACATACTTTATGACATTCACAATTTAACTTAGAGTAGTGCTACTATGCCTCCTCAATTTGCCCACTTGGTGTGCCCCTAGTACAAATTGCACTTTTTTCTGCTTTTTATTTCAAATATTTTTTAAACATGTTTCCCCATTTTAAAAAATAAAAAAAAATACCAAAACACTAATAGTCACTTCTTAAACATTAAGAAAAAAATTTTAAAAAAAATTAAATGTATGAGTGGTCAAAATGAGGGAGCAAATTGAGAAGGCTAAGATCTTGATATATAATGTGGCAAGATCTTAGCCACACTTGGTGAATAGTACTAGACACTTACCCCTTAAGTACTTAATTTTATCTCAAGATCTTGCCAAGGAAATCCAGTACTAATTATGTCCAATACTATTCACCAAGTATAGCAAAGATCTTGCCAAGTGTCCAAATAAAACTTCTCTAACCTAATTTGGACATTCCACATTATGATTTTGAAAACACTACACTAGGTGCTAATATTGAGGTTACTACTCAGTGGCTCCCCTTGCGGCTGCTGGATGGGTCGGTGCACAACCTCTCACACAGGGTTAAGTGTGTTGGCTAGTCAGATCAATCAGTTAATTTAGATAAATCAATCAGGTATAGCATAAGCATCATTATGAGAAATCATAATTTTAAGTTCTTGATATGAAATATTTTATGGAAAATCTTATGTTAAATGTGACACCCCCAGATTTCACTTGGGATTCGTATGCTAAGTTAGGTTGAAGCCAAATACTGCCGGGCTCCATCACTACTGGTCTTTTTTCTCCAAAACTTTCCTTTAAAGACAATACATGAAGCACATCATGTACTCCTTACATTTCAGTTGGTAAATCCAATTGATATGCCATAGAACTAATTCTTTCCATGACTTCATATGGTCCTACATACCGATGACTCAAGTTTCCTCTCTTGCCAAAACGTACAACTCCCTTCATAGGTGAAACCTTAATACACACCCAATCTCCTACGACAAATTCTAGATTTCTTCATCAGCTATCGACGTAACTCTTCTGTCGATTTTGGGCCACTTTCATCCTTTCTTAGATCAAAGCTACTTGCTTTCAAATTTCTTGCAAGTATTTGGGCCCTAGTGTCTTCTTTTCTCTGACTTCATCCCAATACAGCGGGGACCTACACTTTCTCCCATACAGTACCTAGTAAGGCACCATCTGTATTGTGGCCTGCAAACTGTTGTTTTAAGCAAACTCTATCAAAGGCAAGTGACTTTCCCAATCACTACTTAGTTCTAACATGCATGCTCTTAGCATGTCCTCCAAAATTTGGATTGTACGTTTAGTCTCTCAGTCTGTCTGCGGATAATATGCACTACTAAACCTCAAACTGGTACCTAGCATCTTTTGTAAACTCTACCAGAAATATGAAGTGAATTGCATATCTCTATCAGACACTATGGACTTAGGTACTCAATGTAATCGAACTATCTTTTTTAACATAAACTTAAGAAAGCTTATCCATAGAATCTGTATTAGCTATAGGCAGAAAATGTGCACTCTTCATTAGATAGTAAAATGTTGCAGTCTTTCAAACCTCGAAATCCTTTGTCGAAGCTTTTCCAATTTATCATCCTTGCGCTGCCCCTTCTAAGATATCTACCTCAGTTAACGGTATGATCTCTTGTACTGCTACTAACAAGGCATCTCTTGGCAGGTTCCCAGTCAATAGATTCCTCATTCCTGCCAATAGAGACTGTAAATCGGTCTGAGCCTTACAACTAAGGGCATCTGCTATTTGCTACCACATTGGCCATCCTGAGATGATACTTTATCTCGCATTGATAATCACTAATCATTTCGACCTATCTTATTTGCTACATATTCAAATTCTTTTGATTAAAAAAATACTTGAGACTCTTATGATCTGTAAATACTTTGCATTTTTCTCCATACAAATAATGTCTCCAAATCTTCAATGCGAAGGCTACAACAGCTAATTCTATGTTGTGAGTATGATAATTCTGCTCGTGATCTTTGAGTTGAGCATAAGCAATGACTCATACTTCTTGCATTAGTACACATCCTAATCCCATCTTAGAGGCATCACTATAAACCACATAAGGTTTATGAGGTTCAAGTAAAGCCAGTACCGGTGCTCTAGTTAACTTCTTCTTCAGTTCTTGGAAACTCTTCTCACATTTCTTACTCCAAATATACTCTGCATTCTTCTTTGTCAATATCGTTAAAGGACCAGAGAGTTTAGAAAACCCTTCCACAAACCTCCGATAGTATCCTGCCAGATAAAGGAAGCTACGTATTTCATGGGCATTGGTCGGCCTTTGCCATTTTGTTACAGCTTCTATCGTGGCAAGGTCTACAACCACTTTTTTACTAGAAATGACATGTCCCAAAAACTACACCTCTCGAAGCCAAAATTCACACTTACTAAGTTTGGTGTAAAGCTGATGTTTTTGCAAAGTCTTCAATATTTACCTCAAATTTTCCCTATGTTCTTCATCTATGAATACCACCACAAAATTAGTATATATTAGTATACTAATATATTAGTATATCATCTATGAATACCACCACAAAATTATCCAAATATTGCCTAAAGATTCGATTCCTCAAATCCATAAACGCTACCGGGGCATTCGTCAATCCGAAAGGAATCACTAAGAACTTGAAATGTTCATAACGAGTCCGAAAGGTAGTCTTAGGTATATCCTGCTCCTTGATCTTAAGTTGGTGATATCCTGATTACAGATCTATCTTAGAAAATACTGAATCTTCTTGTAATTGGTCTAATAGATCATCAATCCACAACAAGGGATATTTGTTCTTGATAGTTACCTTATTCAATTCCCAATAATCGATGCACATTCTCAAGGTTCCATCCTTCTTTTTCACGAATAAGATTGGCGCTCCCCAAGGAGATGAACTAGGGCGAATAAAACCCTTCTCCAGGAGTTCCTCAATTTGAACCTTTAATTCCTTTAATTATGTTGGAGCCATTCGGTAAGGTGCCTTGTGCACTAGGGCCGTTGTAGGCTCTAGTTCGATTACAAACTCTGTTTCTCATTCCGAGAGTAATCCAAACAAATCATTGGCAAAAATTTTAAAGAAATATTCTATCACTGGGATTTCCTGGACTTCTTTAGGCTCCTCCGTTGTACTAGTCATAACTACGAGATAAGTGGTAGCTCCTTTGATCAAACTCTTCTTGACCTATCCGACCATTACCACCGACGGAACTAACTCAATTGCCTCTCTCATGTAGTAGAGTCTATCTTGGCATAATGCCTTTGTAGCCAATCCATCCCTAGGATTAAGTTGAATTCCATTAGATGGAAAACAATCAGGTCAGCGGTCAAAATTAAATTTGCGACCTCCAATGGACACTCCTTAACTATACGTGTGCATCCAATTATTTTCTCGTCCAGAATAGCTACTAGAACCTTTCGAGACAATGGTTCCGCATTCAATTCACATCTTTGCACAAATAGAGCACAAGTCGTGTGTTGCATCAACTTGGCCTTACCTAATAAGGTAACTAGGATAATTCAAGGATTCTCAAACAAGAACTAGCTACTAGTTAAGGTAGGGTTGGAAATATTACCGGTGATCACTTCGACATCCATTGCCTCGTCTGTTTCCAAATCTACCTCTCCCGATGTGATGGCATAAACCTTAGCCTTCACGGGTGTCTTTACTCTGCCACTTGGCGTTGTTGCTCCTCCAGGCGTGTTGGCATTCACTATTGTGCCTTCGACCACATCTTCAGCATGGTGGTGGTGTGACGGGTATCGTGTTTTCGATTTTTATGCCTTTTCCTTTACCCATGGTTACGAGGACCTTTCTTTTCTATATGTTCTTTCTAGGAGAGTAAGGCATTCCCCTCTTTCGGTCTACATGGACTTGGGAAATCATACTTTGTTGCTCCATCTCTGCTATCAAAGCAACATTTATCAATTATTGGAAACTCTCAATCCGCAGGCATGCAACTTGATTCCGAATTCATTATTGTAACTTGTCTTGAATCTTTCAAGCCTGCATCTTCTCTATATCAATCAAATGAGGGACGAATCTCTCTAGCTCCATAAACCGGGCCGCATACTATTCTATCGTCAAAATACCTTGTTTCAGATTCACGAATTCTAGTGCTTTATGCTATTTCACCATTTCTGAAAAGAAACGACTATCAAATTTCTTCTTAAACCATTCCCAAGTGAGAGTAGCTATATCTCCCAACTCGCATGCCAACAATTGTCATTTCGTATCCCACCATATACTAGTTTCTCCTTGAAGCAAGTGTCAGCGTACTAGACCTTATGCTCCTCTATACTTCCACTGATATCAAAAGTTCTTTCCAAGATGATAAGCCATTTATTTGCTCTTAAGGATCCTTTTGTACCCATGAAGCTCGATTATCTATACACTAGGAATCTTTAAAACATATATCCTTAGTTTTCTCCTCTAGGCGGCTCTTGACTAGCATTCTATCCTTGCACCATCTGGTTTCATGCCACTTCCATCATTTGAAGAATAGCTTCCGCTATTGCTTTTCCTCCTTCTAATGGAGGGTTCCTAGCCTCCTGATCTCTCGATCTTGGAAAGGTTTCTTCACATTGACCATGCACTATAGATTCTCTTTCCTTTGAAACATACAAAACCAATGCATGTCAGCTTCTTTCTATTAGGAAAACCACCTCTTCTTTACTCTACATTCGTGGTCCATACTACGTACTTCGCTTTCGTTCACACTTCCACAAAGATCTAAGCCTATAGCTATGAGACTAAAGCCTATAACTATAAGATTTCAAACCTAGTATTTGGCACCATGTATCCCTAGGACAACTTATGGGTTTACCCAGAGACATATAATTACTCTAATACCACTACTCTGTGGCACCTCCAGCCCTTGCATAGAATTGGACGGGGACTAAAGTATCGGAACATGTAACTCAAGGCAACATACTCCCAAACATGACAGATAGGATGCAATGCACCTATTATATTATATTAGTATGCAATAAATCGAAGTGAAAAAATTCATATATAACTAAGTAAGATTTTTAGCAATTGTAAAAATATCATGGTACCATAAACTAGTCATCCCAAAGTATTTTACTTGTTCAATATATTTCCAAAAAGATATTGTTTGAATTTTTCCAAAACAAAGGGACCTCCAAAATTAAACCTTAATTCCTCTTTTCACTATGTGACTACAAGTTCTGATATCCCCCTAAAAAAAAAACCCTTTAAGGCCATCCTCAAAGAGTTGTAGCACTTCTATGATAAACTGGTCAGCGGCTTCAAACCTTTCCATAATGGATGACTTCGACGAGCTGTCATGGCTCTTCAGGGCCTCCTTAACTATCCGGGGTACTAGCCTCTTGAGCTTCCCATGGTTAGTCTCTTCCTATCTTGTAACAACTTCTACCATTCTAGGTTGGAAATAGTAGTGGAAACTACTACGATAAGATTTTGAGAAATTTCAGTAAGTAAACACACAACATACAACAGATAACATAAGCATATAAAGGCAGACCATGAAATGAATGCATGGACATGTACTTGACATAAAACTTAGCTTAAGCAACCTTGACTTAAAAATAAAACATCTTTTCCATCTTTTCATATGAATCAATAAACATGTATTATATCTTTAGGCTCATTGTCATGTTCATTTTTTATAACATATAGTTGGACACCTCACAGCTCCCCTATGCACTGTTGGTTCTCCGCTAGTTACCGCATCATCCAACGATCCACTTGACCATGGTGATTACATCATAATCTAACTTATGCGACAGCTCGCATAATTCTCCTTCACCGCATATAACACATGTAAGGCACCCACTAGCTTTAGGTGCTACCCCTCTTCGGTATACTCCACAAGGATCCATTCAAGGTTCGTCGACTACACTTTGTCGACCCAAGGGCTACCACTCCATTTTAGTCAGTCCAGAGTGGACATATAAGTTCTACTAGGACATTTCTTCATCCAAGCATTTGGGGTTGTAATAAATATGTACAAACTATTTTCTTTGAAAACAATTTGCAGCCCAAATGCATGTGACATGAGACTTGTAACCCTTTTTCTTTTCATGGACCATATGAACATGTGAATGCCGTAAGTCATGCAATCATGTAGTCAAACATTGAACATCTCGGGTTACAGCTTGAAAATATTAGAACATGTGAATACTTAGTTTACACATATCAACAATGGCATTCAACACTTATCAAATGGTAAAACAATTTATAACATCATTCACTATGCTTGGACAAAACACATGAGAACTTGTAATCATGATTCTACAAAAGTAACGTAAGCTTATAACTTCTAATATGTTCGTTATAACGTCATCCAATAAGATGAAAACATAATCATATAGATTCAAATATAAAGCATGGCATCATAAGAGGATTCATTCAACTAATGACGAACATGGCAAACATGTATTTATATAGAGCCGAACACATAGCATGGTGTAATAAGAGATTTCATCCATTTAACTAGATCATAAAATAACACACAAGTGAAAATTCACGCATCATATACAAATATTATCCGGAGTAGGTTGAGAATCCACTTACAAAAGTCTCAATGCAAAGCAATATAACCAAGCAAGCTGTAAAAGTGTTTGCCTAATTAGAAACAAGAAAACTTAACCTAAATCTATGTGTGTGTCATGCTAGAGCTTCTTTTGTTCATTGTGATACTCCGAGCATTTGGCCTAGAGGTCTTTGGTTAAAGATGGTTGTGTTCTTCCCTTAACCTTGGTTAAGGTCTTAGGCATGTACATGTGTGCATGGTGCTTGTCAAGCATAGTGGCCGAGATCCCTTAGAAACAAGGTGAGAATCTCTTCATCTAGTTTTGGCCTCCCCTTAGTGGAAAATCCTAGTTTTCCTTTCAAGGAACTTTCTCAAGAGAAAGGTTGAACATTTAGGTGAGATGGGGGTGGTCTTTCTTGGATCCGAAACCCTATTGACCCATTTCACCCTTGTGTGTGCGTGTGAGTGACTTATGAGTAGTGGGAGTAGAATGGTATCGTGTGACATGTTCCTTGAGAACATGGTTGTCACCTTCTTCCTTACTCGTGACTAAGAAGAGAGTGTGAAATGGTGTTTGTTTGGAGAGAAAATGGAGAGAAAGTAGGTTTGGGCATGTGGGAGGTGGAAGAGTTTGCAAAGCATGAACAAATGGCATCCGAAAAGCCTTATAACCTTCAGACTCTATGCTTTTATATGTCCCTTCGGTTTCCTCTCACACTTCACCTTTGAAATGCATGAAATTGTTGCATTGGCTTCATGTAGCATATCCCTCATCATTTGGCCGAATCTCTCTTCATCTTCCCATATCTTTGTTTTCCTTGGGAACTCAAAGGTCCTTGACAAGTGGCGTGTTGCTCTAAAATTGAAACCCTAATGCCTCTTCAAGTCCCTCTTCTATGTCTAGGTTCAATGAACCTCTGGGGCTTAAAGGTCTCTTGGGCTTAGATGCCAAATACACTAAGGCAAATAATTAACTAATAAAGGCCCAATTTTCTTTAAGGACTCTAAACCTTATGCACTACCCAACATGGGGACATAAGACAAGCAAAGACTTGGCTAAGTCCAGGTTATCACAATTCAGCTGACCAAGCATGACAAAATCTAGAATTTTACACTCATCACTCTACCGCTCACCTCCACCACTCACAAGCTTCACCCTTTAGAAAAAAAAAAAAAAATCTATGCTCTCACCCTCCATGGAGTCCTATAAATATCCCCCTTCACCCCTCACTTCCTCACACCACTCCTCAAAGTATTCCTCTAGTGTTCTTGAGAGCCATTCACTCTTAGTGTAAGAGAAGTGAGAAATTGAGTGAGTTGAGAATTCTTGAAGTAAGTTGAGTTTGGGAGCACAAGGACCACAATTTATGTAAGTAATCTTGTCTTATCTTTTTTTAAGTGTTAGAATGACATGTTAGGCCTTGAGTTATGGCATAAGAATAGAAATTTGATTGAGTTTAGATGAGGTTTAACTTGAATGATGCAACCGGATTTGAAGTATTGATGGAATAAATTATTTTGGGATGAAATTTTAGCCATGGCATGTTTTGATATGATCTTGAATGTCTTACCAATGTCTTGAAATAATGTTGGAAGGTTTAAATCTAAGGTAAAAAGCATGCCATGATAGGTTTATGAATCCATAGCTTGTGTTGATCATCAAAGCATGTTTAGATTATCACTTGATTAAAGTTTATTTTATGGAATCTTGGTTAAATTTCCTAAGCTTGATTAATGAGGATTTAGAAAATCCTTGTAATCGAGATAAGAATAAAAATGCATGATTTATTTAGGTTGTTAACCTCTCTTTGACAAAAAAAAAAACAGCTAGAAACATCATGCATATACTTAGTTGAGGGTTTTGTGATAATTTGGTTTTATTCCTTGCATAAGCGTTGGGATAAATTTGTGAAGACTGAATCTAAGTTATAATCATGTCCCTAAGTCCATATTCATTGTTGCCACTAGATGGAATTTGAGTACACATGCATCCATAGAGGTTATAGACTTGAGATCACAAATAAACCCACTTTGATGCATGCCATGGGTTGGTTGATTTTGGCATAGTTGTGAATTGATTCTTTAAATTTTAAGGGCATATATGGATTTAGAACATAGAAAATATGGGGTTTATGAAATTTAGTAAATTTTGGAGCCCAGTTGCAAATAGTGAAAATTTAGAGCCTTAGTTGTAATTTTGGGAAAGTGTAGGGGCAGTTTTGTAAATACTGAGTTTTTGAATCCTTTGATTATGAAAATTTTCCTAGTTATGCAATTCCTAACTTAGAAGATATCTATATGCGATCACACCAATTTCCTAACATACGGAAAAGCTTCTAACTTACTATTAGATAATTTATTTATGATTTATATACAAATGTCACATTCATTATATAAATGTCATTTTGAGCATGAAATATCATGTTATATGATACATTGAGTATTTATTTATTTACCTACATGACGTGTGTAATTTTTACCATTTTAGCATATCATATGAAGTTGTCATTTTCACATGAAGCATATTTCACAAGCACATGTCATGAAAAACATTTTCAAGCATTGCATGAAAAGAAATTTTTTCTTGACTCCAAATGTTAGGATGGGAAATTATTCTAACAGAACTCATTTGCCCACTCTTGAGTGAATAAGAATGGAGTGGAAATCTTAGTTGACAAAAAACCGTCAACGAGCTTCTAATGGATTTTTTTTAAAGAATGTCGAAACAAAGTCATTTATGGCAGCTAGCATTGGTGGGTGTATATGTTATGACGTTATGTTATAATGTTATATTATGATGAAATGTTATGTTACCCATGCATTGAGAACAAGTCTGCAGTCAACATTTATGAGTTGTATTGCAGTCACCGACAGGTACTTACAATGCATAATGGGGAGCTGTGATGATACCATACGTTATACTATTGTTAATAATGGCTATACTAATGTCGAAATGTTATGTTTAAAGATAATGTGATAAATGTTCTCTATAAGAAAATGTGCATCAAAGTTATTCTACAAATATTGAGGAGTCTGGATGGGAGATAAATATTGATCCTTTTGCATAGCATGCATCTGATGTTTATCATTTATCAAGCATAACTTTTATCTCTGTGCAAGTTAGTTGTTTAACTTATTGAGATTTCAAGTAAATTTCACTTTTGTGAACCCATTACCATTCTCCCCAAAATGGTATAAAAGCTGTGTCAGGACAGGTAGAGGACGAACAGTATGGACCGTTGGATACAGATGGTTGAATAGGAGCCAAATCTTGAGAAAAGGTTGGATTTAATTTTAATGTTTATAACATTGACTCTACATCCTATAGAGCGTATGAGAGAGTTGATCTAACTATGGAACTTGGATTTAGTATTTTGTATTAAGAAAATTATATTCTTATGTTCGAACCTATGCCTTATTATGTGAGGAAATCTATTTATAGTTATTAGTATATTTTGGATGTTTAGTTCATTCTGGCATAAATATTTATAAATCACCCTATTTTTTCGTAACGATTATTGCATATTGCTAGTTGCATACTAAAATGCATTGCATATTAACTGTCATAAACGTGGGTATATAACCATGTGTTACATGTTCTGAAACTCCAACTCTCTGTTACATCCCAAACGATGACCTGGGGGCGCCACATTTTAGGCCTGTCATGTTTGATGATATTCTAAAAAAAATTTTACTCCATTGGTAATTAGTAGCATCTCAGGCAAACCAAGGTAGGAATATGCTCAGGAATTTCTAAGCTTCATCATGGATCAAATCCATGATGATTTACTTAAACTTGAAGGGTAGTCTTCAAGCATAAATGGAAACAAATTATCTCTGGGTTTATCTGTAGAAAGCAAGGTATGGGAAACTGTGGGTCGAAGGAACAAATTAGCAGTGACAAGAACCCAAAATTATGTCTATTCAAAACCAAGTAATATATGTTGAGGATAGTTGAGAAATCTAGTGAAGGTACGAAGAAATCAAGTTCTTGCCATTGTTCAATCCATTCTCTCCTAGAAATTCATCCGGAAGCTATTTGTACTATTGAGGATGCACTTCTCTTATTTTCTGCACCAAAGTCTCTTTAGGGGTACCAACCCTCAAAAACTGGGTAGGTTGGAGTTGTGACTGCCAGCAAATCAATTAAGATACAAACTCGTCCAAAAATGTTGTTATGGGACCACCCAACAGTGAGTAATGATGCTATACCCACACCTTGTGGGTAAGGTGCTACCAAGGGATAGGGTTTGTAACATTCCAAGAATGAGTACAAGACTTCATTAACTAGTTTGAGTTTATATGTTTGTTAGGCCATGGGCTAGTCCATATTATTTTGTTATTTCTATTCTAATTTAGGTTCATTGTTGTTTAATCAGGCTATCCTTGTAGCAGGAAATGGGCTTGGGCCCTTTAGAGTACTTTTCCTTTCATTTACTATTTTAATGTTAAGTTAGTCAAGGCCCATATCTGGGACAACTTTGTTAGACGCCAAACTATATGTACTGAGCCTTGGGGCTCTAGGAAACCATCCCAAAAGTAATAGAATCATCTTCATTTCTTCTTCTTCTTTTCGAAATTCTTAGATAAACTCATCTTCTTTTCGAAATTCTTAGACAAGCCTGAGTTTAACGTGCATGAAGCTACACGGTTTGGGTTATTTCATGAGCTTAATCCATGGGCCCTATGGTTTTTATTGGGTATTTAGTCTGACCATGGTCTATTTGTGTACTTTTACGAGTTTCTTTGAGCTTAGTAAATGGGTTGGACCATTTAAAAGCTCTAACTAAACTCTTGAACTTGTTCATATTTTTGTGGGTCAAATATTTAAAAAATTCCAATGACTTGGTCTTGAATCCAAAACAAGCCCAACTTGTACAATAAATCTTTATGAGCTTTTAAATCATTTCTTGACCCTATTACCCGATAAAAAATGAGCTTGTTTGATCAATAAAAATTTCCTGGGCTTTAAAAACTCATCGGGGCCAATAAAATCCATAACCATCCAAAATAAATTGTTGGGTCCATGTCTTATCCAATATTGTCCAATATCCTCAATTGGGTTTCATATAAACTCATGGGTCACACCCAATTCTCTACTTTAAAATATGTAAACCTTAACAATGGATACGATTTAAAGCTTAAGGTTAGATTTGAATACTAAGTTAAAATAAAATGAATTGTGATAAAAGTTGAAAGTTAAATAAAATATTATTAGATTATTATTATTTTAAAATTTAAAAAAATTAAATTATTTATTATATTTTATGTGAAAATTTATGAAAGTTGTAATAATAAGATAAGATAAGTTGAGAGCTCCTCTCAATCCAAACTGAGCCTAAAGATAATTTCACCTTAAACACCTTAAAACTCCAAATAAAATATTAATACAAAATAAATAGCTAAATAAAACTCTCTATAAAGTTCGAGTGATACATGTCTTTCCTAACACCAATTGATTTTATGTCAATTGGTAACTCAACGATCTAACAAATGATATCAAAAGTAGAAGTCATGAGTTTGAGTCACCTCAGTGTTATTGTGAGGGAGGGTAGTTGGGATGTATCCACAATACCGCTCCCTACGACTACTCTAAAAATAGGTTTGTGAGACCCGATGTTGAATGCCATAAAAGAAATGAGTGCATTTTCCCTAACACCAATTGATTTCAGGTGGATAGACAACTCAACGCTCCAACAACATCTTGTACAAAAAGTTTAATCTTGAGGTGTGACTAAGACAAAGTATACCCAGGTGTTTCTAGGCTAGAACAAATCCTAATAAGCATATAAATGGGTTATTTCCTCCTAATAGTGTGAGGCTTGGGAGCTTATTTGAGATGCAGAGTAGGTAAGACAAAGGTTGTGTCAGTATTACATATTTTGGGAAATGTAAAATTCAGATGGAGTTTTCACATCATTTTTTTTTTTTTTTTCATTATGTGAATTCTGACCATAGCATGGTGCAGTCATATGCTATAATTCAAACAATTAATGGATGGATAAAACTCGATTGACTTATGTAATGTGATAGGACAATGGATATTAAAGGTAGTGAGACTTTTGGGTTTGACCCAAACATCACTGGGTCCATGATGTTGTCAAGACTAGAAAATTATGGCCATGGAAGCTTATCTTAAGTGAAGTGCAAGGAGGAATTAGTGTGGAAATCAAAGCAAGTGATTGTTTGAGATTAATTTGTTTATGTAATTTCGTGCCTAGAAATCATGGGTAATCATGATTTCTTCTAGAATGACCAAAAGTATCAGAATCAGCTCATGTTTGCTCCTCTGCTCGGGTATAAATTAATATTCTCAACTCAATCTAGAGCTTGAAAGATGTATGAACTCACTTTGAGGTTCTCTAAACGTGTGGATTCATTGTTAAAGAGAGGCTGGAAAATATTCGGAAATCTCAGTTATATGGAGATTTTAGGATTCGTAACAGAGAGAGACACAATCCAAATGGTTTGTTGTGGCTCACCCGAATTTCTATAAAAGTGTAGAGGCTAACCTTTGCCGGTTTACTTTCTTCCAGTGCGCACACATGCTGGAACTTGGTCTTCTTTCTTTTTCAAAGTCTTATTACTCTCTCTCTCTCTCTCTCCCTTAAGTGAAGTATAATTGAAAAAGAGTAACGTATAGTCATAAAGTGCGCAAGTGTCGTATAGTCGTTTTGAAAAAGAGTGGGATCCACTATTAAAAAAAAATTTTTTTTTTTATGTGGATCCCGTATTTATTCATTTTTTTCAAAATGATTACGCGGCACTTGCATACTCCTGACTGTAACTATTATTTCTCATTGAAAAATGAAAGTGAGAGCTATATTGGCCTAAAGGTGAGGTGAGAGCATTGTTAGCAAAGAGTTTAGCTAAATGTAAGTTAAACATGCAGGCACAGTTTTCTTATGTGGTGGACAACTGATCGTATGAACCATGCTTTACTTTTACAGTGGTTGCACGGCTAGTATTTTGGAACCTTGAAGCACAAACAAAATATATTGAAAAATCTGATTTTTTCTTTGAAGGATCCACAGAAGTAGCGTCAAAAGCTTCACAAGAATTCTGCATATAGATTTTCTGTATCATGATTATAGGACAAAAGTAATGAAAGCTTGTTATGTTCTTTTCTTGGTAGGATTTGGAAGATAAGCTTCACCCTTTAATCCATTGGAGCTTGCAAAGAATCCTGAGCAGGCTGCAATTCTCAGGGAATACTTGTTGTTGCTACATATCACTACTACCAGCAGCCAAGGAAGAACTCGGACAAAAAATATGCTATTATTATGTTTTCTCAACAACCCTCCATTCAATAATGAGATATTGTAAATTCCAAACAGATCTTGTAAATTCATCAAAGTCAAACTCGACTTTATGAACTTTTAAAAGCCCTTCAACATAAGTCCAACTTAATTAGAACTCATCATCAAAAGGATTACTTTGAAAACCATTCCCTCAATCTGCTGTTCATAATGCAAAATTCTATAACTCAAACCAGCAAATCAAACTTAAAAGAGTAAAAAATAGCAAAAGTTCAATTCATCATCACACTTAAAACTAAAAAATCATTCCAAATTAGTACATCTACTGTTCATGTTGCAGAATTCTATTCAGAAGATAAAAAATCATGCTTAAAAGAGTTATAAATAGCACAAGTTGAATTAATCATCAAACTTCAACACAAGAAATCTGGGTGGTAAGTACATCTATTGTTCATTGCTAGAACTATACGCTCGAATTTTGGTGATTAGTACATACATTTTAGGTTGCACTTTTGTTAAAAACTGTTGAGAACAGCAAATGAAGATGAGAAGAAAACTGATTCTCATTGATTGAACTTCCGATTATACAAAGGTCATATATATATACATCTCAGGAAAAGCAGAAAAGTAAAGAACTACTGTAAAGTTAGCTTCTGATTATCTACACAATCAATTCAAAACTTTTATGGGCAGTATGGTCGAGCCAGCTTTATGCATCATGTCCCTCATGCTTCTTTGTGTGCAGCCATGTATTTTCTTAGCTGAGGTTCCTCTTTTCTGTGCCATTTCTTTTCTTCTTTTTGATGTTGCTGCTATCTTTTTCTTTTTTTGTACTGCAGCATGGTTTATCAGCTTTATTCATCTCTTGAGTGTTGCAGTGTATTTCAGGTATGCTTTGGCTGCTTTCCTTGTGCAGAACTAGATTGCATTTTGTTTTGTCGCATTGCATTCTGTAAGAACTTTTTTATATACCCAAAATCAAAATCAATAAGTGTAATCCACCATTATACTGGTACATCCAAAATATCATACAAAATTACAATTTCAAAATACAATTATGTTTTGCTAATAGTGATTCTAGTCCACAATTCCAACCCAATATAAGTTCCATCATCATACAAAATACTTGCATGGTACATTCGCAATGGTCAAAACTGTGTCAATAGCCAAAATTAAATACTCCACCCTTCCAACCAACACATTTAGCCACCATCATTGTGCTACTGTATGTACAATCTTAAAATAAGCTTTGTCAAAATGCAACATCCACTGATTTGCTATACATATATTATGTATAAAACCTCAAAATAGCACTTCAAATGTTTTGCTCCACAATTGGCCAAAAGAAACTTGATTACACCAAAAGGAATTCTCATTCATGTACTGCAATAATCCCAAACCTGCATGAGAAGTGGTTAACGAATTAGTTCTTTTTTTTTTGGCTTAATTATAGTTAATTATTGGAAAGGAATATGTTGGAAAGGTGATACTTATGTCAACATTTACATCTTCACTTGCAGGAGAAATGTCATGGTCCAAAAGATTATAGGTGTTATGTGGTAGCTAATAAGTGAAACTAAGCATTGTTATGAACCCCCAAATTGCAATCGATATGATGGAATTGATAAGGTCGTGATCTAGCAACATACCTGAATTGATTGGGCTGTTGAAAGCATATGAAAATCAGGTGCAACACTTGAGTTTAAAAAAACTTCGGGCTCCAAACTTGTAGAAAATGTCCTTCGACTGGTTCTCTATGAAGGCATATATAATAAAGTATTATGGTACATTCTATGTACAATATAAATACAAAAGAAATATTTATTTCCATTTCAAGACAACAAACCTCATTTTGACCCATCGATTGTGTCTTCTTTGATTTCTTCCTCTTGACCACTTTCTCTACTATAGATTTTTTTCTTCTAGATGGTGGCCTCCCCTTACCCTGTATTGCAAGAGGACTAAGCAATTTACCACTACACTTGGACACATTTACTAGCTCAAGACAACAATGGCATAACTAGGGGTGTAAGTTTGGATCGAAAAATCGAAAAACCAGTCCGAACCGGACCGGTTGGGCCGATTTTTCGGTTCGGAATCGGTTCTTTACTTGCACAAACCGGTTGAATCCAATCTGGTTCCGGTTTCATGGTTTTTGGGACCGGACCGGTTGAAGAAAAAAATAAAAAAAATAAAATTATATATATAATTTTTATACAAAAATAATATTATACATAATATTTTTTATATATAAGTTTTATATATAATATATAAAAAGAAAGAAAATCACTCAAATATTATTACTAAATTTTGATAAGTATATAGGACATTAGTAGTTATACTAATATAGAGTATAATTATACTTATACTGATATTTATATTAAATCACTATAACTAATATTAATATATAACTAACACTAATAGTTTAATATAGACTATAGTTATAGTTATACTAATATAGTACTTGGCTTTAGTAAAGCATATTTTTTTTAGTAAAGTAGATTTTTTTAATAAAAGTATAAAACAGATTTTTTTTAAAGCATTTTTTTTTATAAACAGATTTTTAATGATAAATTGTCAAACTTACATTAAAAAAAAAATCAGAAAATCGAACCGGACAGGACCGGAAACCGGTAAAACTGGAAGTACCTGTTTAGGAGGGTAACCGATGCATAATCGGTTTTGAAAAATGCAAAATCGGTACATATCTATTGGTTCGATCCTAAATTTTGTCCAAAACTGGACCGGACCGGACCGGTTACACCCCTAGGCATAACGGTCTATTTCTATCACGCTTTGACCCATGTTGAACCCATTCTAGCCTTAACTTATCCAATTGGCCCCATTAACTTCAAGTAATCCTTGTCACAATCTGATTCAGCCTAGTAAATTTAAGCAAAAGACTTCATCAATCTATCATATCTTTGTCCATTAGGATTGCTAGTCATGTCATTGCAGTTATTTCGAATAAGTGTGTAATTATGCTTTATATTTTTCCTCCACCTATCAAGAATATATTTTGGAGGTAACCTGTTTTTATTCAGCCAAGTTATATGTGCATTTTAATTCAAATTCATCAACATTGAAGTACACTAAAAATTTACCCTTTTAATGAACTTGTCATTCACTTTGAAGTACACTAAAGAAAGTGCACCATCACATCTCATGAGAGCTGGACAGCAATATAATAGACCCCTAAACTCCTCCTGGACTTCTTTAAATTTTGCAGTTGTGTAGGTTGCTTGAAATTGCCTCTCGATGGAATAGTGGCTTATGTATGGGATATGTGTGTGAAATGAGCTCAAGCCAGTTGCAATCTCATTCTCAACTTTTCGACTTAAGGTATTGTCATATGAATCAACAAATTACTTTAATGTCATCTTTGAATTAATGTAGTTATCATAAAATACGTTCATGCTCTCACTGCATTGTGAATTAGACATGCCTGCCCAAAAGCTATTTTTCACAAAGGCTAGTACCCATAAATGCCGCTCAGAATATAGCCACTCTAATCATGCATTCTCTTGTAGCTTATATGTCTCAAGCAACTGTTGCCAATATTCTTCAAATTCATTGATGCTCAAAGTCATAAACACACTTTTGGAGGTCCCTTTTAATGGCCTCATACTGGGAATATGCTTCGAATTTCTCAGGAAGTTTCTTCATGATATGCCATAAGCAAAATCTATGGCGGGATGATGGAAATACATTTTCAAATGTGTTTGAATCCTCGCTTGATATCAAGCCACAACCAAGTAGAATTGATTGTCCATGGTGGTTGACTCATGCAAAATGAGCAAACGACATTTTATATGTTTGTCAAGTATGTAGTATCAAAGGTGATGACATCACCAAAATATTCGTAGGCAACCCTATTATGAGCATCTACCCAAAATACATTTCGTATCCAGTTCTCATCATCCACATTAATCATATAAAAAACCATCATTCTTTTCTTGCATTCTAGTAAAATAATTTAGGAGTGCTTCAGCGCCTCCCAACCCTAACCAAAGTAGTCTTGCTTCACTGATGTAGTTGCGGGCATCTCTCTTTCTCCGAATGTCAAATTCTCACAAGCACCTACCTCAACTACAAAAGATTTGTAGTTTTTGCTCAAACCTATACTAGCCATATCATTATACTCCAACTTTCTCTTCGATTGTTCATCTAACTTCTTATGGCATCTCATAAATCTAGCTTTTTCGGGACTCAATATATTTATGTGTTCAAGTACCACACAAGACAAATGAAAGCCTCCATCAGGACTTGTTGTTGCATTTATCTTAGCTTTGCAGCCAAATCTCCCCATTGCTCTTGGCTTTAGAATATTTAAAGTTGTGCTTATAGATGTGCCTTGGCGGACACACGCGAGAGTGAGATATTTCAGCTTTCCATCAAGATCAGTTTTAGAACTTCTTCTTGTCACACCAAAACCAACTTCTTTTGCATATTTTGTATATTATTCCCTCACTTCTTCTTCTGATGAAAAATACATGCCAGCCTTTGGTTCTTTGACATGAGTATTTCCACCTTCCCTTTCATCCTTGTCCAAAATATCAGCCTCATTATTTTCAACATTTACTTCCATTCTCTTATAGAAAGCAAATCAATCTAGCCAAAAGAATGAACATCAATTAGTTTTATCTCCCTATACAAGGACATCAAAATCATTAATATAAATGTATTAATACTTCAGGAGAATATAACATATGCCATTGTGTAATATATACGCAAATAACATATACAAAAAAGGCGAGTTAAAATATTGTGAGTTCAATATTTTAACATACATAGTAAAGAACTAATGAACAACATTTGTACACTTCAATTTAAGTACATGATAATCATCATCTAAAAATATAATCAATAATAAGTAGCAATTCAACACTTCATTTAAGCAACTAATAATGAACATTTGAACACTTTAACTAAATCATGGCAAATGACAACCTCTATTTTTGTGACACTGTGATTAAGATAGAGAAAAACCATGTAAAATAGCAATAAACCATGGCCATGTCCTCAGCTATTCTCTAAATGAAGGTAAATATATTTACACTTTCATTTTGGCATAAATATTTATATGTTGGACTACTAGCAATTTAAATGACTTGAAATTTGAGGTCATTATCACCAAGCATTTATTTAGAAGCATGATGTAGGTTCCTTTTCAAGGGAAGCAAGTGGTGGCTATTGATATATGCACTTTTGCATGTTTTCTAAGTATGCTATATTATTGGTTTGTTTAGCATTGAATTTTTTGAGAGACTAAAAAAAACAACTAAAAGTTGATGTGTTTTCATAATTTGTTTCCATTCTTCTCAACACTATCATGCAACTTATGGTGCACTCTATAATAAAATTAATTTGGTAAATAACTACATCACCTCACTTACATTTAAAGGTATCAAAAAGTTTGTCTTCTGTGAACACTTGCAAGGTATAGAAGTCAAGAAAATGAGCACACTAGATATCGAATCATACACACACAGAGGGACACGTGTTGAGCTATGCCTTACAATGGGTGGACGACGGTGTATCACATTGTTGCACAATGGAGGTGCTATTCTCGAGATTGAAGCATGAAGGCCGCTTGTGGAAGGATGATAGTGGTGGTGGTGTGAGACTTGACTGGCTTCGACGACCACAACGACAGCAGGACAACAAAAGATTTTTTTAGATTAGAAGCACAATATGTAAAAAAGACAACAATGTGGTGGTGGTCTGATACCAGATCAATGTGATGGACTATCACGGTTGATAGAAGTGGCAGCAGAGTGGCGGTGGAAAAAAATGCACCAGTAAAGGATGAACGGTGTTATTAAATTTTAGAGATTTTGAAATGTTTATTTTTAAACAGTATGGAGTCTTTGTATAAAGCTGTCTTGTTTCCTGCCAAATAAAAACAAACAAAATGACATGGCAAGTTGATATTGCTTGCCATATCAGCAGGCTGTAAGAAAATTGCTTGTCCAGACTAATAATTCCTATCGGATAGGTGAGTTAAAACAGAAGAAAAGGTTGCACAAGGGATAATTTTGAAAATAAAAAGATAGTAAACCTTGTCGGCAAGAAGTAGGAATAAACAAAAAAAGTTGCATATTACAAAAACAATAAGGGGTATTTTCATAAAAAAAAAAAAAATTGATTTTACAGATATAGGCTTTCGGTGGAAGCGGTGAAAAAAAAGAGTGAAAATACATGGAAATTTAATAAGAACAAGAGGGAGAAAATTGAAAGAAAATGGTAATAAAAATAAGGGCAAAAGTGTAAATATGCAAGTAAAACAAAAGGATAAAAATGGAAGTGGGGGATAAAAAAGGTCAACAAACAAAATAGAAGGGTAAAATTGTAAAACTGAAAACAGAAGATAACAGAGCGGAGGGACAAAAAAGGAAAACAAATACAAAAATAAGGACAAAATTGGTAGAAAAGTGTTAAAACTGCTTCTATTGGCACTTATTATATATATATATATATATATATATATATATACCTTCTATAATTTTGAGGGAGATGCACATAACACTGTAAACTTCATTAGTTACAAGAAGGATTGGAAATGATTCTCCAAGGAGTTGGGAACCACAAGTCTGAAAACCCTATTCTCGCTGTCTCCCTTTCCTCTCTACATAGCCCCCCTCAAAAAACTCAAATTAGAGGAGGGGGTTGGAGCTATGGCTCCTCCCTCCCTCCTCCCTCCCTCCTCCCTCCCTCTTCTCTTTAATTTTTCTTTTATTTTTTTGGTTTTGTTTGTTTTTTCGTTCATAGTAGGGCGAAATATAGATCTATTGTTCTTCAGACCTGGCGTTCTGTCGTACTTTCAGGATAGCGCGTGTCTCTCACGCGCCATCACAATCTCAGTGTTTGCATTTTCTATTTCCTCTAAGGTTGAAAATGCGGATATACAACTTTTCAAGCTGTAATTCGCTATTTTTCTTTATATCTTTTATGTTTTCTGTTTTCTGTTTTTTTTTTTTTGTTTTAGGTTAAAAAAAATACATAGTCTCCTAGATTTTGTCCATAGAGTGTCTTCTACTCTTTCTTAAATAGAGAGTAGAGTTGTTTAATTCTGTTTTAGGACATACTGTGAAGTTTGTTAAATCTGTCTTAGAACAGAGTGCTGCCTCTCAAATGGTTTATCTATAGAGAGTTACAACAATGGATTAGATCATGTGAATTATAAAGAAATTTGTATATTAGAGAGCCTTAAAAGCAGTAATTAGTTTGTATTCTGTATGTTTTGGATCAAAATTGTAATGTCAATAAATGAAATTTGTTTTGCCATAAAAATAAAAATACAAAAAAAGAAGGAAATTGGACGACAGCCATGCCTTTTTGATTGAGGAGGGCGTCAATCCATACTTGGAGCTCATTATAATAAGCACGGGGGAATCATTATTGGAATGCATTTTTCTCATTTCATGATCAGGATTAACAGTCTTAAGCATACTTTTCCTTAAACAAATGGTCAGCTAATTATGACGGTCCTACTACACGTCAAAGGAAAACAAATCGCTTGCAATAATTAGTGCTTGCTAGCTATAATATTCCTTGGAAGTTGCAAAGGAGTCGATACTATTACTAATAAAACCCACCATTAATGATCACTCTCCCACGTGAGTCACAATAATAGCAAGTAGTAATTAGATGGCAATAGCTTTTGTTAGTATCGGCCTAATAGCATAACACCCAAATTTTCAAAATAGAGGGCTTAGATTTGACCCCCTCGCTGAATCAAAAAAAAAAAACGTGATACACCCTCTCATCATATACTAATACCACTGTATCACAATTTCATCAGTTTTACAGCGAAGTAAATCATGCTAAATTAAATTTAAAAAAAAATTCTAAAACCCTGAAATATAATCTTTAATTTTAAAAAAACTTTAATACTAGTAGTTTTAAAATTTTACTGGATCGGACCAATAAGTATATTGGTTGGTTTCGATCCATATAATTTTAGAATTTTGATTTTTGGTTCAGTCTCGGGATGTGGTTTTTTTAGACTAGACTAGACCGATCGAAGTATAGATATAGTTTTTTTAAAATATTTTTTATATATACTATTTGATATAGTAGTTGTATGAGTTGATTATGTAATTTTTATCTAATCTATCAACCATTAACCACATGTATTTGGAGCTTGTATGATATTGTATTTTTCAACTTCATTTTTTATTTTGTTTTTTGTTTTTAACTTTATTATGATGATTGCTAATTCTCATGGATGGATATAGATAATTTTGATAATTTTTTCAACTTTTTTTTAGGTTAGTTTCAAGTATAAAATGTGCAAATAAAGTTAAAGTTAAATAGTTTATATTTAAAAATGTAAAAAATTGTGGATTTTTTTTATATAGTTAGGCCAGAAATAGACATTAGAAGTAATTTTGAGCTTTTTATACCTAAGTGGAAGGGAAATAAATCGTTTTAATTATTTATATTTTCTCTTATCGTATGAATGAGACTCTATCTTAATAAGTGATTCCATAGAATAAAAATTAAAACTTAAGTTCTCCATTGTGATAGCAAATCCAATATTAATGCTCTAAAATTGTACTGATAAAGTATACCTATCATTTATACTAATTATGTTTTTCATTTTAGGATTTGTGTTTGATAACTTTTTGGTATTGTGTTTTTTTTTTTTTTTTAAAAATACATAAAAATGCTTTAAAAAAAATTTAAAAGTACAATTCTTCGATGAATTTCTCCATAGCTTTAGCATTGTGCTAAATCGATCAAAACTTTTTTTTTTTCCAAGCAAGTAGAATAACATTAATGAACATAACACTTACAATACAATACAATATTGTTGGGAGGATCCTTCCCACTATGGAATAGTAGCAATGATGGTGGAATTTGAATTAAAGAAATATTACTAAAGGCTCGCGTTTCCGCTACCCATCGCACTAAGTTGTGTGAATATTGATTTTTTGATCGATGAATTTTTCTCACCTTCCATTCTTTGAATGAGTCAAGATGGTATCGGATGTCATTAAATCGATCAAAACTTACTCCAAAAAATTAAATTGATAAGAAAGATATAAATTAAATTATCTATAGCTAATGCCATGAGTAGCTTAATGATCATAGTGATCAGTACTACCCTTGAGATCAAGACAGACAACTTGATGAGTTTATTCCTCGCTTGTCCCTTTCCCTTTTAATTATCGCTTCAACATCATTTGGAACTTGGCACGCCATGTGTAATCCTAATTAATTCCTAATCCTATCCGTTCGAATATCGAGCGCCGGCCATGGGCATTTGATCTTCCGAAACTACTGAATCATTTGGACTGTCTGATTATAAAATTGAGTCGTATTAATTTCAGACAAAACTATACATGTTTAAAAATATATAAATTTAAGTCATGAAATTGATCATCTTATTTATTTAGTATTTACATTATTAGAATTTTAACAATAGGAATCTTTAAAAACTAATTATTTGTGATAAATTATTTCTTGTAAAAATGAATATTTCTTGTTAAAATGAGTTTATTTTCGTTGTAAATAGTCATTATCGTTACAAATAATTTATCATAAATGTTTATTTTTCTTGTTGTATTTTAATTGTTTTCGAGTAATAGTAGCAGCTTTATTTCATAAAAATTGGGATATTAATAGCATGTATAATATTTGACAAAGATAATGATACACTTATAATTCTTTTACACCTATTTTACTATTTACTTTAAATCAATCAATATAATTGTACCGCTTTATTAAAAAACTGGTCAAGATTGCGAAGGATGTTTCGGATAAAATATAGTAGGTAAGGTGTTTATCTTATAATAATCGATCGTCTTTTATCTAGTTGATAATTATCAAAATGGGAAATGGAAATATTATTTACAACTATGCTTATTGACATATATCAAGCACAATATTGACGTAGATGTCAAAATTAATTAGAATAAAAATATATTTATGTTTGAAAATTTTTATGACGGATGTGATTTTGTAGCTACTGTTAGTTATATTATCATTTTTTTTTTCTTACATGTATTTTTTAATATTTAAAAAAAATAAAAAAAACACAATATTATTAAAAAATATTATTTTAATTCCTGAATAAAAAAATAGAAAATAAATAAAAAATCATAATAGTAACTCCAAGTGGTAAGAATAAGCGATAAGAGTAACATTTTTCTTCCGCAATAAGATGCCCATGCTCTTCTTTGTATAAGAATTTGGCACCGAGTGAGATTGAAACATGTATCCCTTCTGTATTAAAATACATCTAAATTGAATTTAGTTGAGTAGTTTATACCAATTTGGCAAGTTTAATATTCAACTTAATATTAATATTCATAATTAAATAGATAATATATTAAATAAACCGAGTTGGAAACAGAATTTACAATTTTATACAAATCGAATTCCATTAATGATTGATCTGTTAGTTTATGGACCTATCCTGAACGAATTCTCTTTAATGGAATTGATTCTTTTCCATGTAATAATTAGCAATGACAGACACTTTTTTGACATATTCGGTGCCTACGAAAACAGTTATTTCTGAAAATACAATTTGCATAAATAGGCCAATATTCCTTGAGTACGTGGGCTGTTAGTTACGTGGTATCTCCTTTTACTTGATTTTATGGTTTATATTTAATAGCTGATTTTTTTTATAAAAACTTTTATATGATTTATATAGGCGTATATCAATAATTACATTCATAAGGACTTAAGAAGTATGCATAGTGTTGGGTGTAAAATATACTAAGCAATAAAAACTATGGCGAAGACCTGTGATGTTAAGGGTATCAGTTGGTCGGCAACACTTAAGGTTTTGATTGAAAATATGTGTGCAATGGTCACAAGGAAGTGTACGTGTAAGTGAATAGACATCTATTTCACAGTGGAATAAGTAAATGTTTGATCAAAGACTAAATACTAGTTCTACCAGAGGTCTAAACCATATATAGGTTCATTTATCAACACACAAATATCCATGTCACTACATTTTCCAAATAGAATTATACAGTACCATCTGTTCGTTTTTTACATCTAGGTACGACAAACCAAACATGATTGGTCACTTGACTAAATAGTACAAATGTTATTAACGGAGATAGGCCTCCGTAACTATTGCTTGGACGGGATTAATCACTCTTGCTCAGGTACCTCTCGTAGGTTATCTCTGCATCAAAGTCTACAGTTTCGATAAACGAAACCGTAGGTAAGTTAAACAATTATTAGAAAACTGCTAATGAAAGACAATGCACATGAAGATGTAATGCACAGTTTCATGTAAAAGATATGTGAACGCATATATTTGTGGTTGGTAAGGAATTACCCTCTAAGCAAAACACATGCATTTATAGTCATGGCAAGGAAACATTCTCTAAGTAAAACATAAGTATATAAACATGTCGAAGAATTACCCTCTGTGCAAATCTCAGGTACACACGCATGTGCGCGCGCGCGCACACATATAAATATATATGTAAATATATATATTACCTAGGTGAGAAATCACTCTATTCTCAAGCACGTAAAACTCATATATAGTCTCATCTCATAAAATGTCAAGTAGGAGATATCACTTCATTGTTTGACTCGGGGAATCATTCCAACCCAACCAATGTGCAAGCTAATTTGCCTATTTCAAATAAATCCAACACACATCGAAATATACTTGTTGCATTGGGGACACATTCTACCTAGCCAACTAACTCGAAGATACAACACATGATACGCTCAGAGAATCTCTTGACCCATCTATCAAGTGAGGCCAATGCGAAAGCGTTCCACCCCAATCATCAAAGGGATTCTCTCTACTCGTATGAGACTCATGGCAACGTGTTTAAGAATGGCCTAGGGACTCCTCAACCTGTCCATGTTGATTAATGCACAATAAGACTCACACACCCAAAATCACCAAATCACCAATCCGAACCATTTAAACATCAAGATCTCAAAATCATAATATAAAGATATCTGTAAACATAATGAGGAAAAAAATATTTATTATGAACAAAAGGGGAAGTTTACAAAATATGCAATGCTAGAACTAATAACATTCTCGTAACATTTACCCCACATTTTTCAATACTATTTTAGAAATTAACATACCTCAACAATATTATAAATACTACAGCAACACTACACTACTCCTCCCGTCGCTCCCTCGAAGTCACTTGCTTTCTTCGAAGGCTCCGACTCCAAAGAAACTCAGATACTTACGATTTCAAAAGTGAGATTTTGTCTATGTCCAATCCATTTTACAGGGCTAGACCGTCAGATGTCCTTTTGACGTACTTCTGACTCTTTGCATGCTTGAATAGGAAGTTCTTTAGTCTCAGTCATCTCATTGCAAGATGATAGAGACACACTAACGGAATAAGGCACACACATTCCCACAACATACCTTGTGTCCAATCCACAGTCCCTCCTGAAGTAAGGGTCTCCCACGTGGTGCTCGACCATACCTCTAAGTTCAGTTGATATGATCTGCAGGGTCGTGACCTTTTTCCTGTAGACCCACTTTAGATGTGACCTTTTAGATGGCATATGGGCTTCTGCGTATGGTAATGCTGCCTTTTGAGAATTTTCATGTTATCCCATAGAGCCCTTCAGTTTTGTCCTTGACCGTTGCTAGACTTAAGTTCGTAACTCGCCTTTCAGTACCAACCTCTTTAGCTCTTCTGTCTTCTGCACCAGCCTTTCTCGCCTTCATACGATTGGCGCCTTTTGTTGTTTGGCCGGTTCCAGTGACAAATCCTTTGTTTTACCTTGTACTGAGGTGTATCAGCGTGGCCTTCCACATTGCGCTACTCGCTCTGTTGGATTAGCTACACTTTGCAAGCTCCCGTTGCCTCATATTCCATCTTTCCAAGGAAAGACTCTTCTTTGCCTTCCACTTGCCCTTGGAAAGTGGTCTACCCCCTTGCACTGACGCGATTCTCACATATTGTAAGCCCACTCTATGAGGTGCATTTTGTTAGAAGAAGTGTGGTACATGATGACAAAGATACGCGAAGGGGTATGTAGGAACTACTCTGGGGGAAGGGCTCTGGCAAGAAAGGTCCTGAGGGTGGGCTACCATTGGGCATGCACCCTTAGGGATGCAGAAGAATTCTTTAAGAAGTGTGCAAAATGCCTTTAGGGACGCAGAAGAATTCTTTAAGAATTCTATAATGTTAATCACTGCAACCTGGCTTTTTGTTCAGTGAGGGGTCGGCATCATGGGATTCATGCCCACAGCAAAGGCGAGATAAAGTTCGCTATCATTGCTGTGGATTATTTCATGAAGTGGGTGGAGGCGGAAGCTTTGTCAACAATCACACCAAGAAACATCACTAAATTCCTCTAGAAAACCATAGCGTGACGATTTGGGATACCTTGGAACATAATCTCAGACAATGGGCGACAATTTGATTTCAACAATTATCCTAACTGGTGCACGAAACTCGGAATCACAGTCAGATTCTCCTATCTGGGTCATCCTTAAGCTAATGGGCAAGTTGAGGCTACTAACAAAACTGTGCTTAGTATTCTGAAGAAAAGAATTGAGAGTAAAAGAAGAGCATGAGCTGAAGAACTCCTAGGAGTCTTGTGGGATATAAGACGATCACAAAGACCCGATGGGGGAAACCCCGCTTATCGCGACCTACGGGAGTGAAGTGGTAATACTAGTCGAGATCAGGAAACCAAGCTATAAAGTCCAACACTATGACGAAGAGTCGAATAATAGAGGGCTAGAAGAGAACCTCAATTTGTAAGAGGAAAGGAGGGAAGAGGCAAAAATCAGGACGACTGCCCACGGAAGAAAGACATAGCACTACTTTAGCAAGAGAGTCAATCCTAGGACATTCAAGGTAGGAGACCTGGTACTAAAGGAAACGGGAGCAACGACGCTACTAGAAGGAAAGCTCGACCCTTGGTGTGAGGGGTCATATGTGGTTACAACTAGTCACAAACCAGGATCATACTGCCTCAAGGACGGGGAAGGAAAGGAGTTGCCTCACCCGTGGAATGCCAAACATCTTAGGAAATATTTTGCTTAAGCCATCAAATGTAACTTGAAATTGTAATGGACTTGACCTTTCAGATATTGTCTCTTGCCCGGCAACCCAATGAACTGGACAACTATTGGACTCACATTCGCCAATGCGATCAAGCATCTCTCCCTCCGAACAAAAGTCGAGTAGTCGTTACACTCGCACTTAGCAATATAAAAGACAACACCACTCACACAAGGGCATTAGTGGTCGCTAGACTCGCACTTGACAACAAAAAGGACATCACCACTTGCACAAGGGTGTTAGTCTTCACCAGTGCAGTTGAGCATCTCTCCCACTGAACCAAAGTTGTGTGGTCGCTACACTCTCACTTAGCAACACAAAGGATAACACCAAATACACAAGGGTGTTTGTCCTCCTTAGTGAGGTCAAGCAACTCTCCTGTTGAACCAAAGTCGAGTGGTCACTACACTCACACTTGGTGACACAAAGAAGAGCACCACTTAAACAAGGGTGTTCATCTTCACCAGTGTGGTCATCCTCACCAGTGTGGTCAAGTCTCCAGCTAAACCAAAGCTGAGTGGTTACTACACTTGCACTTGGAAACACAAAGGATAACACCACTTACACAAGAGTGTTAGTCCTTCTTAGTGCGATCGAGCAACTCTCCCGTCGAACCAAAGTCAGGTGGTCGCTGCACTCGCACTTGATGACACAAAGAATAACATCACTTACACAAGAGTGTTAGTCGTCTCCAGCTCGACCGAGCAACTCTCCCATCAAACTAAAGCCGAGTGGTCGCTACACTTGCACTTGGCAACACCAAGGACAACACCACTTACACAAAGGTGTTAGCCCTCACCAGCACGGTCCAATAACTCTCCCACTGAAATCAAAGTCGAGTGTTAGCAATGCCCATCTAATAAAACCAATAAAAGGACAACAGAAGAGGTTCAAACAAAAGCAACGACTCAAGGCAAAGCTACCCAAGGAATGACACAAATGAAAGTATAGTAAATATGAAACAATTGCTTGAGTTTAAAGCCCAGGCTTTAGGCATCAATTCGGTGCCCACAGAGTCTAACCATTGATAAGCGATGGTGCTCAATTACATGGTCTTCAACTACAAGGTACTCAAGTTAGTATTTGGCTGATCCAATAAATGGTCCCTTAGAAACTCGTGACCAAGAGCTAACCCATTGCCCTATGCTAGATTGCGGACATGACGAGTTGCCACAATCTGGGACGAGAGTCGTACGACCTCCTTCCGAGACATAGTGAGCTCCCCTCGCAAGCCTGCCAAGTCAGCGTCATGACGGGATCGCTCCTTATGAATCCTAAATTCCTCTATAGCAGCCTCGAGTCGAGTCTTCTTCAGAATCGCCTCACTACGGTGGGCTTGGAACTCTGATTGGAGTTCATGGTGAAGGATCTCACCTGGCAAGGCTTTCTTGTGGTACCTAATTTCATGATCCTTCACCCTACTTAGATCATTCATCAGACCATCATTGAGGTCAAGCTCGTAGTCCAGCCTGTCCCTTAAAGGAGTTCCATGCCAACTTCTCTCGTTTAGCCATGAGCTAATGATAGAGGTTGTCCAACTCCGCTTCTCGAAGATGAAGAAAGGCACCCAACTCAGAACAAGTGGCTTCCCACTTCCTCATTTTCGTCTTTGACCACTCAACGACTTGCCTAGCCCCCTCCATAAACAGATAGGAGGAAAGTGTAATGCCCCGTCCCCGAGGGTCCGGAGAGTTAACTCATATTACCTGATAATCAATTCCAACACTGCTAATATACTTCCAAAAGCTCCAAATTTCCAATATTATAAAGAAATTTTGATTCAAACTAATTTTCTCAATATAATCAATTCTTCAAAATGCCAAGTCATTAGAACACAATGAAATTTCTTAACAAAAATCGCCAATACTTATTAAAAAACTTTTTATTCTTAATCCACTATTCTTAAGTCATCTCATCCAATATTTCATAGTTTTGATCCTCAGCTGAAATATCTAAAATTATCTGAAAAATATTTGGAGATAAGGGGGTGAGTTATCAACAATTCAGTAAGCAGAGAACATATACTAGTATGTAAACATGAACATTTATCAAAATTCGGAATGCTAAACAAAATATTTTCTTTCAGAATGCAGAGTCAGAATACTTATTTTCAGAATACAAAATCAAAACATGTTGCCAAAAATATAAAAGTGAAACTCTCAGAAAACATTCTTATTCAAAATTTCATTTAGCAAAGCATAACTGAACATCCTCATCTTATCCTGTCATATTAGAACAGAGACCATGTTTAACCTCCGTGGTAGGGTTGTGCATTCTGCAGAAAGCTAAGCATAACATAAATCATCATAAATATCAAAGTGATTGCACTAAGAACAGAAAACCACTATTATATCCCGTGGCGGGAAAGATGTCACTATTATCTCCTGTGACAGGGTCAGAGGTCACTATTGTATCCCTTGACAGGGCCAGAGGTCACTATTATATCCCGTGACAGGGTCAGATGTCACAATTATCTTCCATGATAGGGCCACATATCAGAGCAAAATAGAATCAGAAACACACCAGAATCAGAATCAGAGTCAAAACAGAATCAAAACTTTATGCCAAAGGTTTTTCAAATGCCACATCATACTAAAACAGAGTACTGAACAAATTCAGTCATTTCACATTTTCCAAAACAGATTCAGAAGATCTTTACGTCACATGCAAAAATTATCAATTTACATATTCACTCATATTTTTCTGAGTTCAATAGCAAAATGTTAAAAATAAGCTCATGTCTACACCAGTCATGCCAGAAAATACTTTATTCTTATACAAAATCTCATGAGTAATGCAGAACAAATAACTAAAGTCGTTTAACATTTCTTTTCATAACACAACAACACATTTTTCAAAATTGACCTCAGTCCATTTTATTTATTTTTATGCAAAATCTAGCATAAGAATCCCACTTATTTGAATTTCTTAACTTTCAAAATTTCTCCATAGCAATACTGAACAAAAATCAATCGTCACCTATAAAATAATCATGTACTCCCATAAATTTCCAATCGAACACGTATATCAATGCTTAAACCTGAAATCCTACGGAACCTAATTTTCCTAAAAAAAACAATCCACAACTCTTATAACCCTAAAATATAATCACTTCCCAAATGATCTCAATATCAATTAACACGTCCGACTAACACACTAATTCTAAAATATTTATTGAAAAATAAAATAAAACTCTTGTACCAATATAAAATGAAACTAGGCCCAGTTTAAAAGAATATAAATTTCAAATTTTCTGATAATCGTTGAGGCTCATGGTACAATTTCTGTCCAAAAAATAAAATTATGCTTTGGCATATAACTCAAGGGTAAAATTGTAATATCCTAGATCTAATCCGTCCCTAACCTTACGTAAAGAGCAACACACCTTCATTTATTTTCTTTGTTTGCATGGAAGACCCAGGTCGTGTGATGGAGGCTCACCGTGGGGTGCAGCTGCGAGGTGGTTGAGACATGGGCGGGACTGGGCGGCTGCACACTAAGAGAAAGAGTGATGAGAGAGAGAGAGACCTCACGTAGAAAGAGAGAGAGAGAGACGGAGAGAGAGCTCGGCGTGAGAGAGAATGAAGCTCACAGTGAGCTTGAGGTGGCGTGCAGCGGACCAATGGGCTAGGCGGAGGTCGACGGTGGTGAGCTCGGTGGCTGGGTAGTGATGTTATTTGCTGCTGAGGAAACTAGCGTGGAGGAGTTGCTGTATGTGGATTGCTCTGTTTTTGGTTGTGAAAAACAGAGGCTCACTGTGTGACTGCAGGTGACTTCGTGTGTGGCTGTGCTAGCAGGTATTGGGAGGCAGCGATAGAGACTGCATGGAGATTGTGAAGGGTGGCAACTTCAGAGCACGAGAAGGATGGGGAAGGAGACGGCAATGCTATTCTTGTTCAGGTGCAAAGGATTAAATATATGGGCCAACGAAAAACAAAAGCAAACCCTATAAGGATGAGAGAGTGACGTGCATGCAGGTGTATAAGGTGTATTTATATTTATATATGTGATTGAGGACCAAACAAAAGCGGAAAAGAGACATGCACGTGCATGGGAGTAAATTCGTGTGGGTGGGGAAAACTTATCATAAACTGATAGTTGGTTTTCATGGTTTAAAACAAACGGGTGTGGGCCTTGGGTTTTTTTTTTTTTTTTTGGGTGTATGAGGTTTGGGCTTTTTTAGTGAATTATAGGCCTCGAATCAATCTCTAAAAATAATAATTAAAAAAAATTAACTAGGCTCTTCCTATTTATAAATCCAGAAACAAAAATTTTAGAAAAATGACTTGTTGCTAAACCCTGGTGTTACAAAAAGAACCTATTCCTTCACTTGAGCATGGTAGCGGACAACCTAAGCCGTTAGACCCTATGACACTAAAACAACATTTAGGTGGTATGATGAGAAGGACGAGACACGAAAACAAAGGAACCTACCATTGAAAGCAAGCCATGGAGATTAAGCATGGTCTACTGAAAGAGTGGGTCCTAGGAGTCGCTCGCCTGCGGGGTAGATGAAGAGGGGGCCTTGCGAGAAGAACTAGGTGCCCTCGAGGGACCAGTCACCGGCACGGCCAGGAAGGAAGCAACATACTCTCCCATAATGTTCTAAGCAAGGAGAAACATGGGATCCACTCCATTTGTGGCCACTCTCTGGCCTCCCACCTCCTTCAAATGACCTTCCTTACATGGGGACACTAAACCAGAGGAAAAGGACGAAAGCATCAATGACATCTTCCCTACCAGACCCAAAAATCGGTGAGGCCTCCAAGGAAGGAGTGTGGACATCGAGAGACACGTCTTGGATCTCCTTCCTAGGAATGGTAGGCAGGACTGAGGAAAGTTTGTCTAGCACGACCTCAAGTCCTCGAGGAGCAGGCGGTTGGTAGGAAGGACTTGTTATTATTCCTTGCCATTTCTACCCACCTCATCTAAGTTGCTTTACCTTGGAGACGGGGTCCCAAACTCCTCAAACGACATCCCAACAGACGAACCGAGAGTAGAAATGAAAAACATGGGATACATCGAACCTATGTCCCCCTTTCCTTTTTGAGAGACCCTAGCGGCATGACTAGGACTTGGTGGCAGCAATCGACTGTGTGCTTGAGTGCTAGGTGGAGGCAGGGTGCTTGTTCAAGGTGGCAGGAAGCCCCCTCCTCCTGACTACTAAGCTCACGACAAGAACTTGACCAGTTGCAAGCAACTCTAGAGTCACTTAGTCATGGGTTCTCAGAAAACCTAAGTTCCTCATCGCCCTGACGTTTTCCGCCCCTTGATTAAGTATTTCCACCAAGTGGTTCAAAAGGGCACTGGGACCCAGCTCTGGGCCGGACTCCCCCACGGGGGTACGGTGTGCCTCTGCGGCAATGCTAGGTACCCACTCGAGCCAGCGACATCACTTTCTAGATGTGCCTGATCACGAACCTCTCTAGATTCACAAGTACATGCTCGCAAAGGACAGGGCTTCTTTTGTTCTTGCTTTGAAGGGGAGAAAACAAGCCTTTTTTTATTGCGAGCAGGAATTTCTTCCCTGACACTACAAGACGGGCTGCTGACAAATTGTGACCAATTTGGAGAAACCAAGAAAGGATCTATGTTCTCCCTGATAAAGAGAGCGTCAGACCAAGCCACCTCTGAGTTCTCCTTGACCCATGAGTAAACGAAGTACAAACAACCTATTTTCCTTGGAGAAAGGGTCACGTCGAGAGAATTTCCATCCATAATGTGCCCCCATATGGCACGAACCAGGAACTCACCACGCCTTACTTCTACCACAGGGAACTCCCAGTAGGTCCCAAAAAAAAAAAAAAAAAACTTCTTGTTCCAGTTCTTAGAGCATTGGTAGTGATTTTTTCATCTTCATATGCAAAATTATCTCTTTTGAAAAATAATTTTGTATTTGAAGAATGATTCCCACATTGATTTATGCATATTTGAACCAAATAATAATAAAATATTATTATTATTTTATTTTTTATTTGTTTTCTAAAATTATTTTTTATATATATTTTACAATTAGCATCCACTTTGTATTATAAACTTAATAAAAATTTTATGTATCCAAATTATTTTAATATAAATTTTACAAAGTTAATTTTAATGTGTATGAGAGAGAAAAAAATAGTAAAATAATGTTTGAAAAATGAAAAGTGCTTCTTCAAATTTGAAGAAACACTATTTATAGTTATGTAAAAATTTAAAGATGCATAAGCCAATGTAGATAAATTTAGAGACATATTCTTCAAATTTAAAGATAAAGATGAAGATGAAGAATCCACTACCAATGCTCTTACGGCCCCATCTATCAGCAGAGACTGCACAGATTGCCCAGTTGCGGTCGGAACTCGTGTGTAACATCCCAGATTTTAGTGTATTTTTAATGGATGTTTTATTTAATTTATTTTGTGATTATTTATTTTGTTTTAAATTTTGGGAGTTTTTAAAATATTATTTCTTAATATTTTATGTGGTGAAAATTATTTTATGTGATTTTTAGATTTTATTTACTGTTTTAGCTTTTAAGATGAATTTTAATTTTAATTGATTTTTTTTTTAGTTTTTAATTTTTATTGTTGCATTTAAATTGTTTCACTGTGTTTGGAATATTTTAATTAGTTTCCGGTTTTAATTTCATCTCCGTTGGATTTTTCGGGACCCAGCTTGAAAGACTGGATCTTCCTTTTTCTCCTTTTCTTTTTCTTTTCTTTCCTTTTTCTTCTTTTTTTTTTCTTTTCTGCTGTTTCTTCCCGCGAGCCCCGACCCTCTCTCTCTCCTCTCTCCACCGTTGCTCACGGGTTCACTCTCGCTGCGCCGCCTCCCGGCCGCCGTGTGCTACACCGCCGGCACCGTTCCCTTCCCCGTGCGCCGGCGACCTCACCCCTAAAATCTCAGACCGCCCCGAGCCACCGTTAGCCGCCACGGACCGGTTGAACCCGTGGTGGGTTTTTCCTCCTTCCGCCGCCGTCCGGCCGCCATTGACCACCAAATTTCTATCACATCTTCACCGGCCCAATACCAAGCATTTCCACCCAAACCCGGCCCCGATCCGTCGCCGGAGCTTGTCATACGAGCATCAAACCCGATTCGGGCATTCCGGCCTAAAACCGTCCAATTCCGCCGCTATTCTCGGCCAACCACCACCACCATTAGATTCACCACCTTCCATAGGCCCTACCCTATCAATTTCAAGTCTCCGTTTGAAACTGTGAAAAATTCTTATTTCACTGCATTTCGGCCAGTGTTTTTTACACTGTGCGAATTTGCTGCTTGGGTGATTCCCAGTGCCTCGGAACCTTCATAAAATTGTTTTAAAGCGCTGTAAGTATTTTCTAAACAACTCTTTGAGATTTAATTATATTTTTACAATTAACTGCTATATTTTATATATATGTATCCTGGTTGGTTCCGGATTGAGTCCGAGGAGTTCGGGGGTGGATGGATTGATCGGAGTATATTGTTGTGTGATTTTTGGGAGATTGGATTTATTGTTGGATTTGATTATGTTGTGAATTGGAGTTGGTTGTTGGATATTCTGGATTTGATTGTATTGTGATTTTGGGAGTTGATCATTGATTATATTGTTTCATTTCATGTTGCACGCATGACATGTTTGTAAACTGAAAAACTGAGTTTTTCGTGTGTTACATGCATGATCATGTGATTATTTTGAAAACTGGGTTTTTAGGAGAATTGGATTTATGGGTGCGTGTGTATCACGACCCCAAGCTGAGATGGGGCATTATCTCGGTGGAGCTCCTCTGGTCACTCGGGAGCGTAACATACTGAGTGACGTCCCCTGGGTTGTCGCCGGGCGACAACGGGATCGGACGTTGGACGTGCCGACTCCGTGGCCCTTCTGCTGGCGGGGGCTAGAGGATGACCTGGCCACGAACGCACTGGGTGCGGAACTGGGCATCGCTCGTAAAGTAGCCAGGACGTGCGGATGGTCCATAGGGGAGATCATGGTGCATATGGTTTAATGGGATTAAATGGAAAAAGAGCTGTTTTCTGGGAAAATAGCGTGAGTTGTTTTTGTGTATCATTTTCTGGGAAAATGATGGATAATGATTTTTGTGTGCCATTTTCTGGGAAAATGGTGGAAATTGTTTTACTGGAAATGATTTTTGAGCCAATGAGATTTTTGGCGTGCGTTGCACTATTTCATTTGCATCATGGGCATGCATGGTTAGTTGTTTAGGTATGGTTATATCTCTGGACTTGGTTAGGTTATAACTTACCTGCGGTACCATTTCATGGTACAGCAGACTTTGTTGATGATGCAGATGTCGAGCCTAAGGATCTGGCTCCGCCGGAGGAGTGATCTGGGATCACTCGAGTTGTAGCTTTTATTTCAGACTTGTATTTTTTTTTTCTGGGACTTGGCTTTATTTTTAAGGTATTTTGTATTTTGGATATCTGTATTAATTAAAATTCTGGTACTAGTAGACTTTATTACCTTCCGCTGTGTTTTTATTTGTGCACTGTTTATTTTTTGCACACACTGACACTTGTCGTTGGGATGCGTGACCGGTTGTCATCATTTCGGGTGTCTCGATTTCCGTGCTGGTTCGTACATGGAAGTCGGGGGCGCCACAAGTGATATCAGAGCGGTTTGGCTCTGGGTAAAGCCACATGTCCCTTAGGTGCAGTACCAGAAATTTTTAAAAGTTGTGATTTAAAATTAGTTTGGTTTGAAATATGTTATTTTTAATGGTTTTGATTGATTTTATGATTTTATTTTATTTTATTTATTTTATATTTTTTTATTTTATTTTATTTGGATGTTGCTATTACCCTTAATTAAATTTTGTTCGGGACTAAAGTGGGGTTGAGAATTGTGCTTTGACAGAATATGGTGAGGCCAAGGAGGCAGGATAAGGAACCTATGGGGGAATCTTCCAACAATGAGGTGGATAATGCCATTGCTAGGGCATTAAATAGGATGGCTGATCTCTTCCATCAAAATATCAGGCCGCCTCAAGTTGACCAAAATATTGTGGTTCAAGTGGGGTGTTCCTACGAGAGATTTCTTAAATACCGGACCCCGATGTTCTTTGGAGTTGAGGATCCACTTCAAGCTGAAGGGTGGATCAATGGAATAGAGAGGACTTTTGAGATTTGTGGTTGTACAGAAGAGCAACAAGTGCTGTATGCTAGCTATTTGCTGCAAGGTGAAGCAGCCAATTGGTGGAGGATGAAGAGGAATCTTTTGGAAAGGGAGTTTGGAACTCTAGCTGCCGTGTCATGGCATCGTTTCAAGAAGGAGTTTGATGACAGATTCTTTCCACCTGCTGTGAGGAGGCAGAAGGCCCGAGAATTTAGTAACCTGGTTCAGGGTGGTATGACTGTGGAGCAGTATTCCCGTGCTTTCATGGAGCTTGGGCGTTTTGCGCCCCATCTTATTGCTACTGAGGATCTTCAGGTGGAGCGTTTCAGGGAGGGTCTGCGTCCTGAGATACGCAGATTCGTAATATGCCATAGGGTTTCCTCTCTCAGTGAGTTAATTGATTTGGCTACCATGGTTGAGAGGGAAAACAGTTTGGCAGTAGGATCCCCTCCAGGTCAGAAAAGAAGAAGTTTTGCTGGTGAAGGCAGTAGTTCTGGGTCGCCTCAGAAATTTGTGCAAAGGATTGGAGCCCGTCCACAAGCATCGTCTGGAGTGCGCATTGGAGGTCGAGCCCCAGTTTGTAGTCGATGCAATAGAGCTCACGAGGGTGAGTGTCGTCAGAGTGGGGTCACTCATTGCTTTAGATGTGGTCAGACGGGGCACTTTGCTCGAGATTGTCCCAATCAGCCTCAAGCAAGTCGTGGAGGTCGTCGTGGAGGAAGGAATAATCAGAGACAAGTCACGCAGGCTCGAGTGTATGCGGTGACTCCTGGAGACATCGACTATGACACGCCAGAGACCCAGGATGCTGGAGTGATTACTGGTAAGTGTTTAATTATTTGGATTTGATGTTTGGTGTGGTTTGATGTTTCTTTTGGATTTCATTGGTGTGTGTGTTTGGTTCAGGGAGAGTCCGTTTGTATGATTTTTATGCTTGCACCTTGTTTGATTCCGGAGCGTCCAAATCTTTTGTGTCTACCACTTTTGCACGGATGTGCAACTTGGTCACGGAAGCCTTATCGCAACCATTGGTAGTAAGTCTTCCCAATGGAGAGATGGTGTGGTGTTCTAAAGTCGCGATGGGGTGTCCTTTGGATTTTAGTGGGAGGACACTAGATGCGGATTTGATTGTATTCAAGTTGCTTGGATTTGATATTATTCTTGGAATGGACTGGCTATACCGGTATTCGGCGTGCATTAATTGTAGAAGTCGAGTTATTGGATTACAGCTTGCAGAAGGTGATTATTTGGAATATGTGGGGAGTAAGTTGAAGGCGAAGCCTATAGTTATATCTGCAGTTCAAGCAAAGAAAGATATAGCTTGTGGAGCCGATGCATTTTTGGTTCAAGTGGTGTCTTCGCCGTCCGAGAAGAAGTCTATAGCGGATATTCCAGTTGTAGAAGAATTTTCAGATGTTTTTGTTGATGATTTGCCAGGGTTGCCTCCAGTTCGGGAATTGGAGTTTACAATTGATTTGGAACCTGGAGCCGCTCCTGTGCATAAAGCTCCTTATCGTATGGCGCCGGCTGAATTGAAGGAATTAAAGATCCAGTTGCAAGAGCTAGTTGACAATGGTTTTATTCAACCTAGCACATCACCATGGGGAGCGCCGGTGTTGTTTGTTAAGAAGAAGGATGGCACTCTAAGAATGTGTATCGATTATCGGGAACTTAATAAAGTGACCATCAAGAATAAGTACCCGCTTCCCCGTATAGATGATTTGTTTGATCAGCTACAAGGAGCAGCTGTTTTCTCCAAGATTGATCTGAGGTCGGGATATTATCAGCTGAGAATAAGAGATAAAGATATTCCTAAGACTGCTTTCAGATCTCGGTATGGTCATTATGAATTTAAGGTGATGCCTTTTGGATTGACCAACGCTCCTGCAGCTTTCATGGATTTGATGAACCGAGTCTTTCAGCCTTTTCTGGATTCTTTTGTGGTGGTCTTCATCGATGATATCATGGTCTATTCTCGAGACGTGGAAGAGCATGTAGATCATCTTCGCTTGGTACTTGGTAAATTGAGAGAGCATCAGTTATTTGCCAAGCTTAGCAAGTGTGACTTTTGGCTGGAGGAAGTAAGATTTCTTGGTCATGTGATCTCCCGAGATGGAGTGGCTGTTGATCCTAGTAAGATAGAAGCTGTTTTATCATGGCCACGTCCTTCTACTGTGCGCGAGATTCGGAGTTTCTTGGGACTTGCCGGATATTACCGGAGATTTGTTGAAGGTTTTTCCAGATTATCCGGACCTCTCACAGCGTTGACTAGAAAGAATGTTGAGTTTGTGTGGTCAGATCGTTGCGAGAGAAGCTTCCAAGAATTGAAGAAGAGATTGACGACAGCTCCTGTGTTGGCACTTCCGGAGCCGCATAAGCCTTTTGTGGTTTTCAGTGATGCATCTAAGTTTGGGTTGGGATGTGTTCTTATGCAGGAAGGACGAGTTGTTGCCTATGCATCTCGTCAGTTGAAAGAGCATGAGAAGAATTATCCTACCCATGATTTAGAGTTGGCTGCCGTGGTGTTTGCTCTCAAGATTTGGCGTCATTATCTGTATGGTGAAGTTTGTGAAGTCTTCACGGATCATAAGAGTTTGAAGCATCTGTTTTCTCAGAAGAATCTTAATATGAGACAGAGGCGTTGGTTGGAGTTAATCAGCGACTACCAGTGTGAGATCAAGTATCATCCAGGAAAAGCTAATTTAGTTGCTGATGCCTTGAGTAGGAAATCTCAGTTAGTGGATGAAGCAGAGTCGTCAGGTATGGACTCTCTCCTTTATGGAATGAGGAGATTGCTTATTGAGAGTTCGCAGCAGGAAGAATTGATCTCTTCAGTTTTGGATGTGCGGGTTGTGGATTTTGAGGAATTGAAGACTCTCCAGAGAAAGGATCCTAAGTTGTTAAATATCAGGAAAAGAGTCAGGAAGTCTAAAGGACCCGTGCACTATAGTTTGGACAATGATGGTGTGCTTCGTTTTCGGGATCGAAGAGTGATACCTCGAGATTCTGAATTTAAAGAGCGAATCTTGGCAGAAGCTCATACAGCTCCGTACTCAGTTCATCCTGGAAGTACGAAGATGTATCGGGACTTGAAGAAGAATTTTTGGTGGGAAGGTATGAAGCTGGATATCGCCTCGTTTGTTGAGAAATGTGATACTTGTCGTCAAGTTAAGGCTGAGCATCAGAGACCTGCTGGTAATCTTCAACCTCTCCCTATTCCTGAGTGGAAATGGGATGACATCACTATGGATTTTTTAGTAGGCCTTCCAAGATCTCCTAGTGGAAAGAATTCAGTTTGGGTGATTGTGGATCGTTTGACTAAGAGTGCCCACTTCTTGCCTGTGAATAATGCTGACTCTTTGGGTAAGTTAGCTCGGTTGTATGTTAAAGAGATTGTGAGACTGCATGGTGTACCCAAGAGTGTTGTGTCAGACAGGGACCCGCGGTTTACGTCGCGTTTTTGGAGGAGTTTGCAGGCAGCTTTAGGCACTAATTTGAAGTTCAGTACAGCTTATCATCCCCAGACTGATGGCCAATCTGAGCGTACAATTCAGACTTTGGAAGATATGCTGAGGGCTTGTGTTATGGAATTTCAAGGAAGTTGGGAAAATCATTTGCCGCTCATAGAATTCTCCTATAATAACAGTTTTCATGCTTCTATCCAGATGGCTCCTTATGAAGCTTTGTATGGAAGGAAGTGTAGATCGCCGTTATGTTGGGATGAAGTTGGCGAGAGGAAAATTGTTGGGCCTGAATTGATTGAAGAAATGCAAGGGCAGATTCGATTTATAAGAGCTAAGATGGCGGAAGCGCAAAGTCGCCAGAAAAGTTATGCTGACATGAGGAGAAGAGACTTATCTTTTGAGGAAGGCGATTGGGTTTATCTTAAAGTCTCTCCGATGAAGGGTGTTAAGCGCTTCGGTAAGAAAGGTAAACTCAGCCCGAGGTATGTTGGTCCTTTTCAGATTGTGGAGAAGGTTGGGCTTGTTGCTTATAGAGTTGCATTGCCGGATTATTTCGGGGATGTGCATGATGTGTTCCATGTTTCGTCGTTGAAGAAGAGTTTTGGTCAGCAAGAGCCGCGTTTTGTTGACCCGGAGCACATTCAACTTCAGCCTAATCTTACTTATGAAGTTGTTCCGACTCAGATTGTGGATTGGAAAGTGCAGAAACTGAGATCCAAGACGATACCTTTGGTGAAGGTGTCATGGGGTGATCCTGTAGCTCAAGATTTCTCTTGGGAGCGTGAGGCCGATATGAGGGAGCAGTATCCGTATTTGTTTGGTTGACTCTCCTGGTATGCTTCTTAAGCCTACTCTTAGTTGAACCTTATCTTTGTCTTAGTCTTAATGATTGACCTTACCAATTTCGAGGACGAAATTTTATTTAAGGGGGGAGATTGTAACATCCCGGATTTTAGTGTATTTTTAATGGATGTTTTATTTAATTTATTTTGTGATTATTTATTTTGTTTTAAATTTTGGGAGTTTTAAAATATTATTTCTTAATATTTTATGTGGTGAAAATTATTTTATGTGATTTTTAGATTTTATTTACTGTTTTAGCTTTTAAGATGAATTTTAATTTTAATTGATTTGTTTTTAGGTTTTTAATTTTTATTGTTGCATTTAAATTGTTTAACTCTGTTTGGAATATTTTAATTAGTTTCCGGTTTTAATTTCATCTCCGTTGGATTTTTCGGGACCCAGCTTGAAAGACTGGATCTTCCTTTTTCTCTTCTTTTTCTTTTCTTTCCTTTTTCTTCTTTTTTTTCTTTTCTTTTCTGCTGTTTCTTCCCGCGAGCCCCGACCCTCTCTCTCTCCTCTCTCCACCGTCGCTCACGGGTTCACTCTCGCCGCGCCGCCTCCCGGCCGCCGTGTGCTACACCGCCGGCACCGTTCCCTTCCCCGTGCGCCGGCGACCTCACCCCTAAAATCTCAGACCGCCCCGAGCCACCGTTAGCCGCCACGGACCGGTTGAACCCGTGGTGGGTTTTTCCTCCTTCCGCCACCGTCCGGCCGCCATTGACCACCAAATTTCTACCACATCTTCACCGGCCCAATACCAAGCATTTCCACCCAAACCCGGCCCCGATCCGTCGCCGGAGCCGGTCATACGAGCATCAAACCCGATTCAGGCATTCCGGCCTAAAACCGTCCAATTCCGCCGCTATTCTCGGCCAACCACCACCACCATTAGATTCACCACCTTCCATAGGCCCTACCCTATCAATTTCAAGTCTCCGTTTGAAACCGTGAAAAATTCTCATTTCACTGCATTTCGGCCAGTATTTTTTACACTGTGCGAATTTGCTGCTTGGGTGATTCCCAGTGCCTCGGAACCTTCGTAAAATTGTTTTAAAGCGCTGTAAGTATTTCCTAAACAACTCTTTGAGATTTAATTATATTTTTGCAATTAACTGCTATATTTTATATATATGTATCCTGGTTGGTTCCGGACTGAGTCCGAGGAGTTCGGGGGTGGATGGATTGATCGGAGTATATTGTTGTGTGATTTTTGGGAGATTGGATTTATTGTTGGATTTGATTATGTTGTGAATTGGAGTTGGTTGTTGGATATTCTGGATTTGGTTGTATTGTGATTTTGGGAGTTGATAATTGATTATATTGTTTCATTTCATGTTGCACGCATGACATGTTTGTAAACTGAAAAACTGAGTTTTTCGTGTGTTGCATGCATGATCATGTGATTATTTTGAAAACTGGGTTTTCAGGAGAATTGGATTTATGGGTGCGTGTATATCACGACCCCAAGCCGAGATGAGGCATTATCTCGGTGGAGCTCCTCTGGTCACTCGGGAGCATAACATACTGAGTGACGTCCCCTGGGTTGTCGCTGGGCGACAACGGGATCGGACGTTGGACGTGCCGACTCCGTGGCCCTTCTGCTGGCGGGGGCTAGAGGATGACCTGGCCACGAACGCACTGGGTGCGGAACTGGGCATCGCTCGTAAAGTAGCCAGGACGTGCGGATGGTCCATAGGGGAGACCATGGTGCATATGGTTTAATGGGATTAAATGGAAAAAGAGCTGTTTTCTGGGAAAATAGCGTGAGTTGTTTTTGTGTATCATTTTCTGGGAAAATGATGGATAATGATTTTTGTGTACCATTTTCTAGGAAAATGGTGGAAATTGTTTTACTGGAAATGATTTTTGAGCCAATGAGATTTTTGGCGTGCGTTGCACTATTTCATTTGCATCATGGGCATGCATGGTTAGTTGTTTAGGTATGGTTATATCTCTGGACTTGGTTAGGTTATAACTTACCTGCGGTACCATTTCATGGTACTGCAGACTTTGTTGATGATGCAGATGTCGAGCCTGAGGATCTGGCTCCGCCGGAGGAGTGATCTGGGATCACTCGAGTTGTAGCTTTTATTTCAGACTTGTATTTTTTTTTCTGGGACTTGGCTTTATTTTTAAGGTATTTTGTATTTTGGATATCTGTATTAATTAAAATTCTGGTACTAGTAGACTTTATTACCTTCCGCTGTGTTTTTATTTGTGCACTGTTTATTTGTTGTACACACTGACACTTGTCGTTGGGATGCGTGACCGGTTGTCATCATTTCGGGTGTCTCGATTTCCGTGCTGGTCCGTACATGGAAGTCGGGGGCGCCACATCGTGGGAATGAACAAATTATAAGGACCGAGTACTCATTATTCATAGGTTCCAGGGCCAAATGCCACGCCACGCCACGTTATCTAGGGTTATGCAGTGTTGAAAGGTTGGGAGCACAAAGGAAGACGATAGTGAAGGGTACTTGAGAAAAGTTAGAATGGAGATCTACATAAAGACTAGTAAGACCAAAGGAAATGTAGAACGGGAGAACGTATGGAGCAAGAGTGACACTTTTAAAGAGAAAAGCGATGATTGGAGACCTACACTTCCCCTAGGGCAACACGTGTTATTTACTGCACGATGGGACGTACGAATCTTGCAAAGCAAGCGGCCTGAGTGGATGTGGGAAAAGGCAACCAATAGAAGTTGCTCGACCTAAGGTAAAGATAATCATGACAACGGATCAAAAGGGTCTTGCAAAAAAAAAAAAAAAGAGAGAAAAAAAGAAAGAACAAATGGAATCCCTGTCGCTCGTGTGCAACAAGAATTTGCGGCGTAACTATTGGGCCCAAATTGCACCCCAAAAGATAAAAACCTAATTGGGCCCATTAAAATTAATGCTGCATGCGAAGTGAAAAGGTTGGGTGACTGGCCCAAGAGTCCATCACTTAGAAATAGGGGCAGAGCCACCAGGGGAAAGCGACAACTAACATCCTCACAAGAAGCCCACATGAAGAGCATGTTGACTGGCCTACGGAGCTAACTTGTTTCTGTCAGGAAAGAGCTTTCTAAGAACCTTAGAGGGCATGCGGTACTAAATGTGTCGATATGCCCACTTAAGAGGGCAAGTCCGAGATAGGCAGGAGTGGTCTTAAGGCCCGTAGGAGTTACTGCATTAAATCCTACGACATGCTCCTTTAGGGAAGTACAATTGCCAAACTGTCAAAAGCAGTAGATGAGACTCCTGCCAAAAGAGGAATACATGTAAGGAACAGAGGGAAGATCTAGAGGTACACTCACTCCCTCTCTTTTGAGTAATCAAGAATAATTCATTTGATAGCAATTAACTTAAGTATCGGAGGCAACCTTCGGCTAAGGAGATCGAGCCCATCTTACTTTTTGATTTCAAGTACAAGAGGGATCATCCAAAACCAGCACGAACGCAATTGCAGGAGTGCAAAACACATCCTTATCATATCAGATCTAGTTTAGTTTGGACCATATATGAGTCGACTTATTCTCAGTCCAAATAACTAAACCACTCAAGGTGCTTGACATAAATCCAACCTATTTTTTATGTGGGGTTGACCTGCTGTGGCTTAGTTATCCAATATGAGTTCTACAAATTGATTGCTTGTATTGTTGGTTTATTTCGGATTGACTTGATATGAACTATTCAACTCAACATGATCAGTTTTTTTATTTGTTTAATCTATTTGGTTTAGTCAAGTTCATATTAAATCCAATTACATAAATATTGACCCTATCCTAAAACTAACCAAAAGATAAGAAAGATGCGGTTCGGTGGGTGCCCAAAAAAGAAAGTGAGGGGAACATCATCATTCAAACACCACCACAAAATCATCCTACAAGACAGTCAACCAAAAAATGCTTAGCCACGTGGCATTATGCTTCCAATCCAGTCTAATAAAAAAAGAGTCACATGTAAATTAAGGTTCAGGTTGTCACAAATTCATTTTAATTTAATTTATTTATAATTTTTTTTTTAAATTTTAAAATAATAATAATATTAAAAAATAATATTTTAATAATATTTTATTCAACTTTTAATTTTTATTTTAATTCAATTCAACTTAACATTCAAACGCAATAATATCATATTCAGAATACTACGTTGACACCTGAGTTAAATATTCGCATAAAGTATTTTTATTTATTTGTTAGATATATTTAATATTTATTAGGTTAATAGTATTACTATTATTTAGTAATTTTTCGGTGTACAGAAGTTTTGTAATTTTTAATTAAATTGTGTTGTGCTGAGAAAAAAAAAAAATTAAATTGGTGTTGTTATTATTATTTTAATGTAACCGTGCTCGAGATTTCGTTTCCTGTCGGCTTGTTCATACGAGAAGAAAGCTGCCTTTTGCTTAGATTAGCATCGTTTTTGCATTGCTTTTTGTTCGGTCTCTGATTTCTTCAGCAACAATTCAGATAGTCTCTGACTTGATCTTCTCGAGCTCGGACTCCGAGAAGTTTGTACCCTGTTTCTTCCTTTTTATTTCTCAGCTTTCAATCCATTTCTCACGGCCGGTAACTTATTCGGTCACAGCCGCGGTGACACTCTTGGCCCGGTTGTTTTCAGACGTTTTCGGGTTCCTGAGGTTAGGGAACTTGGATTCCGAGTTGGGATTGCATTAGAATTGGAATCTCCTTGTGTTTATTCAGTTGCTGATTCGAATCTTGGGTTGCAGAAATCTCTGATGTTCAGGTTCCCTTTGATGGGAGTTCACTTTTGTTGCCGTTTATTTGGGGAATATCTCTGAGATGAGCTTTGAGAAGTAGCCGTGGATTCTGTGGACTCTTTGAGGTCGCTTACTAAATGGAAATAGCTGAAAAAGGTGGTTCGGTTTCTATGCTGGTTTCCATTTGGTTGTTGACCTTACACAATTAATGCTCAGAGACGAAGCTAGTAGTGCTTTTCGTTTTATACGGAGTTGGGGGTTTGATTGCGAGGTTAAAGCCCTTGCTGGTAATTTGGCACGGGTTTCAGCTAGAACTATTGGGATGCTTTATCTCTTAGTAAAACTAAGCAGTTGACTGATTTTTTTTCTTCGGAATTCGGTTGGTGCCTTCATATCTGTCAGCATGAAAGCTCCCTTAAATGGGTTTCTGCCAATTTCTGGAGAAGGTCTAGTTATTTGATTCCACCGCAAAAGTTCCCATTTTTCTATATAAAAGCATATTTTATTTTACATCTTTTTGTCTGAATCGTTCTGCTTGAAACTTTTTTGGTGTGGTTAACGCGGATTTTGATTCTTCAGTGCTATTTTCTCAGCTTCTTAAGTAATAAAAATTAGATATTAAGATATAGAGCTATGGGTTGTTTTCTATTTCAAAAATATATACACACGACTCAACTATTCAATAAAATTTATCAGTTTTTAAATTTATTTGAATTTCTTTGAGTTTTCTATTTAGTTGTGGGTTGTTTCCTATTTATTTTCTTTCAGTGGTAGAGTTTACTTTTCTCTTGCTCTTATGTTAGAAATAAAAAAATGTATTGCTGCACGCACGAACTCTATACATGTGTATACCGGCTTGTTGTTGAAGTTAGTTATATCTCATGCCGTTATGAGTGGTGATATCAAGTTGCGAATTGTCTGTGTCCAGGAATCGTAAGTAACAGGTGTGGAGGGTTGATATATATAGGTTCATTTCACCATTTCTGCAGAGTCTTGAGTCAATTATAAGATACTTTTTTCTCTCTCCTCCTTTTTCTCTCCGTACACTTTTCTGTTTTTTCGTTTGTTTGGCTGGTGATGCTGTTCATGGGAGGTTGAGTGAGTGATTACTGCAAGTATGAGTAGGAATACGAGCATGTTGAATGCTGTTGTTATTGATCGTAAGTTCTTTGAGGTTGTTATAGCTGAGTGATGGGTGAACATTGCAGAAAGGGGGTGGAAGTTGGTGAGAAGTCTTCACTTGGAGTTAGCCTCGGCATGGTGGTTCACTAAAGCTTTGGAGGACTGCTTGAAGGTGGGAATAAGGGAGTTTTATTCAGCTCACAGAGAAGGGGACAGGGGCTTCATAGCCCAAAGGTGTGCTAACTCCCAAGGGGCATTCATGTCATTGGTGGAGTTCAGACAGGGGGGTTGGAGAAATAGTATTCTCATTCCTGAAGGGAGAGATGGGAGGGGGTGGAGAAAATTGGTGGAGGTTTTGAGGGAGGCAGGCAGAGATGGCCGTGTAGCTGGGTCGACTCCTCTAATGGTGGTTGCGACGTCAGCAGCTCAACCCCCAAATTCGTGTTTGGAGGCTCTAAAAAAACCGAGGGCTTTGGACCCATCCCGTCAACCTGTCAAACTGAAAGGAGCTGCGCCGTTGCATCTGGAGACGCCATTGCTTTAGTAGAGGTCCAAAGTTTGGAGGGGGCTAGCAATGGAACTGTCGGTCTTAATAAGGAAAGTCTCCTGCGGGTTGTGATGGAGATGCAAAGGAAAATAGAAGACTTGCAGGTAGATTTATGTGATTTGAAACGGTGCGTTGAAGAAGATGCAGGGGTGGGAGTCGGCATGGGCCTGGGGGATGGCCATAAGCGTCGATTTAAGGTATGGCCAATGGGCTCAGAACTGAATGGGCCCAAGTGTTATACGCAGGCCTCAGGAAAAGAAAAACTGGAGTTGGGCCCTAGAGCTGAAGTTGGGCCTCGGGGTAAACAGCCTAAGTTGAAGGGGCTTGTTTGGAGGAGACTTGTATCGTCTGCCTCAGGCCCATCGACGGGTGGGCCTTAGCCACCGTTGCTGGCGAAGAGCCAGATGGCGATGAAGGTGGCAGCACCTCCGACAGGGGCTAGGTTGCCAGACTCTGGTATGGTTGAGCAACGACGTGCGAGAAATGAATCGGGGTCAATCCCAGTGCATTTCGAGGGATGCTGGTACTTCGACGGCCACATAATCGCTGGCGGTTCCTTTGTCGTTAGTGGAGGATCGGAGTTTTGAGTTCTCTTCCTGCGAAGAGATGCCTGCGATGGGGGGGGGGGGCTTACAGTAAATTGTCAGGACAACAGCCAGGTGGAGATGGTGGAGTTCCCGCCACCGTGCGACGCTACTGCTGCTTCAGGCAGCCAGAAAATGTTGATAATCATGATGGGAGGGTCTCCTCCCCAGACAGAGGCCCATTGTCAACTTGAGGATCATCTTGACTATATCGTGGTGGGAAACCTCTGCCCTGAAGCTCAATTTCTAGGGGCTGAGGGGGCAGGGGTGGAGGTGGTTGATGATGGGCTCTATCAGAGTCATGGCTGTGAGGTATTGATGGTCCCTGAGACTCAATCTCCCACTAGTAATGCTGTGGTTGAATGGGAGGGTAGGAACTTATTTGGGGAGGAAGAAAGGGGGGTGACTCCTAATTTGCAGTGGGCTTCCAGTGAAGGGGAGCCTATCCCGTTGAACTGTTTGCTACCAAATGAATCGAATGTTTCGGATTGGGTGTTTCAAAAGGTGAAAGAAATGCAACACTGGATAGGTATGGAATGTGTGGGTTATGAAGAGCAGTTTTTTGGCTTTACTTACTACAATTGAAGCGAGTCATACACAGTCAAAGAAATCTGGGTTGAAAAAACAGCAGGAGCTCAAGCGCCTAACTTGGTCACTGAAATATGAAGGAAGCTCAAGCCATGAAAGATCCAAAGGGAAGGGGCTTGCTTATTCTTTATGAAGCCGAAAATTGTGTCTTGGAACGTTCGGGCGAATAAGCGACTTCGTATAAAAAATTTGCTGCCAGAGTGGAGGGCGGACATAGTATGTTCACAAGAAACTAAGCTGAAAAGTGTTTCTAGAAGGTTAATTCGAAGTGTTTGGAGTTGTACTTATGCGGATTGGGCCTATCTTGCATCGAATGACGCTTCGGGTGGAATCCTAGTGATGTGGGATAAAAGAGTTGTTGAGAAAATGAACGAGTTTGTGGGGGAGTATACAGTGGCATACTCTTTTAAGAGTATGGCGGATAATTTTGTGTGGGCTTTTGCAGGAGTATACGGTCCAAATGTAGACAACGATAGACGTTTCTTATGGGAAGAACTTGCTAGGTTACATAACTGGTGGGAGATTCCTTGGTGTATAGGAGGGGATTTTAATGTCATCAAATTCCTAGTGAATGATCTGGTGAGAGTAAGATGTGCCCAGCAATGGCAAAGTTCTTAGATTGTATTTTTGACTTAAACCTGCTGGATATTTCTCTATTGGGGGGTTCATTTACTTAGTCAAATAATCAGACATGGTCTCGGCTGGACAGATTCCTAATCTCACTGGAGTGGGAGGTGCACTATCCGGAGGTGTGCCAAAAGTGGCTGCCACGTCTTTGCTTGGATCATTTTCCTATATTGTTGGATTGTGGTGGCATTCGAAGCGGGCGTCGATACTTCAAGTTTGAAAACATGTGGTTGAAAAGTGAAGGCTTTGTGGATAAGCTTAGGCAATGGTGGTGGTCTTACCAATTCTATGGTAACCCCCCATACATCCTAGCCTATAAGTTAAAAGTTTTGAAAAATGACCTTAAGTTTTGGAATTCAAAATCCTTTGGAGATATAGGGGAGCAAAAAAAATTCATGGTGGAGGAGTTGCAACAGTTTGAGCGGATACTTGAGGCTAGAGCCCTTTTACCTGAAGAGCTATTGCGCCAGACAGAGTTGGCTTCAGAATTAGAAAGAGTACTATCCTTAGAGGAGATTTCTTAGCGCCAGAAGTCAAGAGCATTGTGGCTGAAAGAAGGAGATTGGAGTACTAAGTTCTTCTATAGAGTTGCTAACTCTCATAGAAGATCTAGTACGATCGAAATGATGAACATCAATGGTATGGAGTGTAAGGAGGCTCCTTTGATTTGTGACCATGTGATGGATTTCTATGAACAACTGCTTACAGAATGTGAGGGATGGAGGCCAAAGCTGGATGGTCTTGTTTTTTATACTTTTGAGCCCCAGGAAGCCTCTTGGTTGGAGAGGCCTTTTGAAGAGGAGGAAAGTGTATGATGTAGTCAGACGTTTGGGTAAAGATAAAGTTCTAGGCCCAGATGGCTTCTTGATGGGCTTTTTCCAGTCTTGTTGGGAGGTGGTGAAAGTGGACATTATGAATGTGTTTTAGGACGTATCCTTGGTTGGCAAGTTTGAGAAATGCCTAAATGCTACTTTTATTACGTTGATCCTGAAGAAGATTGGACCATCGGAGGTTAAGGATTTTTTACCCATTAGCCTTGTGAATGGGGTGTATAAAATTATTTCCAAAGTTCTTGCTAACAGATTGAGGGCGGTTTTGGGCAAGATCATTTCGAAGCCACAAAATGCATTTGTTAGGGGGCAACAAATTTTGGATTCAGTCCTTATAGCGAACAAGGGCCTGGATAGCAGATTAAAGGCTGGTTCTACAGGGAGTAATTGCAAGTTAGATATGGAGAAGGCATATAACCACGTAAATTGGGATTTCCTCTTGTATTTGTTGGGGAGATGCAGCTTTGGGGCTAGGTGACATTCTTGGATTAGTTGGTGCATCTCTACAACCATATTCTCACTATTGATTAATGGCTGTCCTACCGGCTTTTTCAGCAGCTTTCGGGGTAAGGAGATCCTTTGTCCCTACTTCTCTTTATTATCATTATGGAGGCCTTGAGTAGGATGATATCAACGGTGGTTACGCATGGGTTTGTGACTGGATTTTCAATTGATGATCCCAACAGGGGCATTATTACTTTGTCTCATTTACTTTTTGCATATGACACGCTCCTATTTTGTGAGGCAAATCGAAACTAGTTGAGGGCATTGAAGGCTTTGTTATGCTTCAAAGCAGCGTCAGGCCTAAAAGTTAATTTTGACTAGTTAGAGTTAGTGCCAGTGGGGAACGTGAGTAACACGAGGCAGCTAGCTAGTATTCTTGGGTGCAAGGTAGCTTCTCTTCCCATTACCTACTTGGGATTGTCGTTGGGGGCTGCCACAAGAGCCTCATCCATATGGGATTCAGTCATAGAGAAAATAGGAAGGAAATTGGCAGGGTGTAAGAGATTGTATTTGTCGAAAGGTGGCCGGTTGACTCTTATCAAGAGTACCATTTCTAACTTACCTACGTATTTCTTATCTGTGTTCCAATTGCCTGCCAGGGTAGCGGCTCAGATTGAGCAACTATATCGTGATTTCTTATGGAGTGGGATAGGGGATGAATTCAAATTTCACTTGGTCAGCTGAGATAAGGTGTGTAGACCAATCTCGTCAGGTGGTTTGGGTATAAAAAATATGAGAACATTCAATCGGGCCTTACTTAGGATGTAGCTATGGAGATATAACAAGGAGACAGAAGCATGTAAATATGGAAGCATGTTTTTTTGGGTGGGAAGGGGTGGGGTGGGGTGGGGTGGGGGGGGGGGCTGATGCACTGAAGAGGTATATGGGGCCAGTGGTGTGGGAGTTTGGAAACACATTAGGAGGGGGTGTGGGGATTTTAGTAGCCATTCTAAATTGGTGTTGGGGAGGGGTTCTCGCATTAAGTTTTGGAGGGACATATGGTGTGGGAATGAGGCTCTAAAGGATGCATTTCTAGCTATTTTTTTTCCGAGTGGCTCGTAACTAGGAAGTTTCAATAGAGGACATTATGCTTCTATTAGGAGACCAAGTGCAATGGAACGTCATGTTTAGTAAAGTGGCACAATATTGGGAAGTGGACATCTTTGAGGCTTTTTTCAGCCTTCTTTATTCTGTGAAACCGAATAGACAGCAAGTTGATAGGATGTGGTGGACTCCTGTGGGTAAGGGAATTTTCTCAGTTCAATCCTTTTATAAGTCCCTTTCCCAAGCCGCAAATATTCCATTCCCATGGAGGAGAATTTGGAGAAATAACGCGCCTCCAAAAGCGGTCTTCTTTATATGGACAACAGCGTTGGGGAAGATTCTGACTACCAACAATCTGAGGAAGTGCCAGATAGTTATACTAGACTGGTGTTACATGTGCAAGAGATTTGGCAAGATAGTGGAACACCTCTTACTACATTGCAAGACAACTAGAGCCTTGTGGGTGGAAGTCTTTAGCTGGATAGAGTTATCCTTTGTTATGCCTGCATCTGTGGTAGATCTATTGGCCAGCTGGACACTTCCAAGAGGAGTTTAACAAATCAAGGCGGTGTGGAAAATGATCCCGATCTGTATTATGTGGTGTATATGGCAAGAGTGTAATAATTGGACTTTCGAAAACAAGGAGCGGTCTCCGGAGGAACTTAGAACTTTTAGTACTTTATTTCTATGGGCCATTGCTTTAGATTTTATTGGCCTGAATTTTCATGACTTTTTAGTTTCCCTTACTTCGACCTAGATAGGTCTTATTTCTATTAATATATTATTGATTACTTATCAAAAAAAAAAAATGCGGGGAGAATATTTATTAGCTATTAATTCTTCGAGTTCCAACATATAAATTTACTATTTTTTTTTTTGTTTTGTTTAGAAAACATATAAATTTGATTATTTAAGCTGATCTCTCTCTCCCTCTCTCTCTCTCACTCTGTTCTAATTACTTGTTCCTTTTCAGCCAAAAATTATAACTCAATGAACTAAATTCAATTTCAATGTGCCTTTGAACAACTTGATGTGAATGATTATTGAATTTCAAGTTATGTTTTTCATGGTTTGCTATGCAAACTGTGAAAATGTAGATGGGTATCTTCATTCATTTTAAACAAAAAAAAAAAAAGGTGAAAAGGGCTCTCCTTGAAAGCTAAGTTTTGCTAACTTGTGTGTGCTAAATCCATTGAGTGATTGTTAAAAGCGTGGTAGAAACTGATTTTTTTAGTTTTTCATCTGCTAGTATTTTCATGTGCTTAATGGAGAAAAACAGAACATGTTATCTTTGTTGTGAACAATCACAAGGTTCTCGAGTTTTTGGTTGATCCCAGTTATTCTAATGCGCTGCTATTGATGCCTGCAAAAAATTTGTGAGAGCATGGTGTTGTTTGTTCCCAATCTTGCAATTATGTTTGTAAAAGGAAAGCATGGTACAGTTTCGCTAACCTTGAGCTTAATACCAGCTGTTTTAACCCTACCTTAGGTAACGATTTCCAACACTTCAGTAACCCTCGTAGGTTCTTGCAAATTTAAATGAGTTTACTTTTCATTGCCATATTTGAAATTCAAAATTATATTGTCTAGTTCCAGTGGAAAATAAACTATTATGGAATTTGAGCATTCGACCTTTTCATTGCCATATCTTTTGTTCTCATGATTTCTACAGTTTTGAAGTTTTGTATAATGGTGATAATATTTGTTTGAATTGAGAACAGGAGAGAGGACGAATATTAATTCAGAGTTATGGCATGCTTGTGCGGGGCCTTTGGTTTCTTTGCCTCCAGTTGGAAGTCTCGTAGTTTACTTCCCTCAAGGCCACAGTGAACAAGTATGCTACTTTTTTCTTTTTCTTTTTCATCTGTTTGAAATGCAACAGTTTCTGGATTCTGGATTCTGATAGAACTTTTGACAACTAAAATTTTCAGGTTGCAGCATCAATGCAACAGGGGACCAACGTCATACCCAACTATCCTAACCTTCCATCAAAGTTGATTTGCATGCTCCATAATGTCACACTGCATGTATGAGTCTCCACAATTATGCTATTCTTTTGAATTAATGGAATCTTATTGAATCTTAAATCAATTTATATTTTGAATCAGGCCGATCTTGAAACTGATGAGGTCTATGCACAGATGACCCTTCAACCTGTAAACAAAGTAGGTCTGCTGTTCAATTCGGGAATTAATATAGACATAAATGACAGAATTCTCTTAAGATGTAATCATGCATACATATAGAACGTTGTTTGAAACTTCTGTTCTACAGTATGACAAGGAAGCATTACTGGCATCTGAGATGGGCCTCAAGCAAAGCAGACAACCAGCTGAATTCTTCTGCAAAACTCTTACAGCTAGTGACACTAGTACTCATGGTGGTTTTTCAGTACCTCGTCGAGCAGCTGAGAAGATCTTTCCACCTCTTGTTCGTACCTGTTTTTGAAAGTTTCATGTCTTTTCAATTCGAAAATTCTATATAGTAAATTTTACCTCTTTCAGAGATCACCGTGGTTTTTTTTTTAATATATATATGTATATCCATCTATATAGGATTACTCAATGCAACCCCCAGCTCAGGAGCTAGTAGCTAGAGATTTACATAACACTTCATGGACATTCAGGCATATTTTTCGCGGTATGGATCCCTTCAAAAGAATCCAAACTTCATTCTATCCCTCATTCAATGTCGTTCTTTTCTTTGCTAATATATAATCCATTGATGTTTCTTTTAGATGAGTTCTTTCATACCAAGAACTTGCATTGGATGTTTGTATGACTTGGACTGCAGAAAACAGGTTTAATAAATAATACATTAAAATTGCTTAGTGCTTTAATTTCAGGCCAACCAAAAAGGCACTTGCTGACCTCAGGTTGGAGTGTATTTGTTAGCACCAAAAGACTCTTCGCTGGAGATTCTGTTCTTGTTATAAGGTATGAAATAGATGTTTTGAACTTTTGGTAAAATGAAAGAGTTCTGCTAGATTATTGCCCCTCCTATAACCAAGCTGAAATAATCTGGTTCTGTGTAGAGATGAAAAAACCCAGCTTCTCCTGGGTATAAAGCGTGCTAATAGACAACAGCCAGCTCTTTCTTCATTGGTCATATCCAGTGATAGCATGCATATCGGGATTCTAGCTGCTGCAGCTCATGCTGCTGCAAATAACAGTCCATTTACTATATTTTACAACCCAAGGTACTTTTGCGGGATTTTTTTTAAGGTTGTCTTTTGGCTGACAGGCTCTGATAAAATAATTTAACTATAACAGGGCTAGCCCCTCTGAGTTCGTGATTCCCTTATCCAAATATAATAAAGCAATGTATACCCAAGTTTCAATCGGCATGCGATTTAGAATGATGTTTGAGACTGAGGAGTCCAGTATACGAAGATACATGGGTACAATTACCGGTATCAGTGATTTGGATCCTGTTGGATGGAAAAATTCACAGTGGCGCAATCTTCAGGTATTCTACAGCCATAAACACGTTGGATTCTAATAAAATCTTTAATATGTTAGAAAGGCACACCTTTTCAGGCGTGTGTTACTTCTCACTTGGAAATTAGGTTCATTGTTGCAATATTCATGTGTCAATCATCAATAATCTAAATATATGGACTTGGAAACATGAAAATTACTCTTCCAGGCTTAATTCTCTAAATGTATGCTAGTGTTTGGTAATTAAGTTGTATTCAGTTATGCTGACTATTATTGTGGTCTATATTTCTAGGCAGTTTTAGGAATGTTATAGTTAGGGACAAAGCCATGCACACTATGGTTCCTTGTGTTAAAATGTCCTGTTGCAATCTTTCTGGGTCTGCCCTCTCCCTGCATGCCATTCAAATAGCACCTACTTGATGTGTTGAAGTCAGAATTTACTAATATTCTTAACTTTTTAATCTTAACTTAGACAGTGAAGAAGATGAATGCAAGGTGGTGGAGAATCACTTGAGAGCAGCAGCCGAGTGGTTAACCATATCTCCATTGACCAAGATTCGTTGGGATGGTTGGCTGTCATGGTGGAGGAAGGTGTGGTGTATGAGGGTCACTCTGTTTTCATTAGATCACGTAGAAATGGTGCGCAAGTCCTGGTAATACAGAGGAAATGGAATGCTCAGGGGAGCTTTTTCTCCTTACCAGAATTTGCTGGCCAAGAGAAACGCGTGGATTACTGGTGATTCCGGAAGGGAGGGAAGGGTCTGGATGGAGGAGTTTTGGTGAGTTGTAGAAGGACATCATTGAAACGTCCTCTATTTTGGGAAGGAAGAACAGAGGGAACCATCTTTGGATGCCGCATCCTCCATCGCAGGGACTTCAAGCATTCTTTACGTATAGGGAGGTTCTCGCTCGAGCTCCAAAACCTGCAGGTACCACGGCCCCTTGGAGATGGTGTGGTTATGTGAGGAGGTAAGGGAGGGCAGCTTTATGTCGGGGACATCTTTGGCAAATCTGCAGCAAGCACTCACAGAGATGGGGAAGCAAGTGGGAGCTTTGGTCCTTAATATGGATCGAATTAAACGCTGCGTTGAGATGGCTCAGCAGCAGGAGAAGGGTGTTGCTCATGGGCCGGCTATTGAGGTTAGGCTTAAGGGAAAGGGAAGTATCACTCATGGGCCGGTTTATGAAGTTGGGCAGGCCAAGTCTATTGCGGCCTAGGGGCCAAACCCGATGGTTTATGAAGTTGGGCAGGCTAGGTCTCTTGCGGCCCAGGGGCCAAACCAGGTGGTCAAACCGTTGGTCAGGCCTCCTGGGACTGTGACCCAGTTACGAAGGTATGGAGACCATCGGCTACCCATCCGTCACCGTCGGTGGTGGCGGTGGGTCAGGGGTCGACGTCGTCAACGACTTCGACGTCGGAGGTGGTGGTGGTTCCGTAGGAGATGGTTGGGGTGCCGGAATTGGTGTCGGTGGGGCTCAGTGCTGTCGAGTTGACTCTGTGCAGCGTCGTGATATTGCTGGAACTGCAGTGATACAGAAAAAGTCGACTTCTCTTGCGTCGGCGACCCATTCGACAGTGGCTTTAGGAATGGGAAAGCAAGCGACGGAAACGTATGATGAAACTTACGGCCTTATGCAAGAGTCGTCGGTCCACGGGGAGGGTTTGGTTGGGCCGCCACCCTTTGAGGTGGCACAAATATTGTCGCTGGTGGGCTCTGGCCTCAATACCAACCCACTGGGGGTGAGGTCCTTACCAGAGGTGGAAACATTGACGCAGCAAGGGTCTTTTGACCCGTCGGGCCTTGTGGTGGCACTGCTGATTTCTGCTAGGGTGTTCTCTGGTCCCTTGGAGTTGGAGACAGCGACGCAACAAGGGTCTTTTGACCCTTCGGGCCTTGTGGTGACACTGCCTGGGACGCTCCTTTCAGCTGGTTTGTCATCTGTTCCTTTAGCGGCAAAGGAGTTGGACCAGCTAGGTGCTTCAGGAATGGAGATGGTAGTAGAACCTGGCTCCTTGGTGCTGTTTACTTCGAACAGGGAGGGGGAGGAATATCCTATTTCAATTTACTCCTTTCATCCCAATGTGTTAGATTGGGTCATCCAGAGAGCGATGGACATTAAGCATATGGTAGGTATTTCTTATGGGGATTTTGAAACTGAATTTATGGCCCTTCTTACAGCTGTAGAGGCTGTGAATGTCCAATCCATGTCCGATCAATCCTTGGCGTTGGCCAATAAAAGGGAAAGAGAACTTAGAAGGTTAGATTGGGCAATGATAGAAGATGGAGGTGAGAAGAGCTCTACTTGTGATCGTAGTAAGGGGAGGGGTAAAATGGTGGTCCAATGAAGCAAAAAATAATATCTTGGAATGTGAGGGGGTTACATGATCTTAATAAGCGGCTCCAAGTCAGAAACTTACTTCACCAATGGAAAGGGGACATCATATGCTTACAAGAGACTAAGTTGGAAGTGATTACAAGACAACTAGTTCGCAGTTTATGGAGAGGACAACATGTTGGGTGGTCTTATCTACCGTCAAAAGGAGCTTCTGGGGGAGTTCTCATCATGTTTGACACAAGGGTGGTGGAAAGGGTCGAGGAGTGCGTGGGTGATTTATCGGTTGCTTGTTCTTTTGTTAATCTAGAATATGGCTTCAAATGGGCTTTCATTGGTGTTTATGGCCCAAATATTGATTTAGAGAAAAGATTTTTGTGGGAAGAACTGGCTGGCATTATTAGTCTGTGGGAGCTACCAAGTTGCATTGGGGGGGACTTTAATATATCTCGCTTTCCGAGCGAAAGGTCGGGATCTCCTCGCATCACTCTTGCGATGAGAGATTTCTTTGATTTCATTTCCGAACAGGAACTCATGGACATTCCACTATCAGGAGGCACATTTACCTGGTCTAATAACCGAGATTTTCCATCTTGGTCGAGGATCGATAGTTTTTTGTTAACCTTCGATTGAGAGTCTCAATTCGCGGAGGTAGTTCAAAGAAGATTACCCCGTTTATGCTCCGACCACTTTCCCATCATTTTAGATTGCGGAGGCATCTAAGGGGGTAGAAGGCATTTCAAATTTGAGCATATGTGGCTTAAATCTGAGGGTTTTGTAGACAAGGTCAGACAATGGTGGTCGTTTCCAAGGCACTCCTAGTTTCATTATGGCTAGAAAGTTGAAAGCGTTGAAACAGGACTTGAAGCAATGGAATGAACAAGTTTTTGGCAATGTGTCTCAACAGAAGCAGTCCCTTACGGAGGAACTACAAGATCTGGAAAGTGAGGAGGAGGTCAGAACACTTTCTGAATATGAGAAAAGCCGCAAGAGCCAAGTAGTGGCTGATCTTGAAAGGGTTATTTTGATGGAGGAGATTTCTTGGAGACAGAAATCAAGGGTACTCTGGCTTAAGGAGGGAGACAAATGTAAGAAATTCTTCCATAGGATGGCTAATTCTCACAAAAGGTACAATACTATTGATACTCTGATGGTGGATGGGGTAGCTTCTTCAGATTAGACGGTTATCAGAAACCATATCGAACATTACTATCAACAACTCTTATCTGAAGAACATAATTGGAGACCGAGTAGATGGTTTGTCGTTTTTCACTTTAGACCAACAGAGTGTAGGGGGGTTAGAAAGGCCATTTACAGAAGAGGAAGTGGGCGATGTTATTAGAGGTATGACTAGTGACAAGGCTCCCGGTCTGGATGGCTTTGCTTTGGGTTTCTTTCAAGTTTGCTGGGGGGTGGTCAAGGAAGATATTATGCAAGTTTTTCATGAATTTCACTCTAATGCTTGTTTTGAAAAGAGTCTCAATGCCACATTTTTAACCCTCATTCCTAAAAAGGTGGGGTCTTTGGATGTGAGAGATTATCGCCCCATTAGTCTAGTGAATGGGATGTACAAGATTCTGTCCAAAGTGTTAGCGAATAGACTAAGCTCAGTCGTGGAAAAATTAATATCGAAGCCGCAGAATGCGTTTGTCAAAAGTAGACAAATTCTTGACTCAGTTCTTATCGCTAATGAAGTCTTGGATGGTTGCTTGAAGTCTAGAGAACCTGGGCTACTTTGCAAGTTAGACATGGAGAAAGCATATGACCATGTCAACTGGAAGTTCCTTCTCTACTTACTTGGGATATGTGGTTTTGGGGGGAAGTGGCAGAAATGGATAGAATTTTGTATATCTTCAGCTCATTTTTCGATCTTGGTAAATGGTTCTCCGATAGGTTTTTTCAACTCCTCTCTTGGCTTGAGACAGGGAGATCCGCTTTCGCCTTTACTCTTCTTATTTGTTATGGAATCTCTCAACAAGATGATTGAGGGTCTGGTGGTGGGTGGGTTACTCCATGGTTTTTCGGTGGGGAATGGTGACTCCCATATTTCTCACTTGTTATTTGCTGATGACACGCTCATTTTTTGTGGGCCACACCTTAGACAAGTCTAAGATTTGAGGGCGCTTCTCCTTTGCTTTACGGTTGTATCAGCCTTGAGCATCAATCTCGCAAAGTCGGAAATAGTGCTTGTGGGGGCTGCCCCCGATGTGGAGCTTTTAGCTACTACCCTGGGATGCAAGATATCTTCGCTTCCTATGAAGTATCTTGGCCTACCGTTGGGTGCCTTTTTTAAATCTGAAAAGATTTGGGATGAGGTAGTAGAAAGGGTAGAGTGCAGATTGGCTACGTGGAAGAGGTTATACTTATCGAAAGGTGGTAGGTTGACTTTGATTAAAAGCACTCTTTCTAACTTACCCACCTATTTTTTGTCTTTGTTTCCACTTCCGTGAAAGGTGGCTAACCGTATTGAGAAGTTACAAAGGGATTTCTTATAGAGTGGATTGGGGGGAAGAGTTTAAATTCCATTTGGTTAATTGGTCAACTATTTGTACTCCAATTTCTGGTGGAGGTTTGGGGATTTGACATTTGAAGAAATTCAACCAAGCTCTATTGGGTAAGTGGTTGTGGAGATATCAAAATGAAAGGGAGGCCTTATGGAAGTCTGTCATAGATTCGCAGTTTGGGGAAGCTTGGGGAGGATGGTATGAGGTACGAGGCACTCATGGGGTGGTTTGTGGCAAAACATTAGGAGCCTTTGGGGATCCTTTCGGGGTCATGAACATTTTGTTGTAGGCGATGGGTTGCAAGTTCGTTTCTGGTTTGATATATGGTGTGGCAGCCTGTGTCTACGAGATACCTTCCTTACAATTTTTGCGCTTGCTAGAGTAAAGGAGGCATCGATTGCTGATCAGTTGGTCTTTTCTAATGATACCTCTCAATGAAATATTGATTTCATTAGAGCAGCTCATGATTGGGAGTTGGAGAGTCTATTACGGAATTCTTTGCGATGTTATATTCCACAAGTATTTCTGGGGGTTCCGGTGACAAGATGTATTGGAATCATTCTAAGAAAGGTATCTTCTCTGTCAGCCCCTTTTACCATAAACTATCGAACTCCAGTATGTCTATGTTCCCGTGGAAGAGCATATGGAAGACAAAAGCTCCTTCAAAAGCAGCTTTCTTTGTATGGACAGCAGCTTTGGGCAAGATCCTTACCACAGATAATTTGAGGAAACGACGGGTGATTGTCCTAGATTGGTGTTGCATGTGTAAGAAGCACGGGGAGTCAGTTGATCACCTGCTTTTACACTGCGAGGTGGCTAAGGCTATATGAGATGATTTTTTCTCAAGAGTCGGTTTGTCTTGGGTTATGTCTGGTAGACTGGTGGATTTCCTCGCGAGCTGGAGAGGACTATGTGGAGATTCTCAGGTAGCAGCAATTTGGAGATTGGTACCAATATGCTTGTGTTGGTGTATTTGGAGTGAAAGAAATGCTAGATGTTTTGATGATCAAGAGAGAAATGTGGAGGAGATTAAAGCTTTCTTTTTTAAGTCTTTGTTCTTATGGGCGGGGACTATAGTTTGTAACTGTAACAACCCGACCCTAATATTAGGCTATAGATACATTTTATGTATTTTTTTATAACTATAATAATAATATTATTATTATTATTATCATTTTATTTTTATTATTTTATTATGACCCGATTTTTATAATAGCTTAGAGTTTTATTTGAATTTAAACATTATTTCTCCCTATCTCCACCCATAAGCCTCATCCTTATCCTCTTATTAATAATTCCAAATCCTATTAGGAAACCAAGCTCTCAACTCCAAATTCTATTAGGAAACTAAGCTCTCAACTCCAAATCCTATTAGGAAACCAAGCTCTCAACTCCAAATCCTAATAGAAAACCAAACTCTCAACTCCAAATCCTATCCCATCTCCTTATGGTCACAATACCCTTTTCCTTGCCTATAAAACCCACCCCTGGCAGAGGCCTCAAGAAGAAAACATAAGAAATCACAACTACCAAAGCAAGCCATAGCAGACCGAGAACCCACCTCTCTCGTTCATCTCGGCTTCTCTTAAACTTTTGGGCTTGCCCCAGCCACCCAGAGCCACCGTCGCCTCGTCCAGCAAATCCCCCATCGCGTACTCTTCTCGGTGACGAGTTACAACTTGAGATTCAAGAAGAAGCGCAGCAAGGTAAGTAATTTGATCATAAATTAGGATCATTACAGTTCAGTTTATATTTAAGTATTATTCAAGCCAGTTCATTGATAGCCAATTTTTATGTACCACTCATGTCATATGCAAACATGTCATCCAACATAGCATAATCATGTCATTCCGCATCATGTTCAGATTCAGAAATTATAATTATGTATGTATTATGTCATGCATCTCATGGTCATAAGACACATAAGCTATCTTAAGTTCAAGTGCAAGATAAGATCAGTTCAGTTAATCAGATGGCCATTTAGATGCATGGTACCAATGCAGTTCAGATCAGGGTGGATGTGCAAGCCACGGACTCAAGCGTGGTCCACCATAGTATGCCAGAATACTATCAGCGGCTCCCCTCGCGGCCGCGGGATGTGGGGCCGGTGCACAACCTCGCACACAGGGTTAAGTGTGTTGGCCAGTCAGTTCAGTCAGTAATCAGAACAGTCAGTTAAATCAGAACAGTTAGTTAATTCAGATAAATCAGTCATGCATAGCATAGACATCAGTATGAACAGTCATGAATTTTAAGCTCTCAGCATGAAAAACTTTTATGAAAACCTTATGTTTAGTATGTTAACGATGTGATGGATTTCTTACTGAGTATTCGACTCATTTTAGTTTGTTTTCATTTTTTTAAACAACCCAGACGATGATGATGATTACGAGCAGACAGGCCAGGATTAGAAGGGGCAGATATTTTTAGTTTCAGACCTTTTAGAAGAAATTTATTTTATTGCTTTATGACACAACTTTTTATTCAGTTTCTTCATTTAAGTTTTTGAAGACTTTTATCAGACAAGTTTTATGAAATAAATCCTAAAATTATTTTCTTAAATATGAGATCTCTTGCCGGGTTTATTTTATGAAAAACAAGTGACACTCCTAGCCTACGGGAAGGGGGTGTTACAGTAACGGACTTAGGGTCCATGATCTTCTTCTCTCTATTGTAACCTCTAGCTAGGCGTTTTTCATGTATACTTCCTGTGTGCCTGGGCTCTGCCTATTTTTATGAATACAATATCGTGATTACTTATAAAAAAAAACTTAGACAGTGAACCAACATTTGCATTTTTGATAGGTTGGATGGGACGAATCAGCAGCCGGTGAACGGCCAAGCCGGGTTTCAATCTGGGAAACAGAGCCTGTTGTAACTCCTTTCTACATTTATCCACCTCCATTTTTCAGGCCGCCAGGTAAATCATGTTTACCAAGTAACTAGATTCTCTATTACTTGAGAGAAGTATGACTTCATATGCCTAATACAGAAACTGTCAACAAACTAATTATTTTTAAATATCCAATGTATCTAAGAGCAGTTTTACACAACTGAATAAAGTGGTTTAGACAAACATGATGAAAGAAAGGAGTTTTGGTTGGATGAGTCATTTTGTGCTGAACTTTTTATGACCCAAATTTATGTTTCCAATCATCATTTAATTGAGTCAATCTTTTCCAAGTTGGTGCCCTAATCTTGGTAATAACTGTAATACTAGAATGAAGCGCACTCTCTTAAAAAAAGTGACATCCAAATGTTAAATGTGTGCGGTGGGGGTTTTTTTTGGGGGGGGGGGGGGGGGGGGGGGTTGAACTTAGAAGACTATTACTTGGCAAAATCTATTTGCAAAATCTCCCCTGCCATGTATGATATGTTCTTTTATTGTGATCTTTGGAAGTGTTTTTACAGATGATGAGTATGACATAGAGAATGCTTTCAAGAGAACCATGCCTTGGCTTGGCAATGACTTTGTCATGAAGGATGCCCCTAGCTCTGTCTTCCCTGGCATGAGCTTAGTGCAGTGGATGAACAAGCAGCAAAATAATCAGTTTTCAGCAGCTCAGGCTGGAATTTTCCCATCGATTGTTTCTTCAACTGCCCCGCATAATAACCTTAATGCTGATGATCCATCTAAATTGTTGAGTTTTCAACCCCCCATCATGTCCGCACCAAGTCTCCAGTTTAACAAAGCAAATGCCCAAAACCAAGTCAGTCAATTTCAACAGCCACCTATCACATGGCCCCAGCAGCAGCACCTGCAGCAATTAATGCAGAATCCTATTAGCCAACAGCAGCTGCAGATACAGCAGGAACTTCAACAGCTGCCACAGCGGCAGCAACTACAGCAACTGCAGCCACAACTGGAACCACAACAGCACCAGCACCAGCACCAGCAGACATGTCATCAGGGCCTTGTAAATAATGCTGTAGTTGCCCCTAAGCAGGTTCCAAACCAAAGTTCGCAGCAACCAGTTGAATACTCTCAGCTCCAACCACAGCAAATGCTGATGGGAAGTACCCAAACTCAGCAGAGTATCCACTCTAATAATAAGAGTTCATTGCAGTTGACATCCATACCACAAGATTCTCAGTTTCTGCAACAAACTGAACTGCAAGCCTGTCTCTTACAAAGACAGCAGCAGCAGCAAGCACAATTGCAACAGTCCTCAATACAGTTGTTCCAATTGCAACAAAGCCAGTCACAGAGAGCACATCAGCTTCCCCAACTGCAACAGTTGTCACAACTAGGTCTTTCAGAGCAGGAACTTCAATTGCTGTTGCTACAGAAGTTGCAACATCAGCAGCAATTGCTCTCCCCAGCTAACCCACTTTTGCAGCCCCAATTGCCGCAGCAACAGCAGCCCAGTCTGCAAAACCAGCAAGTACCACTCCTTCCTTCATCTCAGCATCAGCCTCAACAGTTAAGCAGCAATAGCTTATCAACTTCTGCACTGATGCAGTCACAACAGATTCCTTTGAACCATTCCCAGAGCCAGCACAAGCCACTTACAACAGTCAGAGCCCATTCTGGTCTTACAGAAGGAGATGCTCCTTCATGTTCAACCTCACCGTCTTCTAATAATTGCCAGGTTTCCCCATCCAACCTTCTGAGCAGAAACCATCAAGGACCAACCTTATTGGTGAGTGACTCATTGGTTGAGCCTGCAAATAATATTCAGGAGCTGCATTGCAAATCTGTTATACAGATCAAAGAAGAGTTGTCCAGCTCAAAAGGACCAGACCCGGTAAAATATAGAAGTACCATCACTGATCAGTTGGAGGCGTCTTCCTCTGGAACATCGTATTGTCTGGATGCTGGTACCATCCAGCCGAACTTCCCAATCCCCACATTTGGTTTAGATGGTGATGTCCAGTCAAATCCTCAGAACAATCATCCATTGGCAGCTAATATTGATGGATTGGCGCCTGACACCTTTTTGTTAAGGGGGTATGACTCGCAAAAAGATCTTCAGAACTTACTTTCTAGTTATGGTGGTACTCCAAGTGATATTGAGACAGATTTGCCCACTACTGCGATTAGCTCTCAGTCATTTGGGGTGCCAAACATTCCTTTTAAGCCAGGGTGTTCAAGTGATATTGCTATCAATGAAGCTGGAGCTTTTGGCAGTGGAATGTGGGCTAACCAGACTCAACGAATGCGAACCTATACAAAGGTTTGTTGATCTGCTTTTATCTTTGCTTTAGATATGCCGTACAAAGTGAGGTATATTTTCCTCTTTAACATCAGCAAAATGTGTCCATGTCAGCAGCCTTATTGCCGAAAGGAGACTGTTTTATGCCCAATTATTCCAACCTTCTTCAAATTTAACATCTGCATGCTTTGTAGCGTCACCCTGCTTGTGTAAAAGAATTTGAGTCTCCATGATTTGGCAGTCATTTTGAATAATGAAACATAAGTTTCAAAATTGAGTACTTATGGATCTTAAGTGACAAGCTAAGCTAAAATTCTGCCAACTAAATGCTATTAGTTCCCATACATTTTATTTTTGTGCATTTCCAGATGCATTTCATGATAAAAGGAATCTGTGGTAAAGATTGTGTAATTAATCCTCAGGATAATGATACCAAATTTCCTGGATAAAATAACTTAACTGGTGGCATTGATACCCCAGAAATTTAATTCATATCATGATAAAATTCCTAGTTTTAGCTGAGGTGTCTTATTATAACTGATTTTGCTCGTGTGAACGAGTTGAGGTTGCTACAAGTTCAAGTGTAGCCCACTGCATTTAATTGGTTCCATGACTTTAATAGTGAGAATAATACCTCCAAGAAATTATTCCATTGAACGAATTCCCCTCTGGAGAATTTCGGGATTTACATCATTCTCATGCCAGTGGCAACTTCGAATAGATCCTATACCCCGTTGGTCAGGATTGTATCAGCCCAAGTACTTAAATTGTTGATGTTTATACCGATCAATCATTGAAGGAGAATCCTGATTCATATCGATTAAGCTTCCTTCAGATTACTTTGGAAGTTCTTCCAAAATACAAGGAAATGATTAAATTCTAAAGCCAAAGATCGTAGTTCTCACGTGAGCAATCAAAACGATTTTGTAGCATCCTTAGGTTTAGGTATTGTTCTTCCAATTATTGTTCCAAGCATTTCTTGGTGAGGTAGCTCTATATGATCAAATTTAAAAGAATTTCTTCTAATATACGAGCAACACCAAAACCCGTCTAGAGCCCAAACCTCCATTTTTCTTACCCGTTGTCCTCCTATCTTGCCCTTCCTCTTAAGGGGTTGTTGAGTAAGTATTGCATACTGTCCTCTGGAACATCCATGATTCGGATTGACTTTTATGGATGAATATATAATGGAATTAGCAAGAAACTATACCCATAGGATGAACATAAGTTCGTATGACTTTGCACAGGTATAGTGTATAATTTATTATAAATTCAATTCAATTCAATTATTTTTTCCAAATGGAGGAATAATCAACTTGGAGTAGGAAACTTCCAAAATTTATCAGTTAGGGTTCGTGATTGAAGTGGTCATAATTATTTCGTTTTCGATTCTATATCATGCAGGAGCAAAGTTTCACGCTTCATTATAGATTTTATTTCAGACAGGTTTTACATTCATATAAAAGATAAATGCTTATTAATTGCCATTTTATCGTTCATTTTTGTCTTTATGTACTTTGACTATGCCTATTTACTTCTATCAATAAAATTTTACTTCACCTATAAAAGAAATTATTGTTCATTTAGCAATCATCTAGTGAAAAATGACTCATAGAAATAACACAAGGTGCGTTTTTTGAAGGTTGATGTTGCTTCAAAGAAGCAAAGTTTCATGCTTTGAAGATTATATGCTTAGAATTATAGGTTTTATATCAGGCAGGTTTTTCATTTATATATAAGAGAAAATGCTTTGCAATTGCCATTTTATTGTCCACGTAGCAACCATTTAATTGAAAAATGTATCATTATTATACACAAGGTGTGTTTTTAATGAGATTCTCAGATACCTAATATTGATTCAAACTCTTGAAGGTTCAAAAGCGTGGCTCTGTGGGAAGATGTATTGATGTAAACCGGTACAAAGGGTATGATGAACTCAGGCATGATCTTGCCCTCATGTTTGGAATTGAAGGGCAACTACAAGATCCACAACGTAATGACTGGAAACTTGTTTATGTGGATCATGAAAATGATATTCTTCTTGTTGGTGATGATCCTTGGGAGTAAGTGCAGACCCCCAAATCTGCTTTAGTGTGTATTGATTCTCCAGTTTTTTTTTTTTTTTAACTATACATTCTTTTGTTTTATCAGTGTTTTTTAATTACACATTCTTAATTGGTCTCAGGGAATTCGTAAGCTGTGTTCAAAGCATAAAGATATTGTCATCTGCTGAAGTAGAGCAGATGAGTTTGGATGGAGATCTGGGTCACATCCCAGGGGTTCAAAATCAAGCCTGTCGGCTGTAATGGGATGGACAGTGGTGGTGCATGGAGGGTATGACGACAACTCTGCTGCCTCATATAATCGATGAGGGTTCCAAGATTGAAAATGAAGTGGTTTCTTTGACTTAACTCTGGGTTCTTAAAACCATCTGAGACTAGTTGGCCTCATCTAGTTCTAATAGAAGATGAGAAAGGAGAGCGGTGAAGTGTTATTCTGTAATAGGAGATGCTAATAACAAAGGCAGAGAGGAGAAATATGTTGCTAGTCTTGGAGTGATGTTGATCCTAAAAATGCTATTGATCTTGGGTGAGATGGAGCTCAAAATGGTAGCTCACCTTATTTAGAAATGATTTATAATGTGTTAAGGTGTGCAAGTTTTACGCACTATTTTAAAAGAAAGTGGCCTCAAATATGAATTCCACATGAAAAAAATCATTTTTTAGTGGTGGGTGGTGGGTTTAACCTTTTTCAAAATGAGTGAGCAGAACTTGTATATCGTTAGACTGTATCTAGTATTACTGCTTTCATGGATGTTTGTATATATGCTAACAAAAATAAAGACAAATGTGGAATTGAAGAATTTGTAGTAGTTGTAGTTTGAGACCCGACTGGATATAGATCATGCACCATGCTTTAGTGCTATTTGTAAGTTTTGTATCCAGTACTTGCTCTTTTCCCAAGCTTTAGTGCTATTTGTAAGTTTTGTATCCAGTAGTTGCTCTTTTCCCAAGTTATAATTACCTGGAAATTGCCATTGTGGTCTTCAAAAAGCTCCATAAGAGTACTAGTAGTGGGCTCAACAAACTTTAACTAAAATTTGATTAAGAAATTTACTTTTACAAATTTAGCTGGTCATTTTTCAACATCATCAAATAATAGGCTCAACAAAGCTTTCACTATTCTAGTAAAATATTGATTTTAAACTTTTCATTTATTTTAATTCTAATTGTAGTTTGAATTTCTCCAATAGTTATATTTTTTAACGGCTATATTTTCCAATGGCTATATATTCTAACGATTATATTTCTCTAATGGTTATATTTTTTAAAGGTAATATTTCTCAACAATTATATTCTTCTACTATAAAATATAACATTTTATCAACAGTTTCATTCACTTCAACTCAAGTGTCTCTGTGAAACATTTTTTTTTTCATTTCCTCTCAATAGATCGTTCACTTTTTCACAAAATGACACTTATCGATTTAGATTCTGACGAAGAATTTGAGATAGCAAGACAATTTGTTTTGGAAGAAGAAGGATCAAGCTCACGTGGTTCTTCTAAAAAATCACGTAAATTCATAAGGCGCGATCGATTGCAAGCCCACCAAAATCTTTTTCGTAACTATTTTGCTAATCTTCCAATTTATCCTCACAAATATTTTCGAAGGAGGTTTTGAATGAGTCGTTCTCTATTTTTTCGTATCCAAGTTATGATAGAAATCCATGAACCTTATTTTGTCCAAAGAAGAGATAATTCTGGAAGGCTTGGTTTTTATTCCCTTAAAAAAATAATAGTTACTCTGAGGATGCTTGTATATGGTGTCACGGCTGATTTTATGGATAAATATTTGAAAATTGGAGAGACTATCGCATTAAGAAGTCTAAATTTTTTTATCAAATCAGTTTTTTCAATTTTTTCTAAAGAGTACTTAAGGAAACCTAACAATGATGACATTGTTAGACTGCTCGCAGTTGGTGAAAAATGTGGATTTCCAGATATGTTAGGGAGCATTAATTGTATGCAATGGAAGTGGAAGAACTGCCCAATTGCTTGGCATGGTATTTACTTTGGTCATATCCATAAATCAACAATTATTTTAGAAGCAGTGGCTTCTTACGATCTATGGATTTGACATGCTTTTTTTGGATTACCAGGATCTCATAATGATATAAATGTGCTTGATAGATCATTTATATTTTTTGACCTTGCTTAAGGGCTTACTTTGACTGTTAATTACACTATTAATGGTCATAACTATGCAATGAGATATTATCTTATTAATGACATTTATCTGCAATGAGCAACATTTGTTAAGACCATCTCAGCATCCCAAGGAAATAAGAAAAAATATTTTACTACAGCCCAAGAGTTCGCAAGGAAGGATATGGAGTGTGCTTTTGGTGTGCTTCAAGCACGATTTGCTATAATTTGTGGATTTGCACGATTTTTTCACATTGAAACGCTCAACCGTATTATGATGGCATGCATAATTTTACATAATATGATTATTGAAGATGAACGGGCTGACAACGAAGAAAAAGAGTTCGAATATGAATAGTTGGCAGAAAGCACACATGATCCAGTGTCAACTGGCCCCTGAATTTAGATAGTTCATTCAACGCTATCATGCTCTTAGGGATAGGAAAATTCATTGTCAACTTCAAGCAGATCTCGTCGAGCACTTATGGCAACAATATAGTGCCTCATAATGCTTTAAAGTCTATGGTTGTATTAGAGTCTATGATTGTATTAAAGTCTATGGTTGTATTAAAGTCTATAGTTATATTAGAGTCTATGATTGTATTAAATTCTATGATTGTATTAGAGTTTATGATTCTTGTTCCATGGTTGTATTAAAGAAGCTAACAAACATAAATGTGAAGATAACACATCAAGTACACGTTACTTCATAAAACATAATCAACAAATCACAAATAAAACAAACATAAAACACTCATAAGTTCAAATCACAAATAAAACATGACTCCATAAAAAACATATTCAATTAGTTTTTCCTAGCACGACTTGCAAGTATTTCCATTTGTCGTTGAAGATAGTATTGTTGTAGCATTGGAGGCATGACACTTGTATTTAATGCCATAATTCTTTCATATTCTTTCTTTTCTTCATTTCGTACATTCTCCTGCTCAAGTAGCACATTCTCTTTTTGAATACCCACTTCTTCTTGCCTAAGACTCACTTCCAATTGTTTAAGACACAATATCTTATTGTCATGATCACGTGCTTCTTGCATAAGTACAAGTTTACTCTTTCTAATTTCTTTAATCCCATTTAGAACTACGAGAGAATCGGACTCCGTCATTTCTTTTCTCTTTCGTTTTCTTTTTCTGCTTTACGGCCAATTGGTCGATCCAAATTTGAAGATGCTGCATAAAAATCCTCATCTTCGCCTAAATTTATTGAATTTGGTGTCGAACCATTAGAACTTGGTTTTTTCTTCGGTTTCACTATTTCCATATGTTCCACCCACTTTGGATGGAATCTCAACACCCGCCAACAATGATCAAAGTTAAAAGTTTTCTTCTCTAACTCTAAGAACATGACCTTTGCCTTGCCAATCTACATACATAAAGTACCATTATTACTCCATAAGATCAAGTATTTTAAAAAATTACTAGTATGTTAAAAAGTCGAAATAAAAGGTGGAGAACATACCTTGTCTTGCTCGTTAAAACCATTTGGATGCATTCCCTCGATTTGTGCCAAGTAACCACAAAACTTATTTACTGCTTGTTGAATCGTCGACCACCGATTCATTAAAGATGAGTAGTTACGTAAAGAGTCAAATTTTTTGTCTTCCTCAAAATATTTATGAATTCTTTTCCATAACATTGTGTGCTTTTGATCTTTTCCTTGCACTGCATCTAATGAAATTTCAAGCCATCCCTCCACAAGCATCAAATCTTCTTCGTTAGTAAAATTATTACCTCGTTGTGGTTTTCGTCTACTCAGTTCAACCTCAATAATCTCAACTCGGGGTGGAGAGAGTTGTTGTCCATTAATCTCAGTTGTGGCACTCATAAAAAAGTCATTGTTATTTAGAAGATTTGTGAAGTAAGCATCACGGTGAGAATTGATAAAATTTACAACTTAAAAAAATGTCTTATAAAATGGAAATGCATCAAAACAAACACATGGAAATGCAGAATAAGGGAAATTTCATCTTCTTGTCCATAGATGTTTGATGTTGCTCCCTATTTTCTATCTAATCGTCTATTTGCACCAGAGGCACCTTTTTCTGCCTTTCCATTTCTCATTTGACAAGCTTTTTTTTTTTTTTTTTAACTTTTTTTTGTGTATTTTGCAACGAAATGAGGAAGAAAAACCAAGAGCTTAGGCACATCTCTAAAATTGGACAGAAAGCAAAACCCTCATAGATGGTAATTTATACCCATACTTTTTGTATAAAATAAGAGAGTACATCAATAGATTTCTTAAGTTTCAGTTGTTGGTATAATGGTTCATATAGTCCCAAGGTTAATTTGTTTTTAGTAAAACAAAATGTGATTTTTTATACTTCAAGCATTTGTGTGCGAAAATAAAAATAAACCATTACGCAAAGATAGATTGTCACAGAAATTGGTTGAGAACGACAGGAAATTAATTATCTTTGTATTACTCTATAATTGCAGAATTATTAAAGCTCAATAGACATTATAGCCTTCAGCAAAGTAGACATTACTAGTCTTATAACATTGAAATTTCACTTATCTTTAAGTGTGTATATTAGAATCAGTGATCCTATGGAGCATTTTCACAAACAATTCTGCACCAACCAAAAGTAATCAACAACCGAGTTCTCTCAATGTACAAATAGCAGACACCAAGATTCTAGAATACAGCAGTAGATGAGAATGAAGAAGAAGTTGATAGATTCACAAAACAGGCAGAAAAAAAAAACTGAAATATCATTTCAGAGAACAATTAAGTTGACAATTTCTTTACCTGGGAACAAGTTGACAGATTTTGGCAAATTGAGATGAGAATGAAGAAGAAGTGTTGTGATGGTCTGCGTCCAAAAATGTCGTTTTTACGATAGTGGGTTTTTTTCAAGCTGAAAGAGGGGAAAGGAAGAGAGCTGGGTTTATTTGTTGGATTTTTTCTCCTACGCGGGAGTGAGAAGCAGCGGGAAAGGGAATATTTTACTCAAAAGTAATATTTGGCAAGCCCCTTTTGGCTCAACAAATTTAGCCAGCCCATTCATCTGAAATTAAATTTACTGTACATTTAGCCAACCCAATGTTGCACTTTATTTTGCACTTCAATTATTCTTTGGCTAAAATTTGATTTTAGCTAGCACTACTAGTGCTCTAAGCATTACTAATAGTACTGATTTCTCTTTCACACACATCTAAATTTTCCCACTATAATAGCTTGTGTTAACAAAAACGATGGGGGCACTTGGGTAAACTTAAGCCACAGATCACTGCATTTTCCTCGGAGGTAGGTATAGTCATGACTTGAATGCGTTTCAACTCCTCTAGAAGCAAAATAACGTTGACTAGATTGCTACATCACACCCAAGTTGAGAAGAGAGTATGCTGGCTAAAATTGATATAGCATTCACACCCAAATAGAAACGAGAGAGGAGAGTACGGTCATCTTCTATGTTCTAGTACTCTGCCATTTTTTGTTATGTGTGGAGGGACATGGTAGTTAAAGTAGTTAATTGTGGGGGAAACGATCAAAGAAGTAATGTAGAAGACCTGAGGCCAAAACGGTGCGCATGGATTAATGAGGCAATGAAACAGTGTGTAGCAAGTTAGTGAAACAACGAGTTTTGGAAAGGGTCAAATTTAGTATTTCTGTTAGAAGTTAAATGATTTGTTTTGTATTTCGAGTAAATCGGTGCATTTTAAGTCATTTGTTGTATAAAAACGTGGGAGAGAACTGAGGAAGGCATTTGAAGTGTGTTGTGATTCTTGAAGTGGAGGTTGAGTTTTCCTCGAATAAAACTCAGTTTCTTGACTTTCTTTCCATTTTCCATTCTGTTGTTTCTTCGTATATCTAGAATTCCTAACATTTGGTATTATAGCCATTTCAAGAGCTGATGAATGATGTTTTTAAGCCCTACCTAAAGAATTTTGTCCCTGTATGTTTTGATGACATACTCGTTTATAACAAGTCCTATTCTGACCATTTGAAGTATTTAAGGCTAGTATTGGATACATTGAGTTAGCACAAGCTATTTGCTAAGATGTCCAAGTGTAGATTTGAGGTGGATTATTTGCGGCATCTCATATCAAGTTCTGGGGTTTAAAGCTAATCCTGCTAAAATGGCCATGATGGAATGGCCAGTTCCAAATTCCTTGAAATCTTTGAAGGGGTTTCTTGGATTTATTGGGTATTATAGGAAATTTATCAAAGGAAACGGATCTATTACATCACCTATGACAACCTTCTTGACAAAGAATGCATTTGATTGGTGTGAATCAACAGAAATATCATTTAGAAAATTGAAACAAGCTGTGACACAACCACTAGTGTTGAGACTACCAGATTTCTCTAAGCACTTCACAGTGGAGTGTGATGCTAGTGGTATTGATTTGAGAGCAGTCCTTATGCAAGAGGGTCAACCAATTGCTTACTTTCACAAGGCTCTTAAGGGAAGATGTTTATTATTGTCGACTTATGAAAAAGTACTATTTGCATTGGCCACTACTGTTTAGAAGTGGAGACCCTATTTGCTGGGTCAATCATTCAAAATTAAAACTGACCAACAAGCATTTAAGTTCCTATTAGAGTAGAAGGTGGGTACAAAAGCTTAGCAAAAGTGGATCACAAAGTTGTTGGGACTACAAGAAAGAGAAAGAGAATAAAATAGCTTATGAGGTGTCGAGGAGAGAGGAGCATAATGCCACTTTGGCATTGATTTTTTTCCCTACCCCTTTATGGATTTTTGTGAATTGAAGGTTAGTTATGCACCGTCTCCACAGATACTGCACATATATGACAGATTGCAAGCTGGAGTGGAATCTGACAAACACTATTCTGTGCAACAAGGGTTGCTACTTAGGAAAGAAAAAATGGTGGTGGTGCCTTTTTCCCCTTTCAAAGACAAAATTATGCAGCATATACACAACAACCCATAAACTGGACATGTAGGGTATCATAAAACTCTACAAAAGGCTAAACTGGATTTTTATTGGGAGGAAATGAGAGGAGACATAAGGAGGTTTGTTAGAGAGTGTGATGTTTGTCAAACTATAAAGCATGAGACACTTCATCCTGTAGAGCTGCTGCAACCCTTGCTTATACTAGTTTTACCTTAGATAGACATTTCAATGGACTTCATTGAAGGTCTGCCATTGTCTCACGAATCGAGTGTCATTTTTCTGTGATTGACAAACTTACAAAGCATGCCCATTTCTTCACACTTGCTCCTCCCTATACAGTAGTGAGAGTGGCCCAGGCTTTCTTTGCTGGGGTTTTTAAACTCTATGGTATGCCTAAGTCTATAGTTTCAGACATGGACCCGATCTTCACAAGTTCCTTTTGGAATGAGATGTTCCAACTACAGAATACTACCTTGGCATTCAGTTTTGCCTATCCCCTACAGGCTGATGGCCAAACTGAGGCTCTTAATAAGTGTGTAGAGACTTATTTGAGATACTACATTGGGGCCAGAACAAGAGATTGGAGTTTGTGGAATCAAATGGGTGAATGGTGCTACAACAGCACAGTCCAATCTTCCACTAGATTGTCCCCTTTTGAGGCATTGTTTGGTTATCCACCCTCAAGACTTTTGTCATATGTCCATGGGACAACTGCAAATGAGGTTATGGATCAAGAATGGAGGACCAAGGATAAGTTAATGAGGCTATTGAAGGAGAATTTGCAGAGAGCACAACAAAGAATGAAGTTTTTTGCAGATAAGAAGAGAGTTGACATAAGTTTTGAAGAGAGAGATTGGGTTTTCTTAAGGTTGCATCCTTATAGATAGAAAATAGTGGCTCTACGCCTAGGAGTGGATTTGGTCTGGTGCGGTACCAGTTTTGTAATGACTAGCCCAGGGCCCAAGCCCAGACCCAGGCCCACGAGTAGTCAGCCAAGGAGGATAGAAACGTTGTCATTTCGGTACGTACCCCTCCCCCTTTCAAATCTTCTTCTTCCCCAAAAATCCCTATCCCATTAACCCCCTACAAATTTATCTCCCACACATTTATGCAAATTTACCTCCAACCAATTCCATCCACGATGCTCCATTCGAACCTTATTCACATAACTGCACACTCTCTCTCGCTTTGCAACCATTTCTCCGTAGGTGCTCTCCTTGCTCTCATCCACATTTGGTCACAACTGCCATAATCTGCCGAGGGCTTTTCCTCCCAGTCGTGCAACACCGTCACTATCAGTGCCATCTCGGGTTTCTTCACACTGGCAAGTCCCTCTTCCTCCCTCTGCTCAGCCACTGTGCAACGCCAAAACTCCTCCACGATGTTGTCCTTGCACCACTATTCCACACTGCGACACCTTGAGCCAACAAAAGCAAGCCTTTGTTTTTACTCCTTAAAACAGAGCAACCACTGCACCATTAAACCACCTCGCAAGGTGCTGCCTCACGCCAAAATCACCACAATTAGCTCTCTCTCTCTCTCACACCATGAGTCCCCATCATTGCACTGAATAGTTGCTCCATCAACAACCTCCCTACCGAGACATCTGCGTGAGCCCCTCTGCCGTTTGCCGTACAACGTCATTGCCATGCTTAGGATAGGTCCAGTGGCACGCTACTCTCTTCCAACGTTTTCGTTGTCCATGGTGCCACATGGTGCCTTTTCTCTTGCTCCACCACCACGCATAGAGGAGGCCTATTAGTCCTCACTAAAGCTTAGCCCCAGATCTATCGTGTCTCCTCCATCTCGAAGCTTCGACCTCGGCTCCGCCACCCACCGTCGCCACTCCTTTTCTTCTTGGTAAGCTCTACCACCCAACACCCATTTTCTCTTTCATGTCTGATGCTCTAAAAAAGGAAAGGCTTTATGTACATCCTGTAAGTACAGTGTCTAGAAAGTGTAGACTTTTTTAAGTTCATTTACCTTGTTGCCCTTGGTGTGTAAGCCATGACAGAAAGCATTATAGACTTGGGGCTGAGCTTGGTTTGAGTGGGTTGTGTGAGTGGATATAAAATGTGACATGCGTTTTTTTTTTTTTTTTTTTGTAATTATGAAACTATTATATCATTTTTTAAGTTGGAACTAGTTTACTTCAGGTCAATTCAAAAACTTTATTTTACAAGAATAATTTAGAGTTTAATGTATTAGTCGAAGAAATTAAGTGGATATCGATGAATTTGAGAAGTGATGGAAATTTAGGGTTACGAGAATTTTAGATTTTTAGGAAAAAATATGTTATTTTATAATTTCAGGCTTAAATATCAAAATACTTGTTTAATTATAGATTTAAGTAAATTATATGTCTATTTTATAGGTAATAATTGATTTTTCGTTTAGCACTATTGTGAGGAAATGCAGAGAAGTTAAAAAGTCCAGGTAAACAGGATTCCTATACTAGATAATTGAGTTCTATTATTGCATATTTTATACATTTCTAACTAACATATTTTTAATTATTTCATTATTTTATTATTGGTTTTATATGAAAAAATGATTAAATAGCAAAAATTCAAGTTGTGATTTAAATTGGTTTATAGCATAATTTATGTTTAATTTTAATACTTGTGATTTAATTTGATAATATTGTTTTACATGCACAACACACCTTTAATATTTTATTCTTCATTTTTTTGTTTAGTTTTATTCTTGAATTATTTATTTATTTTCTTTATCTAGTTTTATTTTTGTTTCTTTAATTATTTATTTATTTTCTTTGTCTAGTTTTATTTTTGTTTTACTTATTTATTTGTTTTTGTTTTTGGTTTTGTTTTGCAGCCTCCTCCTTGCGTCACGCGCACGGCAGCAACCTCCACCCGCTGCCTCCTCGCCACCATGCTCCTCCACGGCAGCACCACTTCCATCCAGGCACACAGGCCATCACCACACTGCACTCAGCCACCGTTGCTTCACCACCACCACCGTGAGCTCCCAAGACACTGCCCAGCTAGAAGCATCACCGCTGCCCAACCGTCCCCAACCTCCCCCTGCGCAGCACGGCCACTGCACCTCCACGACAACATCCTCCACGCTTCACTGCATCCGCACGTCCACAGCAACACCAAGAACACGGCCTGCAGCACCACCGTCTGCAACATCGTCAAAACCAGCCGTGAGCCCTTCCATGCACAGCCATATTCCGCCAACCTCTCCGTCACCCAAAGACCAGCAACACCATTATTCACGGCATCTCCACAAACGCACCTCTGTTTTAGCCCCACAAAACAGAGCCGTCCCTGCACCTCTACTACCGAAGACGGAAGCTACCAACCACTCCGGAGACGACGCCGCCAGCAGCAATAGAAGATGTCGGAGATCACCCAGTGACGTCCAGCGCCACCTTCTGAAGCTCCCATGCACGCCGCAGCAGCCACGGACGTGATGCCCAGCGCCGCTGTCCGGTTCCATTCCCCGCCGGTTGCTTCCTCGCCTCAACCTCCTCAGAAGCCGCCGCTCTAGCTCGGTGGTGACGCCGTGCCCACGGTCGCGCTCCCTCTCTACCTCTCGGCTCCATCTCTCTCTGTGTGCAAGTAATGGAGAAAACAGAAAAATAAAATAAAATAAAAAAACGAAAGAAGAGAGAGAGCTGTTCAGTGGAAAGAAAAGGAAGGCATGTCGGCTGGAATGCCAACAAAGAAAAAACAAAATAAAAGTCAAAAGCACCCAGCAAATTTTGGACTGCGGCACTAAAGAAAAGATGAGATGGGAAAAAAGAAAAGTAAGGAAACAAAAATAATAAGGAAAGGGACCCAGACGGCAATTCGGTTTGGAGGCATGCGAGACACAAAGAATTTCTTTCTGTGGAACTCAAGGACGCCGCGCTAGAAAAGAAAAAAATAATAAAGCCAGCACACATTCACGGGACGCTGAAAGCAACAGTGGCTTTTGAAGGCTCAGACAACGAAGAGTTGAGGTAAGATTTTAGGAGTAGCGTTAGATTAGGTAGGAATTGGACGGTTGTTAGAGCAGAGTGTTTTTATTTTTTTGAATAAAGCTCCTGTGTAGAGAGAGAGTGCGGTAACGCAGTTGGGGATTTAATAGATCAATTGTCGAGTTTTCTTTCTTCATCTGTTACCCTTTATTTTCAGTTTTATCTTTATATTATTTCAGTTTAAAATTTATGATGAATTATTAAAATATTTAAGTGTTCATTTTAATTATTATTCATTTAAATTTATGTCATTTAATTTTTTTTATATTTTAAATTACTGTTTATTTAAATTTATGTCATTTAATTTTCGTACATTTTAAATTCCTGCTATTTAAATTCCTGCTATTTAATTTTCTTGCACTTTAAATTCTTGCTATTTAAATTTATGTCATTTAATTTTCTTGCACATTTCATTTTTACAATTTAAATTAATATCATTTATTTTTCTTGCTCCTTTAAATTTCAGTTTACTAATTTCAGCAATTGTAATATACTATCTTGCATTTTTTAATTTCTTCATCGCTGCACTCAAATCCAACAAACATGAATCTGGTTCACGACTAGAGAATTTTCTTTTCCATTGCACTCATGCATTTATTGTACATATCATCACTTTTATTTTTATTTTCACATTATAAATATTTTCACCATATTACATAAGTTTGATTTTTAAGCACTTTTCCTGAAGAGACAATCTAGAAATTTATTTTTAATTATTACACGACACTCTCCTTCACTTGAGATAGTCTTTGTGCTGCTCATTTATTCCTAATTATACCCAGCAATGGCACTAAACACTTGACTCACTTAAAAATGAGCAGCACAAATGCTATCTCAAGTGCAGGAGAGTGTCGCGTAATAATTAGAAATAAATTTATATATCGTCTCTTCAGGAAAAGTGCTTAAAATCAAACTCATGTAATATTGTAAAAATATTTATAATGAGAAAATAAAAATAAAAGTGATGATATGTACAATGAATGGATGAGTGCAATGCAAAAGAAAATTTACTGTTGTGAACTAGATTCATGTTTGTTGGATTTGAGTGCACTGCAATGATGACAAGTAAGAAATTAAAATGCAAGACAGTAAATTAAAATTGTTGGAATTAATAAACTGAAATTTAAATCAGCAAGAAAAATAAATGACATTAATTTAAATTGTAGAAATTAAAAGTACAGGAAAATTAAATGATATAAATTTAAACGAGCATGAATTTAAAGTGTAAGAAAATTAAATGACATAAATTTAAATAAATAATAATTAAAATAAACACTTAAATATTGCAATAATTCATCATAAAATTTAAATTGAAATAAAACAAAAATAAAACTGAAAGTGAAGGCTAATAAATGAATGAGAAAAGCTCGGTAACAACAATTGATCCATTAGGTCATCAACTGAGCTTTATTTAAAAAAATAAAACCACTCCCTACTCTAACAATCATCCAATAACTACATAATCTAACACTACTACTAAAATTTAACCTTATTTAAAACTGCATTTGAATGTTGAGCTGAGTTCAGCTCACTTGATCCCCCGCTGCCCAGCCCCGTTTCCGCTCCGCCCCCGTGTGGCTGGGCGGATCACCTCGTCCGACAGATGTGAGGGGCGGGGCCACCCGCCCGCATCTGCCACCAAACCTGGGGACGGGGGCGGGATAGGGGTGTCCCCCGCCCCGCCCCAGGGTTAGTTTTATATATATAAATTATATAATTATATTATATAATGATATAATTACATATATATTTAAAAAAAAATAACCCAGGCATGAAACAACGTCATTTCATGCCTGGGTTTAATTTTATTAACCCTCCCAGGCATGAAACGGCGTCGTTTCATGCTTGGGATTAATTATCCCAACCCTCCCCCACACGAGCCCTTCGGCCCCTTCCAGAATCCTCTATCTCTCTCTCGACTCTGGGTCTCTCTCTCTGTGAATCCGTCGCCGTGGTCCCTGTGTGCAGTGTCCGTCACCGTCGCCATCACCGACCGTAACCCGTGACTCGTTCTTCATCTCTGTCACCGAAGGTAAGAAACCCTAAATTTAAAATTTAATTTTTTGTGATTTATGTTATGGAATGGAGATTGGAGGAAGGATGGGGTTTAACCGAAGATGGAGGATGGGATTTTGTGAATTGTGTGCTGTGGAGATTTGATTGTGCATGTGGTTTGAATTTTTGATGGTTGATCATTGATGAATCTGTCCAGTGTTGAGTGTCCCATCCGTGTGTTTTTGAGGAATTGTTTTGTTTGCATTATGTAATGTGTGTGAATTATGAGTTAATTTGTGTTTATAAAATTCGGATTTGAACCCTAAATTCTTGAAACCCCTAAATTATTTTAGGGTTTCGAATTGGAGCCCTAAATTAATTTAGGGTTCCAAAATCCAATCTATCTTTAATACCTATTTGCAATGAAATTCAAACTTTCTTTAAAAAAAAAAATTGCAATTTGCAAAGGGAGAGATTAGTTGACTTGCACTGTTAATTGCTGAATGTTTGTTGGTTTAAAAAAAAAAATTGTTTGATGTTTGAATCTTTGATCACAATGAATCAATGATCATTGATGTTTGATCTTACTTTTTCCAATATATATACTATAGTTTGGATGTTAATTGATTTAGGGTATTTCGAAGCCCTAAACAATATTCAGTAATGAAATTTACAATATTTACAATATTTCAAATTTTACAATATTTCAAATTTACAATATTTCAAAAAGCCAATAAACAATTTTATAACATCTAAGAAGGTCCAACTTATTAGTTATAAATATTGTAACAAAATCATCATCTATTAATTAATCTTTACAAGAGATTAAGTTATAATTAATTAAGATGAAATATATATATGAATGTCAAGTGATACTTTTTTTTATTCAACTTTTTTTTTATGTTCATTATATAGTTGCTATGCTTATGTTCATTATATTTTTTCTATGCTTATATTCTTTCAATATAGAAATTTTTTATTTTTTTGTCATGTCCGAAATTAAAGATCATCAGGATGTTAATTGTTTGGCATGTTGCTATGTTTTCTATTAATTAAGATTTCTTGTTTGCTTTAGTTCATGGATATGCCAGTAGATTCTAGTGCGAGCTCTCCTTTCCAGGCCAAGGGCACCCCTACCTCTACCCCTACACCTCCTACTCATACCCCTACCCCTACGGCACCTTGCCCTGCCCCTAAGCCCAGCAAGAAACCTGCTTCAATAGTTTGAGTCATTTCACCAAACTAGAGGGTGGTGACCCAAGTAACCCCCAAGCCAAGTGTAACCATTGTGGAAAAATTTATGGGTGTCACTATAGGAAACATGGCACCTCACAATTAAAGGTGCACTTAGAAGAGCAATGCAAAAAAAGTCCAATATTAAGATCACTACAAGAGAAAAGCCAATCTAGGCTAGAAATTAGACTTCAAAAAATGGCTGATGGGACTAGTGGGGGTGCAACTTTGAGGGGGTATACTAAGTATGATCCCGATGAGTGTAGAAGACATCTAGCTCGTATGGTCATTATGGACGAGCTACCTTTTCAAGTTGTTGATGGGAAAGGGTTCCAAGCGTATTCTCGCTACTTGGGACCAAGGTTTAATATTCATTCTCGCCACACGGTGGCAAAGGATGTAAAAAAATATTTTTACATTGAAAAAGAGAAGTTGAGGGGTCAATTGGCGGATCAATTTGTTTGTCTCACCACTGACACATGGACATCGGTCCAAAATTTTAATTATATGTCTTTGACTGTGCATTTTATTGATTGTCATTGGACATTGCAAAAGAAAATTATAAAATTTTGTAAAATCACCGATCATAAGGGTGAGACAATTGGAAAGGCCTTGGAGGCCGCAATAAAGGAGTGTGGGTTGACCCGAGTTGTTACAGTCACAGTCGATAATGCCTCATCTAATGATGTCGCATTGGGACATCTGAAAACCTATCTTAGAAAGGCAAATAAGACACTTATGGGTGGTGAGTGTCTGCATGTGAGATGTGCGGCACATATTCTGAATTTGATTGTCACTGATGGTTTGAGGGATCTTCATGACTTGATTGCTCGAGTTAGGATTGCTGTGAGATGGGTGAGATCTTCTCCTTCGAGGTTGGAGAAATTCCTGGTTGTTGCGAGATCTGCTGGCCTAACATCTAAGAAGGGTATTTGTACTGATATGCCTACACGATGGAACTCAACATTTTTTATGTTGGAGGCGGCCCAAGAATATAAACTGGCATTTGCATTATTAGGTGACAAAGATATCTAATATGTAAAATATTTTGATGATCACGGGGGATTGGGGAAATCCGTAGAGGATGATTGGGAAATTGTAGCTGTTTTTGTAGAGTTTTTGAGGCTCTTTTACGATCTCACCACGAGACTTTCTGCCACTTTGTACCCTACATCCAATGTTGTATGTCAGCAAATATGTAGGGTAAAAGAAGAATTAGATGACATGGTCGTGGGTGGTCACATTAGGCTGCGGGAGATAGCTTTGATTATGAGGACAAAGTATGACAAGTATTGGGGAGATTTAACTAGGGCTAATATTTTGTTATATATAACTATCGTCTTTGACCCGAGGTATAAGTTGGATGGCATGATATTTGGATTGGGCCTTGCGTACGGGCAAGTATGGGCGGAGCTTATTGCAGCAAGGGTTCGGGAAACCCTTGGTAGATTATTTGATGAGTTTACCACCCTGCGGGATGGTAATATTGCGGCACCTACACCTACCCCATCAGTGTCAGGCTCACAGGTTCCAGAAGTCGAGATTGGGAAAAGACGTAGATTGGAGTGGGGTGAGAGGTATGAGCAGACCCCCTTCCTCCAAAATTCTGTAGAGGCTTAGTCAGAGATAGATAGATACTTATTAGCAGAGCTTCTACCATTTTCATGAGATTTCGATATATTAAGATGGTGGAAAGTGAATGCCATGAAGTATCTCATCCTTGGAGAGATAGCCCGCACACTTTTGGCCATCCCTATTAGCACCGTAGCCTCAGAGTCGGCTTTTAGCACCAGAGGGCGTGTATTAAATTCATTTCGGAGTTAATTAGCTCCTACCACTGTGGAGGCTTTGATTTGCACGCAGAATTGGATCAAGGAAACTCCAATTCATGTTCCGGATGTTCTTGAGTATGAGGAAGGCGACGTCGAGGAGGAGGGTGATGATTAGCCTGGATCTGGTATTTATTTTAAGTTTATTTTTTAATTTCTTATTTTAATTTATTTATTTTCATTTAATTGGTATTCATTAGTTTGATTTCAAATTTAATTGTTATAGTGATACATGAGACGACGTCTACGGCTACCTCCGATGCAGTATGACTTTGTATTAGATCTACCATTGCCATGGTTTGCACAATTTCTCCCTTAATTATTTTTTGCATTTAAAATTTTGTTTCATCTTTATAACTTTATAATTCTAATTGTTTTATTTTTAACTTATTAATATTTCAAGTTTTAGAACTTATTAACTTTTATGATCTTCATTTTCAGTCTCATAGCAATCGACACAACTCACCACTCAGTGAACTCACCGCCACGACTCCACCCTAAAATCAAATTGAGAAGTTATTATTTTGTCAATTTACAATTAATTGTAATGTTGCTACAATAGTTAATTGTATAATTTGTAATATTTATTTTTTTTAGTGGAGTTTGTAATAGTGTAATAGTTTATTAGTTCTCTTAATTTGTATTTTGTATAATTGTAAACTACTTATTTTAACTTAGTGCCTAGTGATGATTAGTGATGATTATTACTTAATTAGTTAATAGTTGAAACTTAGTATAATCTATATATATTATATATTTTTTTTCAGTTTTTAAATATATAAATTAAATTCTGGGCTCAAAATGACCCAAAAACGGATTCTGGGCCCAAAGTGGCCCAAAAACAGATTTTGGGCCATTTAGGGCCCAGAAAACTATACTGGGCCAAAGGCCCAATAATGGGGTGCGGGGGTGTGCGGATGGAGGCTCACCCCCGCACCCTGCCCCCGCATGGATGGGGGCATGATATGGGGAAAATTCCCCACCCCCCCGCATATGCAGGGGCGGGGGGCGGGGGAGGGGTGGCCCCGCCCCATAGGGGGTGGGTATCACCCCTACTATTCTGGCTTTATTATTTTTTTCTTTTCTCGCGCGGCGTCCTTGAGTTCCACAGAAAAAAATTCTTTGTGTCCTCACATGCCTCCAAACCGAATTGCCGTCTGGGTCCCTTTCCTTATTATTTTTGTTTCCTTACTTTTCTTTTTCACATCTCATCTTTTCTTTAGTGCCGCAGTCCAAAACTTGCTGGGTGCTTTTGATTTTGATTTTGTTTTTCTTTGTTTGCCTTCCAGCCGACATACCTTGCTTTTCTTTCCACTGAAACAGCTATTTCTCTTCTTTCTTTCATTCTCTCTCTTTTTTTTTTACTGCTCATCGTCTACGGTCTTCTTCTTTCTTTTTTGCTTTTTTTTTTTCTCTTTTTTTTTTCCTTCTGTTTTCTCCATTACTTGCATAGAGAAAGATGGAGCCGAGAGGTAGAGAGAGAGTGCGACCGTGGGCACGTCGTCACCATCGAGCGAGAGCGGCGGCTTCTGAGGAGGTTGAGGTGAGGAAGCAACCGGCGGGGAATGGAACTGGACAGCGGCGCTGGGCATCACGTTCGTGGCTGCTGCGGCGTGCATGGGAGCTTCAGAAGGTGGCATTGGACGTCACTGGGTGATCTCCGACATCTTCTGTTGATCAAAAGAAAGGGATTTATATTATATGTAGTTTGCTAGTGGATACCTTGAGGTCCAAACTGGTATTATCCAAGATACCTTTTTTTTTCTGTATAACAAAGTTTATTTGTATTTTACTCGAACCTTTAGAGGCTTGTATCTTAATTGCCTTTTCCACTGCAGGAAGACACTAGGAAAGCTTAGTTATCTCTGACAATATTAGGCTGTGTTTAGATGTTGAGCTGAGCTCTGTTCTTTATAAATAGTAGTGAGTTAAATAGTGGAGAAAGTTATGTGGGGTCCATCTAAACTGAGTTTAAAGTGTGTTTGGATGTTAAGATGAGTTTAATATTTTTATGAAAATTTGAAAAAGGTTGTAGGTCCCACATATAAAGATATGCTAAGTTGAAAAAAGTTGTAGGTCCCACGTGTAAAGAGGTTTTGAGTTGAGATGAGTTTAGTATTTAAAGAGTTGAGTATTTAGATGTTAGACTTAGCTTAAAATTAGATTGCTTAGCTGAGTCTTTCAACCAAACCCAGCCTTAAAGTCTGCCCTCTGGAAACTCAAGCTTGCATTGCCTGATCTGCAAATGGAAGAAAAGTAATCATTTCTTGTTTTGCTTAATTAGATATTATTTAGATGTTGAAGCTAATGTTCATTCTGCTTTTTAGGGTGTTGAAGCATAGAGTAGAAGGATTGGAGCCTGAAATGAAATGAATGCGGCAAAATTTTGATATTGATGAAAAGGTAGAAATGAAAGTTTCTCTTCCCTATTTAAATTGTTACAAGTGTTCAATATAAATCCTTGTTTGCCAAATTCTTTAAGACCTCCATTGTTGGAATATGTCTTTGATTAAGTTACTGCCATTTCTTGAAGTCCTTACTCGTGATATATACATGTTTTATAGTTCATTTAATTAACTAATATGGTGTGTTCACATTGATGAAATGGATTTTGTTAACTGTGAGAGACGTATGAGGGAAGTCTTCTATTAGGTTCTTGCAATTGTATCACTTGAATATATTGTTTTATTTATTTTACCTATGTGGGCTAAGGAGTTCTTGAACTGATGACTTAGATCTTCTCTTCCTTTTATGTAGATTCTGCACTGTTGCCTACCTCCAGCAAACTTGGTGGCTTGAAAACATATGTTCTGCTTTAATTGTGTGTAGCCTTATGTTTTGGTTTGATGTTTACTTGCACAAGAAATATTTTTAGCCGGGAATTTCAAATAAGGACTGTATAATTCTACTCAACTTGCATATGTTCTGTTTTATTGTTCCCGCAACTCAAGCGGGAACAACAAAACCTTGAGTACCAAGAACTTCTCTTTGTTTTGTTGTTCTCTTAATTTCAAAGCCTTTTAAGCTTTAGTTGGCAAGAAGTTCATTTTTTTTATAAGCATCAATGAAAAAGGATATGCCAATTGAGGTGCTGCAAACTTTTAGAGTTTGGCTTGCATCTATGGGAAAAAATTACTCACTTGAATGCTACATATATATATATATATATGTTAGCCTATTTCTACTGCTGGTTTGTGATTGTGCAGGGTGGATGCTCTGATTTCTACTCTGGTTTGTGATTGTACAACGTGCTTTTAGTGCATGGACAAGATCTGAACAGAATATGATCAAATATATTCTTGAGAAGAGTAGATAAGTTGGAATAACATGAGTTTTTAGTTTTTTTATGCATCACCTACTGTCTCCTTTCTTTCATTTTTTTCAAGTATATCTTCCAGTTATTATGCTAGTTTTTATGGATTTGTAATGGTATCCTTAACCCAATAGAGGAACATCTATATATAGAGGTATTGGGGCTTGGTGATCTTGGCTGCCATGAAATTTACGTCTGATTCAAGTATTTTGTTGGCTATGTTACTTTGTGGATTTGTGAGAATTTAGAAGATGTTGTATTTACATATACTTGGTTTATTTCTTTGTGTCTTCATAAGCTTTTATTATAATCTGTTACAATTTTTGTTTCTCTTTCTATAAATTTGTATCTTTTTTAATGTATGCCATGCTCTAATCTCTTGCAAACTACTACAATTCAAGTTGGTTGAGATGAAACTTCGAGCTCAGCAAAGGGATCTTTAGGTGGTCTTATTGAATTTTAGTTGTCTTTGCAAATGACATGGAGTGGAAGCTAGTAGCCTATGGCATCATTGGTATGCCCTCATTACGTATAAAAAAACTCTTATGAATATAATTTTTGATTACTTATAAAATTTTTTTTTAAAGTGAATGATTTAACATTGTGCTAAAATCTCCAAACTTAATTTCTGTAACAAGATGCGTCCTATGTTTCGTTTTAAGCTTCTTAGTGAATCCATTCTAGTTTTATGTATCCTATTTAGTGCATTTTTTTAATCTTGTTAGGGACCTTTTCTTGCAAGATATAATTCTTTTAGACCGGGTCTTTTCCCGGTGATAAAATCTCGCCAACTTTTCTGGCTCAATAAATCGCTACAAAATTAGATTATTTGTGGCTTTTTTTTTTTTTTTTTACTTGTGGCAAATTCTCAATTAAGATTGATCTTTCACCGTGACTTGAGGCCGGCAATGGAAAATCGCGGGGAGAAGCCAAGTGCAGTGATTTTTAGTCTTTTTCTCACTACAAGAAATTCATCCATTTCCGGAGACTAAGATTGCCACAAATACTACCAAATTTTGCCGGAATTACTTATTTCCGGCTAAATATCGTTGCCCAAATTTTGCCACTTCTGTAGAGCCAAGTTAGCCAATTTGTGCCGATTTTCGGAAACGGACAGAAATGACATCTATTTCCGGCGATATCTAATCGCCGGAAATATGACACATATCACCAGTAAAAGATTATTCAGAATAGACTTTCAGTGGCTAAAAGTATATTTTCGGTGACCTAAATTCGCCGGAAATAAACTAAATACACATTAGTGTCGATAGTTGAATTTCGCCGGAAATACTAAGTCATTATTTGCGGCGATTATCTAGTCGCCGCAAATAATGTCTTATTGAGTACTCTTTTGCGTCCTATTTATACGTGCTCTTTGTGATTTATTTCTGGCGAGTTATTTTCGCCGGAAATATGTTTTTTTTTCATAACCTGTTCAGTTTTGTTGTATTTTGTCGTGGCATTATTTTCCTTGATATTTGTTTCTTTCATAACAGTTAATTGCTTGCTAATAAATTAAAAACACTAGATTTGGATAAATTCTGGCTGATTGCACATATAAATTATATGTCAACATCATTCAAATAACCTCGACATACATATTTGAAATTCACCAAGATGTAAGACTAAGTTTTACACAATACCATCCAACATATCACAATGGAATATAAATTTACAAGTGTTTTGTTCAAACTATAAATGACTAACAGCAAGTTGTCTTCATAAATGCACCAACTTCTTCATTACAAGTGCTTTTCTTTCTAACCACCATATTCCAACAAGTATGGGAAGAACTGAATTTGGTTCACTGATTTTTCTTCAAGTGCTTCAACACAACTGTAAAGAAATGCAATATATTTCTGCAAAAACATAATATTCAAGACCAAAGTTACAAGACATTCAATTCATAATCAGCTATATATAAACATCGGGCTCAAAACTCTTGCATTATTTTTCCTTCCCTAGTGTTCAAAATGTACATAAAATGCAGATCTATACTATACAGAATAAGACAGTATTATCATCATGAGAGACTGATCACCTAGCTTCATGATCAAATCGATCCTATTGTGCATTCATGAATTTTCTCACTTCATTGCACATTAATTATGTTCACATTCTTCTTGGTCTTCATGGATAGAAATGAAACCTACTGATCAAAGCCTGATATATAAGTACTCTATAATATTACAAGCATTAATTAAACAAAATATATCTTATATTATAACTACGGCTCCCAATTAAAAAAGTCTAGACTAATGCTAACTTGCATAATTAGACTAATAATGCTAGCTTGCAAAGACCATATACATTATAGAGTGCTAGAACATACACGTAGACGAAGATATCCTAGATCAATTAGAAAGAAACAGAAGCCCACATTAATTGATCATCAATTCATATTATAAGTACTCACGTTAGTACAACTACTACTAGTACTACTTATCCTCTTAAAAAATTTGCCCTGCTTACATTAATACTAGTTATAACCTCCGTAGAGCGGAAAAACACTTACTTTTCAAGTTTTCTTTACGACCTGGATCCACAATTCAAGTAGCATGCATGTAGTCTCTAATTTCTTCCATGCAATATTTCACGAACATATATATATATATCGACTAATTAATAAGCTAGCTAGCTCATGATTGATATACTTCGCTGAAGATAATTAGTAATAGCTACTAGATCGAGTGAACTTAACTGCATGGAGTACTTATAATTAGAGCTTGATATATTCTAGAGTTTTAAACAGGAGGTCAGGAGTACTACTTCATTCGAATAAAACAGTACAAAATCAGCCATTGGACAAATTAGAATTGCATTGAAAACATACAGTACTACTATATATATAGCTAGATATATATATAGAAACTTATAAAAGAGTATGCATGGCAAAGCATATGAAATCATGATTACTGTGTCATGAAATGGAAGTTTTTGCATGCAACTTGCCTTACCAACGTGTGCTAGCTAGCTAGCCTTAGCCAGCTAGCACCACTAATTCTCGAATCATAGTCATTGCCTAGATAGCTAATTTCCCAGCTTCTCATTGCATATATACTTCATTCCTTTGAGAAATCATAATCACTTATTTATCAAAGGAATATCTAAACCTAGGTCGATCATGGGCTATATTGAGAGCTTTATGCGTTCAAATGGAGTATGTATATAATAATGTATCCTATAGATATTCTGAAGAAATGGACGAAAACATGTATAGATAAGTACTAGCTACATCGATCATAGTAAAAATGAATGGTACATATCATGTGTGTATGCACAACAAAGATGCCAGATTAATCTACTGATCACTTATAATCTATTGTTACCACTACAAGAAATAAAGCTATTTGCCCACACAACAGCACTTAATGATATATTTGTAGCGTTTTATTTTTATCTGCATTAAAAGATAGCATCTCTTATTTTTTCTTTGCATCTCTAAATAAAATAACAAACTATATATATATATATTATGTACATATATAGAACACATAGAAACTCTCCGACAATTAATACAAGGGTCTCACCTGAAATTGGAGCTACCTTTTACATGATTCGAAGACTAACGAGGCCATTTCAAAAAGTCTCTATGTATGCTAGCTCTTTAGTCTGGTATAAAGCTAGCTTCCAAAATCACAGTATCCAATATGATCAAAATCCAACACTTAGCAATTTGATCCTGCCAAACAAAGTATGCACTAAAAAGATGAGGATTCTACAAGTGAAAAACCATATGCACTTATGAATTGGTAAATACCAAGTCCACTACACTCACCCAAGGTGATGTCCTCTATGATATCTCACATTCAGCAACTTCATTGACAAAACAAAAAAAAATTCCAGAATAATGATGAAACAAGTTATTTTTTCTTGGTCATATAGATGTTGAAAGATACATAAAAAGCAACAATGTCAAAACAAGAATAAATGAAAATTACTGATAACTTACCTTGCTGTAGCAGTTTCATTGTACATTGATGAACAAGAACTACCAATGTGCATGTTGGTGGCAAAAGCAACATACATCGCCAAACAAAAGGTACAAAATATCCTTACAACCAAAAAATATACTATCTACCCCACACCAATAACTGATGTACAAAAGAGGAGGTTTTAGAGATATGGGAGACATTTTGTTGCTATATAACTTTAACTTTCATCTCCTTACCAAAATTCACAAAAAATTATTACCCTCAAATTTAGTAACTAGCTATACAGGTCCCTGAGTCGCTCTATGAGACTCTTCCTGGGTCTGTCTCTCTAACTCATATCTTTCCATAAACTTGTCGTACTTGTCTTGTTTCTCCATTAATAGCATGACATTCACTCGTAAGTCATCATGTAAAACCTTATAATGTGCAGCTTCTCTCTCACTTCTTTCTGCATGTTTAGTTAATTCTACTATTCGGGCATTAGTTGATTGTCTAGATGACTCAGGAATAACCATCTCACCAAGACCCCGTACATACCCTTACCTATGGCCCAAAACTTCCTTAAATATTGCTGCTGCAGCCTCTTTAGTCCGCTTCTCAGGCTCCAACTCTGCCATCTTTGCTGTCATCTCATTCTATCAACCATTAGCAGCAAAGATAAGTTAGGTGCTCATAATATGTACTTAGCACTAAAAATATGGACATCGGTTTATCTCAAACATCACAGGATTTTACTTTAACACTCACATATTTCTCTTCTGTCAGGGGAGTCACAAATTTGTCATTCTTCTTTGACCACCTGACTTCTTTAAAGAAATCAACCAAATTCTCCTCATTCCCAGACTGCAAATAAAGTAAATTACACACTAGCTTAGATTGAATATATGAATACCATTATGGAGTACAAATTAAAGGAATACAAGTAGCTAGCGTTCACAATGAAGAACTCAAATCTGCATGAAATCTCTCATTCAAGCTATCAAATTAATTGTTGGGATTAGACTTACAAAGTACAAAAAATAACGATTGTTGAGTGTTTTTTCTAAACTAAATGTGCAAGTAATTATATTAGTCATTGATATATAGAGAACACAAAGGAAATACACAAACTTGGAAGAAGAAGCCTAACATATCATGGGAACAAAGAAATAATAATGCTACTTACAGTCGATGTGCATCTTTCAACCAAAATGGAGACTTACCCTCATCTCCATTAGCCGCACAAATGACCTTCGTCTGGCCGTGTGATTATTTTGTTACTTCTCCCTATTACTTTTATTTTGTTCAGACATCCGCTGCAGTCACACAGGACATGATATATATCCATTGAATGTAGAGTGTCAAGAGGATTATATGACTAAAAACATAAGTGGATATAGTTGACTATTTTAACAAAAACTTACAGTCCTAACTAACATTTAATACAGGTGACTATTTTACCAAAAAATTCCACAACATGTTAATTAAGTATACAACTGCCAACTTACCTTAAAGTCCTCGCTTGAATATCGAGCACATAACTTTACCCAAGTGGTTGGTGTCACCAACGGTGGCACATTCGCAAGTGCTTCTTCATTGCTCTCGTATTGCTTGTAGGTTCTATGTAAATATAGCGAATATGATTAAACCGCTTGCGTAGTGACTTCGTAACTGTATCACGTTGGTTCTTCTTGGTCCAATCGAGGATGAAATCAGCCTATAGACAAACATCAAGAGTATTAATTATAATCTCTCAGCCTCGAGTTTTACATTTCCAACATTAGGCTTTCATCTACTCTATTTGAACATGTATTGCATTCTCCTACTTTTACCTGAACGGGTGTAATCAGTTCTTCCTTCTCATTAGCTGGTACGTCATGCTAGCTAGCATGACTCAAGTCCACATGGTGCTTGATTAACCAAGTAGCCCTTGTAGTAAACAAGGTAGCGTTTTCAAAACAAGGTGCAGTTTCACCGTCCTTTATCCTCAAAGATATCTTTCCATACTTTCTCACCTTTTCAAACTCTATGCTCTTTGCTGCTCCTCTCCCACGCTTCTGGCTAAGTGGTACTAAATTGTTTCCAAGAGTGAAAATGTCATCACAGTTCAATAATTAAACTAATCAACATGTTAAACATATAATGTAAAACAATATAAATATAAATTAGATTAATACCAGGTGGATTTGTGCTTAGCGACGAATCAACTGCTGACATGTCATTTGGTTCTGTGCTTGGGACAACATTAAGTAGCTCAGTAGAGTCATCTGTACTTGAGGATGCGTCATCTCTAAGACCCATGGCAACAATGGGTACTTTATTCCGAATTTCATCATTGGTCTGAGATCTCCCTCGACCATAGCTCATAGAGTGTGATCGACCTCTACCTCTTCTAGTTATCGGCATATCCAACATGTAATATGTATTTAAACTTCTAGGCGATGTGCTTGCCAAAAAAACTGGATAACCAATATTATTCATGCAATCACACTAAAATGATACAATTATTTATATATGATTATACTTTAGTTTATAATATTACAATTAGCTCATCATCATACTACTATTTGTTTAAGGGAATGGTCCAAATTAACAAGGACATTTAGGAAGTAGTGCCCCCTAGTGTGTTGTCATTACAAACTTGGCTAAATTGGCAAAAGATAACACACTAAATAATTCTCAAGTAAATTACACGTCCATTCAATGGAAGATCTCCTATTCTTGAAGTAAATTGCACACTGCTAATGACCTTGATGTTCCTGTGAGAAATAAAAAAGACGAGTCTTTAATTTGAAAAATGATATTTAGGATAAGCCAAACAAAATGGGTTGTATGGAGACACAATGTTATTACCAGCTTTGAAGTGGCTAGTTCATCTCATCCTCTGAGAGACTATCTTCTTCTATGCTACCTTCCACTTCGGTGCTGTGAGAAGAACTGTCTTCACTCGTATCGTCATTGATAAACCCCCTCTCAAACTGGTTGCAATTTGATCTTTGCATTACCGATGTGTCAACTTCAATCTGCTCCGGCTCAACATTAGGCCTGTGCATGTTTGTTTGCAGTGGAATGTCATCAGCATGGACATTCACGTAAGCATCGCCAGAATTATCCTCTTGGTATGCATCAACGTCACTAGAATCAGATGCATCATCTTCAATTAGGGATTCTCGTGGAAGGTCATAGACATTTCGACCTTTGACCTTTTGCACTATATACCAATCACCACGAATGCTATGATTTTTTAGGTAAAACACTTGCGATGCTTGGCACGCCAAAACAAAAGGGTCGTCCTTATAGGCTATCCGAGACATATTCACATTGGTAAAATGTTGTTCCACACGTATCCCTCGTTTAGAATCAGAGATGTCAAACCATTCACATTTGAATAAGTAAACACGACGACAACCCATATAACGGATTTCCAAAATGTCTGTTAGTCTACCAAAGAACTCAAGCTTTTCAGATCCTTGTTGTTCACTAATCACCATGACACCTGAGTTTTGGGTGCGACGATGTTCTTCACGATTTTTTGTGTGAAATCTTATACCATTAGTTATGCAACCTGAATAGGACGCACCCCAAGGATCAAGACCACATACTAGGGCATATAGATCCTCTGAAACTTCTCCAGGATTATCAGCACGCAGACTTTAAATCTATCACAAGTTGAAACAAGGAACCGCATAAAGTAAAGCCAAACATATTCAAAACTCATATAGGGGTGAACTTCCAAATAAATTTCCCTACGTGTGACTTGAACCATTCTGGGAATTTTGCAGCATGCATACTATTGAAATCATCAGGATACTCTTCACTGACTAGCATATAGTGCTCACTAGACAAAAGAACTCGAGCGATTAATAAGTATGTGTAGGAGATGCAACGCAAATCAATATCTTTAGAACTGAAAATTACTAAGTTAGTGAATAGTTTGGTTACTTACTTAAGGTATAGATCAATCTCTATGCAATTATTATGTAACGCCCGTCCTCGTGGTGGGTATTTTTACAAAATATTTTAGAAAATATGACGGAAATTACCGTCCGATTTAAAACCTTTCACTGTCCTTCCCAGGGTGCAAGACTCTACGTTATAAAATAAAATGTGTTTTTATAATAAAAGAGGCTTGGGGTTTAAAACAGTGGAAAATATAAATCTTTAAAATAAAAAGGCCTTTCTTACATTTAAAACCATCATGCCTAGACTTCCGTGCCCTTTTCCTTTTGGCTGTGTCCCTCCTGAGCATACTGCTCACTCAATTCCTGTGGGGGGAGGGGCACACATAAAAACTAAAATGAGTCGAATACTCAGTAAGCATTACTTATACCGTTAAAATATAACAAAATAGGTTTTCAGTCATGCATTCATCATTCCGTACATACTATACGTACATGCGTACATGCATACATGCTTTCATTCGTAAACATCAGTAGACGAGGGTTTTCATATTTAAAACGTGTTTTTATTTTAGTAAAACTTTCCCCCGTTACTGCCTTCATTTCTTAAAGAATTCCATGCATTCATACATACTTTTCTTTTCTCTTTCATAGGCCAGTGCACACTGTTACGCCTCGTGTGTTGGGGTTAGCGGCCCTATAGCCAATGGATTTGCCCGTGGCCACGGGTTGGAACTCCATTCCGTCAGGGATGCAGCACTGGGTGCACTACCAAATACTACCGCCCGGCATTGCAATCTGCCCATTCATTCATTTGGGTACCCCGTTCATTCATTTCATATGGCTGTTACGTATCTTCATACATTCATGCATGCTCATGCCTTTCTTTCATTCTTTCTTTACGTTCATTCATTCATGGCGGCTCTGGAGAGCCGCAGCTTTCATTCATTTCATGTGCATGAGCATGCCTTTCGTTTCTTTTCATTTCATTTCATGCGTTTCATGGAAAAACATCTTTTTATAGAAAACGTCTTTTCGTGAGAAAACATTCTTTTCTTGAGAAAACGTTCGTTTGGGGCGAGAGCCCGAAAACATCTTTTCGTTCATCGTCTTTTCTTTGAAAATACATACAATAGATACTACGTATAGTCATCCATTCACATGAATACAGTTAATACTTTTGGGTGCGTAAACAGGGGCTGCCAAAGGAGGCCGTACATACTTATACTTTAAATGCGTTACTTTTCGTTCTTCTTTTCGTAAAACGTCTACCCTTAAAAGGGGAGACCATTTCTTTTCTTCATTTTCGTAAGGAAAAACATTTCTTTCTATTTTTCATATCTTTAGAAAACTCTAGAAGAGTATGAACGTAACACTTACCTGGACTCCATGCTACTTTCATACCATACAGTCCATTCATACTGTACAGTCCATTCATGCGCATGTCAGATGGCAATCTACATGCATACATAACCTTAACGTTATTCTCTATCTAGTGCATAAACAATTGACTAGAAATAGAGCTATGTTTTACTTAAAACACTCTCCTTCTATCCCGTGCTCTTTCATGTCCTTTACTATGATAAAACCCTTGGAGACCCATTACAGTCTCTACTTCCTTCAACCTTGACGTTCTACTTCGAGTGCTTACTCACTAGGATGAACTCATGTTCATCTTAGGATTAAGACACTAGGACCTTTGTCCTGTTCTCCTTATTAACCACATTCCGACGCATAACTTAGGCCAACTAAGTCATGCATCCCATTCTTAGACAGTACCTTCATCCTTACCTTCATATATCTTAGCTCACTCTACTTCTCATGACCATCCATACACATCACACGGCTCTAAGCCAACCCTGACGCTTAAGCACCGTGTCACCGTACATAGGACAGATTGCCCATTATATACGGTAAATCCGTCCGGCACATGTGTCTAACCAGATAACACACGTACTTTACCCTTTTATCATCTAAGACCAGCATACCTTACATTAGTCATTGGGTCGTATGGACAAGCGTCATACTCCGATACCATCCTTCCCTTACCCGGCTAGCACGACTCTCCGTGCTACCCGAACCTTATGACAGTTCATCCCAACACTTAGCCGATGGGGCTCTGTTCATAACTACACTTTACGTCATGTCATATAGCTCGAGACTGTTCCAAGCTACACCATGACCTTGTCACATCACCTTACATACATCTTAGGTCATCACAGCGCAACTCCATGATGGACCACGTCACTTCATGACGTTGCCCAATCATGCTTCCGCTACACTGCTCTGATACTTCTTAGCCACTTCGCACTTATTCTCGGCCATAAGCCAATCACATGGCGACACCCGTCGCCTTGGACCACAGCCATACTTCACAGCCATTTCGGGACACTATTCCACAGTTCCCGATACCATACATCAGTTCTTCCCTTATCCACTACGTAACCACCATTATCCTTGCGACACGCCATACGGTGTATTGCTGCACCTCCTGGAGTACGCTCCACGCATACTCCCTTCACATCACTACGCCATATCAGCACTACGGTACACGCGCCGTATGGTGCATCGTCCCATCACATGGAGTACACTCCACGTGTACTCCATTACGTCACTACAACACATCACTATTCTGGCATACACGCCATATAGTATATCGTCTCACCACACAGAGTACACTACACGTGTACTCTATTCACAGCACTACGCCACGTCACCGCTATGGCCTACACGCCATACGGTGCATCGTCTCACAACATGGAGTACATTTCTCGTGTACTCCATTCACAGCACTACACCACATCACCAGTATGGCACACACGCCATATGGTGCATTGTCTCACAACATGGGGTACATCCCACGTGTACTCCATTCACAGCACTACACCACATCGCCAGTATGGCACACGTGCCATATGGTGTATCGTTCCACCACATGGAGTATACTCTGTGTATACTCCATTCACAATACTATGTCACTTCACCGCTATGACATACACGTCATACGGTGTACCATCTCACCACATAGAGTATATTCCGAGTATACTCCATTCACAAAACTACGCCACGTCACCGCTATGGCATACATGCCATACGATACATCGTCTCACAACATGGAGTACACTAGGAGTGTACTCCATTCACAACACTATGCCACGTCACCGTTATGGTATACACGCCATACGGTGCATCGTCTCACCACATGGAGTATACTCCTCGCGTACTCCATTGACGACACTACGCCACGTCACCATTATGGCATACACGCCATATAGTGCATCGCTCACAACATGGAGTACACTCCTCGTGTACTCCATTCACAGAACTACGCCATGTCACCATTATGGCATACACGCCATACAGTGCATCGTCTCACCACATGGAGTACATCCCACATGTACTCCATTTACAGCACTATGCCACGTCACCGCTATGGCATACACGCCATACGGTGCATCACTCACAACATGGAGTACACTCCTTGTGTACTCCATTCACAACACTCCGTCACGTCACCATATGGTGCATCATTTCACCACATGGAGTATACTCTGCGTATACTCCATTCACGGCACTATGTCACATTACCATTATGGCACACGCGCCATATGGTGTATTGTCTCACTACATGAAGTACACCCCACATGTACTCCATTTACGACACTCCGCCACGTCATCAATAGGCCACATATGCCGTACGGTCATCAATCCACCACATGGAGTACACTCCATGTGTACTCCACTCATGGCACTACGTCACGTCACTATTACAGCACATACATTACAACCACAGTTCACAGCATAATCCACAACACTTCACAGCACACTTCCCAATACGCCCAACACTTCACGCCACAGTCCACATTACTACACAGCACACTTCCCAACTATGCCCAGCACTTCATATCACAGTCCATCACACCACCATCATACTACACAGCCATCCTATAATATTAGCAGCATAGTCCACAACCTAGTCAACTAGCTAGCATCTAACATAAATAGCGAGGGATAGAGAATTATACCATCGATGAGATAACCCGTGCGTCGCTCGTTGACCGTCACAGCGATAACGCTAGAGGAACGTACGGGGTGGCTACACCCCATACGGTGACTATTTATGCATTTGGATAGCTAGGTGTGGTCTTGGAAGGGCCTAAGGTGGCCTTGATGATGATGACAATGAGTGTATCACGACGGATCTTGCCGTGTACAGTGGCGGTCAGTCACGCATAGTGACTGTCCATCACGTGCAGTGATTACCCACCATATAAAGTGGTGGTTTAAGCTTGGGCTAGGCTAGGGGAGGTTGCTGGTGGTGCCGTGGAGGCTCGGTGGTGCTCGGCACGGTGGTCTATGGCGGTGAAAGGTGGCTGGCCGTGCACTGTGAGGGAGGAGGAGCCTTGGGAGAGTGAGAGAGAGTGTGGGGCCGTGGGTGGCAGATCGGGGCCGTGGTTGGTACGGTTGGGTTCATGGTGGTCTAAGGGTGCCGGCTAGGGAGGCCACTCACCGTGGGTGGCGGCGGACGGCGGCGAGGAAGGCAAAACCCGTGTGTGAGAACGGAAGACACCGGGAGGTGGAGGAGGGGTCTACCGGTAGTGGGTTTACTGGAGGAGGAAGGGGGAGACCTCAGGAGTCTTGTGGTGGTGTCCGGTGGCTGAGATGACCATGCACGGCGGCGCTAGGGGCTCGCACAGTGAACCCGTACGTGGGTGCACTTGTGCTCGTGCATGGGAGGCTACCGACGGGGAGAGGGAGGCCGAGGTCACTGGAGGAGGCCGGTCGGTGGCTGGAGGAGCTACCCTGGAGGTGGTGGCGCCGGAGGACAGCGCACAGTGGTGCAGGAGCCATCAAGCTCGTTCGGGCTTGCATCACCGAGGGAGGAGGAGGAGAGAGCGTGTGGAGGGGAGACTGGCATGGGGAGGCTCGCCGGAGGGAGGCAATGCCGGTGGGACGTGTGGTGAGGCTCACCGGCACATGGTGGCGTCGGGCTGGGCAGTGGAGGAGATCGGGCGAGAGAGAGAGAGAGAGGGATCACGTACGCTGCAAGCTGAGAGGGAGGAGAGAGAAAGGGCTGGGGAAAAGAGAGAGGGGCTGGGGTTTTATCCTAAAACCCAACATCTGGGGTCTATAAAAATGGTCTACGATGACGCTTAAATATTGATTTGAAAATGCGTAAAAGCAAACTTATTTAAAAGCACTGAGAGGAATTAAGATAGAATATTATTTAAAATAATATTCCTTCATCATTTATAAAATGATGAAGTCTTACTTAAAATATTTAAAAGAGTAAAACTATTAAATTAATAAAAAATTCCATCATTATTTAAATCACCTAATATTTTAAATAACTGGAATCATTTATATAAAATGATTCCCTAAAATTATAATATTTTTGGAGCTCTTCAAAGATATTATAATTGAGTTATTTCAAAAATATTCTTTATTTAAATAGTAATAGGAATCTTCCATTTAATTGACACATTACTATAAAACACAAAGCTAGCTTTATAAATTACGTAGCATCTTTTAAAACACGCCATCGGGGTCTGGCATGCGTAACGGGGCTCTTAGACACTAAAGAGAGGAGTGGGCAGGCTGACGCATGTGATGTAATTGCTTACGTCAGAAGAAAGGAAGGAGCAGGGTATTACATATTAAGAACATACCATCTGGCTTTTATGAAAATGTTATCGTCTAATCGGTGACGTGAAGCATAACCCATGGGGCGCACCTTCTGTGAAAAAACACGTAGTCCTTCTCATACACCCCCATCTCCTTCATCAACGTTACGTTCAGGGGGATTGAATCTAGTCTTTACATCATGGAGGTACATGGAACAAAAATTCAAACATTCTACATGGATATAGGCCTCGACTATTGAACCTTTCGGGCAGGCCTTATTCTTAACATATCTCTTGAATTTTTCAAGATATCTCTCGAAAGGATACATCTACCTATATTGAACTAGCCCTACAAGTAGAGCCTCACGTGGCAAATGATAGGCTAAATGCACCATTACATCAAAGAAGGTAGGCGGAAAAATCATCTCAAACTGGCAGAGAATGACGACAATATCAACTTGAAGCCGCTCTAAGACATCAACCTTACATGTTCTAGCACACAATTCTTTGAAAAAAGTGCTTAACTCAGTTAGTGTCAATCGAACATCTTGACATAAGTATTGATTGAACTGCATTATTGCATAATTTATATAGTTAAAATCAATGTATTTTTAATTGTTTTATCATATTATCATTGATTTTAGATAGAAAAATGATCAAGAGGCAATAAATTCAAGTTATGAATTAAATTGATTAAAAGCATAGTTTATGCTTATATTTTATAACTTGTGATTTAATTTAATTTTATTGTCTCACATGCACAACACATTTTTTTAATATTCTAGTTTAGTTGTTGTTTAATTTTTAATTAATTAATTATTTTCTTTTTCTAATTTTATTTTTTATTATTATTCTGTTTGTTTTATATTACTTTATTTTATTTTATTTTATTTTATTTTATTTTTATTTTATTTTATTTTATTCTATTTTTATTTTTATTTTTATTTACTGCGTAGGCTAAACGACATGTCGTTTGGCCTGTAAGCCAAACGACATGTCGTTTAACTCGGGGAATCGGCTGTCGTCTGAGCTGAACGACGTGCCGTTTCTTCCACACCTCCAAATGACGTCGTTTCTTCCACACCTCCAAACGACGCCGTTTCCTTCATCTTCAACCTCCAGCCGTGGGGTTTCCAGCTCCAAACAGCTCTGCCAATGCCACCGTGAGCCGTCCTCTGCCCACCTGCAGCCACCAGCAACACCAGACGGCGCCGGCGATCATTCCTCCACCCCATGCACGGCCAAGAACTGTCCGACGCCACGACCGAAACCTTCTCCTGTGCACACTGCCGAGAACGACCGAAGGCACCTCTACGCCTCGGTTGCAGTTGACTCGGCTCGCTCATGGGTCACGCAGCAGCTTGAACACATGCAGGAACCACTCGGTGCTAGCAGTTCGGTGCAAAAGAAAACAAAGAAGAAAGAAAAGAAAGTTTCAGCCTGGAAAGCTTAAAAGAAAGAAAAGAAATAAACTGCATGTGTTTCGGTGCTAGCAGTTCAGTGCAGCAAAGAAAAGGAAAAAATGCAGTCGGTGCAAGGCTGGACGACGCACGGTGAAAGAGAGAAACCAACATGCACATGCCGAAAGGAAGAAAGAAAAGAAAAGAAAGAAAAAAATAAAGTGCATGCAGCGGGTGTAAAGTAAACGAAAAGCAAAAAAAAAAAATATTCTCTTATCACAGACGCACGGCAAAAGTAATGGGGTAGGGGACAATCTGCAGCTGGCATCACGGACGAATAAGCACAGTACAGTGACTTATGATGCCTATATAAGGCTTGTAAGTAGACGAAGTTAGAGAGCTAGCAGATGTTAGAGAGTTAGAGTGTCAGTGAGTCTAGAGTTAGAGTGTCAGTGAGTTGTCAGATGTTAGAATATTTTTAGTGTGAATTTAGAATTAAAATTCAGAAAAAATAGTGAGTGAATTTTTGCAATCAGTTTTTATTTTCTTCTGAGTTCAATTTTTAGTTTCATGTGATTTATTCATCAGTTAGTTTTAATGTATGGCTCAGTAAATTTTATTTTTGTAAGTCTTTATTTTCAGTTTTGAGTTTGTTTAGTGAGTAAATTTTCAGTCCTTTTTTTATAAATGTTGAGAGTCCATTTTATTTTTGAGAGGTTACATTAATTGGAAGTTCAGATTTTTGGGTTGGAGAACATAGTCTCCATTTCCAAATATCGAGTTTATTCCGTACAATTTTTGTTTTTATTTAATTTCGAATTACTGTCATTTAATTTTCTCGCACTTTTAGTTTCCTGCAATTTAAATTTATGTCATTTAATTTCCTCGCACTTTTAATTTAAATTTATGTCATTTAATTTTCTCTCACTTTTAATTTCCTGCAATCTAAATTACTGTCATTTATATTTCTCGCAATTTTAATTTCTTGTAATTTAAATTACCGTCATTTAATTTTCTCGCACTTTTAATTTCCTGCAATTTTAATTACTGTCATTTAATTTTCCTGCACCTTTAATTTTTGCAATTTACTTTTATGTCATTTAAATTTTATTGTCCATTTACATTTCAGTTATTTAATTTCTAGCAATTTTAATTTATTGTCTTGTATTTTAATTTTTTTTTTTACTTTTCATCATCCACTCAAAATCAACAAACATGAATCTAGTCCATGACTAGTAAATTTTCATTTCCATTGCACTCTCACATTCATTGCACATATCATCATTTTTATTTTTATTCTCTCATTGTAACTATTTCCACCATTTTACACGAGTTTGATTTTTAAGCACTTTCCCTGTGGAGACGATCTAGGAATTTATTCCTAATTACTACGCGACACGCTCCTGCACTTGGGATAGCCTTTGAGTTGCTCATTTTCGAACGAGTCAAGTTTTTGGCGCCGTTGCCGGGGAAAGATGCTTGTCGTAAATTTAAACTCGTGATTTTCATCTTTATTTTTTTTTATTATTAAAAAAAAATTTAATTAAATTAAAAAAAAATGGGTATTTTTCACCTACTATAAAGTTGCTTGGATCTTCTCTTTTCTATTTTGGACTGATGTTTCATGTTTTGGGTAAGAGACAGTTCAAATAGATTGTGTAGAGTTGCATCAAGCACCAATAGTAGTTCACACTGCTTAGAGACAGACACCCTTTTTGTCTCCTCTACAAGCGACAACTCTGAAACCGAACAAGCAATGGCTGCGCCTGCACCACGCACTCTTAAAGAGTATTTGCAGCCCACTCGCACCACTACACCTTCATGCATTGTGTTACCTAATGATGCACCTAATTTTTCCATAAAGCATGGCATGATGTCAGTAATACCTCAGTTCCACGGGATGGATTCTGAAAGTCCCTACCAACATCTGACAGATTTTGAGTTGGCTTGCACCACGTTCATCAACAGGACCAATACTGATGAATACATTAGGCTTCGATTGTTTCCTTTCTCTCTAAAGGACAAAGCAAAAATTTGGTTTAACTCTTTGAGGCCTAATTCTATTTCCAGCTGGTCTGACATGCAACGTGAATTTTTAAAAAAAAATTTTCCTTTTCAAAGAACTCAATCATTACAAGAGAAAATCAGTCAGTTCAACCAAAAGCCTGATGAAACTTTCCATATCAGCTGGGAAAGGTTTAAGGATTTGATGAACATCTGCCCACATCACGGTTTTGAATCCTGGAGATTGGTGAATTACTTTTACACCGGTCTCTCTCCAGAATGCAAGCAATTTGTCCAAACCATGTGCAACGGAGAGTTCTTTAGCAAAGAACCTGACGAAGCATTATCATTTTTTGACTATCTTGCTGAGAGTGCTCTACAATGGAACACTCGGACTGACCGAGTTTCATTGACACCACAACCACTACGAGCCATTACTGGTGGAGGCAAATATGAGATAAAGGAAGACACTGATGTTCAAGCCTGAATAGCTGCATTAACCAGAAGATTGGAGGTCATGGAGACGGAAAAAGTGAAGGCTGTAAAAGCTGTAGAGGCGTGCTCTTTGTGCGCTGATTCAAACCACAAAACTCAAGACTGCCCAATCATGCTCGTAATTCAGGAGAATGAACCAGAACAGATGCAATCAGCTAACTGGGTCAACAGAGCACAAAATCAACCTTTGTCAAATACATATAATCCTGGGTGGAGGAATCATCCAAATTTCTCCTGGAGAAATGATCAGCCTGGCCGATCCCCTTCCTCTTCCCACCAACCATTTCATCAAGCTGTTCCTCAGCCTCAGCAGCCATTTCAGAATCCTCAAAGCTATCCTTTTGCAGCACTTCCAGGATCTCAGCCTCATGTAGCTGCACAAAATTCTCAGCCACAACCCCCTGCAAAAAAATCTTTAGATGAAAGTATGGCACAGATGGCCAATACACTTCAGCAATTCATGCAGATCCAGGCCACCACAAACAATCAAAACACTCAAGCCATAAATGAATTGCGAGGCACCATGAATAAGATGAACATAGCACTGAGCACTCTGGAGAAAGGGAAGTTCCCAGCACAGCCTCAACCCAATTCTCAAGTGTACCGGCAACAATCACATCAGGTACATAATGTCTCAGAAGATGCTATTGAGACAGCAAAGGCCGTCCTTACTTTGAGAAGTGGAAAAGAAATTCCCCAACCGGAGATGACCATGGACAAACAAGAAGCTGCTCCTACTCCTAAAGATGTATCAAAGCCTGAAGAAGCTGAAAAAGAACCAAAGATGATGAGACCAGAATCTAAAGAGCCTGTAATTGCAGAGGCTGAATCAAGTATAGGGTACCAACCTGTGGTTCCCTACCCTCAGAGACTAGCAGCTAGCCAAAAGAATAAATATCACACTGAGATCCAAGAAATCTTCAAGCAAGTGAAGATTAATATTCCACTCTTGGATGCCATACAACAGGTGCCTTCATACGCAAAATTTCTGAAGGACTTGTGCACAGTGAAGAGGAAGCTGAATATAAAGAAGAAAGCTTTCCTAACGGAGCAAGTCAGCGCACTAATAATGAAAGAGACTCCGCAAAAGTACGGTGATCCCGGCTCTCCCAACATTTCCATTATGATTGGCGAGTCACGCATTGGGAGAGCTCTACTTGACTTAGGGAGCAGTGTGAACTTGCTGCCATTCTCATTATATGAGCAGCTAGGATTGGGAGAGATGAAAAAGACCTCCATCATGCTACAGTTGGCTGATAGATCAGTCAAGGTACCAAAGGGTATTGTGGAAGATGTGTTGGTTCAGGTAGACAAATTTTACTACCCAGTAGATTTTGTAGTACTTGACATGCAGCAACCAACCTCCACCATTTACCATGCACCTGTCATCCTTGGGCGTCCATTTCTTGCTACCTCCAATGCATTGATTAATTTTCAAAGTGGAGTACTGAAGCTCACATTCGGCAATATGACATTGGAAATGAATGTGTTCAACGTCTGCAAAATGCCTAGTGGGTGCGATGATTCAGAAGTACATGCAGTTGATATGGTATATGATTTCGATATTTCAGAACTGTTATCAGCATTTGATTCTGAAAATATATTTGGAGATGACCCACAAGAGCAATCTGACACTCTTGAGACAATTCCTTTGTCATTAGAGTTGGCAGATTCAGAGGAACGATTAACAGAAGCAGACAGGCCTTCTCAGATGTCAAATATGAGTTACATGAGCAATTGGCGTAGGCCAGTCTTTGAGGCTCTTAATCTACCAGAAGTCATGAAGACATCAAAAGAAGAAGTCCCCACATTGGAGTTGAAACCACTACCCAAGGACTTGAAATACATTTTTTTAGGCCCAGCTGAGGGCACGTTTCCGGTAGTCATTTCTTCTCAACTCACTTCAAAGCAGGAAACGGAGTTACTGGTAGTGCTGAGACAACATCGAGGAGCGATAGGGTGGACTATCGCAGACATCAAGGGAATTGATCCTTCAATATGTACCCATAACATTTTTCTGGAAGAAGATGCGAGACCAACTCGTGATGCACAACGAAGGTTGAATCCCACCATGAAGGAGGTGGTGAAGCAAGAGGTACTAAAATTGCTAGCTGTGGGCATCATCTATCCTATCTCCGATAGCAAGTGGGTAAGTCCAACACAGGTAGTCCAAAAAAAATCTGGTTTAACTGTTATTGAAAATGCCAATGGTGAATTGATTCCAACTAGGAAGGTAACGAGATGGAGAATGTGTATCGACTACTGAAAATTAAATTTGGTTAGTCGAAAAGATCATTTACCATTACCCTTCCTAGATCAAATTTTAGAAAAAGTGGCTGGTAATTCTTTTTATTGCTTTCTGGATGGATTTTCTGGCTATTATCAAATTTCCATAGCACCAGAGGATCAAGAAAAGACAACCTTCACTTGCCCCTTTGGTACTTTTGCCTTTAGAAGAATGCCATTTGGTTTATGCAATGCACCTGCCACTTTTCAACGCTGTATGATGAGCATTTTTTCTGACATGCTTGATGACATGTGTGAAGTTTTCATGGATGATTTTTCTGTGTTTGGAAAATCTTTTGATATCTGTTTAAAAAATCTTGCTGCTGTTTTAAAAAGATGTGAGGAGAAAAATCTGTTGTTAAATTGGGAAAAATGCCAGTTTATGGTAACTAGTGGTTTGGTACTCGGACATTTGGTTTCTAAACATGGCATAGAAGTTGACAAAGCCAAGATAGAATTGATATCTCAACTGCCTATTCCTAAGACAGTGAGAGACATTCGTTCTTTTCTTGGCCACGCTGGCTTCTATCGGCGTTTCATTCAGGGCTTTAGTACCATTGCAAAACCACTATGTACCTTATTGCAAAATGATACTGTTTTTGTTTGGACTAATGAGTGTCAACAAGCCTTTGAGACTTTGAAGGAACACTTAACAGTTGCCCCAATCATGCAATCTCCTCGGTGGGACTTGCCATTTGAGATTATGACCGATGCTAGTGACTTTGCTCTTGGTGCCGTTCTTGGCCAAAGAGTAGACAACAAGCCTTCGGTCATTTATTATGCAAGTCAGACTTTAAATGATGCACAAAAAAATTATACCACCACAGAAAAGGAGTTGCTAGCTGTTGTGTTTGCCTTAGATAAATTTCGTTCTTACATTATTGGGTCTCCTGTTGTCATTTTTACTGACCATTCTGCTCTCAAGTATTTGTTGGCAAAGAAGGATGCCAAGCCCAGGTTAATTCGTTGGATTCTTTTGCTCCAAGAGTTCAATATCACCATAAAAGACAAGAAAGGAGTCAAAAATGTGGTGGCTGACCATCTCTCCAGATTACCACCATCCTCCACTTCAAAAGTCATCATTCCTCTTGATGATAGTTTCCCGGATGAGCAGTTGTTTGCAATTCAAACAGCTCCCTGGTTTGCTGACATAGTCAACTATTTGGTGACTGAACAAATGCCTTTTGAATGGTCCATCCAAGATAAGCGCCGATTCCTCTCAGAGGTAAGACATTTTTACTTTGATGACCCATACCTCTTTAAATATTGTTCAGACCAACTAATTCGAAGATGCATTCCTGATAATGATTTTTTTTCTGTACTGAGATTTTGTCATATAGGTGCATGTGGTGGTCATTTTTCAGCAAAGAAAACTGTTGCTAAAATTTTGCAAAGTGGTTTCTATTGGCCTTCCATGTTTAAAGATGCTTACAATTTTTGTAAAGCTTGTGAGCCTTGTCAAAAATTGGGATCCATTAGTAAAAGAAATATGATGCCTCTTTCCCCAATTCTCACTTTAGAAATTTTTGATTGTTGGGGGATAGACTTCATGGGACCTTTCCCGGTTTCCTTTGGAAACACATATATTTTACTAGATGTGGATTATGTTTCAAAATGGGTGGAGGCCATCGCTTGCAAAACTAATGATCATCGTGTTGTCCTAAAATTTTTGCAATCTCTATTTGCTCGTTTTGGCATGCCCAAAGTTATCATTAGTGATGGGGGTTCTCATTTTTGCAACAAACCATTTTCCACACTCAAAGAAATATGGTATCACACACCAAGTTTCCACCCCCTATCACCCCCAAACAAATGGGCAAGCTGAATTGGCAAATAGAGAAATCAAAATAATTTTGGAGAAAACTGTCAATCCTAACAGGAAAGACTGGTCAGTCAAACTTCTTGATGCTTTGTGGGCTTATAGGACAGCTTTCAAAACTAATTTAGGGATGTCCCCTTATCGATTAGTCTATGGTAAAGCTTGTCATTTACCTGTTGATATTCAGCATCGAGCTCTTTGGGCAATAAAACATGTTAACATGTCACTTGATGAAGCTTCAGGGTTGAGAAAATTGCAGATCAGCGAATTGGATGAGGCTCGTCGAGATGCTTATGATAACGCCCAAATAGCAAAAGAAAGAATGAAAAATGTGCATGATAAGAAAATTCAGTCCAAGCAATTCACAATCGGCCAGGAAGTACTTCTTTACAACTCTCGTTTACATATTTTTCCTGGTAAATTGAAATCTCGTTGGAATGGTCCTTATGTGGTAACAAAAATTCATTCTCATGGGGCGGTGGACATAAAAAATCCTAATAATGACGGTACCCCTTTCACTGTGAATGGTCAGCGCCTTAAACCTTTTAGTCCAATGTATGATCCAGGTGAAACTCTTCTTGTCCAGACACCTTGTGATTTTTTAGTACTTTTTATTTGTTTGTTTATTTATGTTTATTTCATGTGTTGCATGATTGTTTAAATTATTCATTTCTCTCTCTTCCATTTTACATTATTTTCTCTTTGCATTGATTTTCTTTTTCATTAAACAGTGAGGACACTGCATTGTTCAGTTGGGGGGAGGAAATTGCATTCTGTAATAAAAAAAAAAAAAACCATGTCAGCGTTCAGGATTTCCTGGCATGATGAAGTGATACCGACACGCGATAGCACAATGATCGCAAGTGTCCGCTTTGGCAGAGTAGTTATCTTGCCAGTTATCCCATTTGTTTGACGGTATTTTTTTAGGGATATTGAGTCTTAGAAAATACGTTTTGAATGAGTCTTTTCTTTTTTATGATTTTGTTTCATAAATAAATAAATAATAACAAATAAAAAAAAATGACTTTAATGCTCAAGACTAATTTTATAGAGTTGGAAATAAAGAAGAAAACAAGTTCTATAATAAGCAAGCAAAAATTAAACAGCAGACTGACTCCCTGTTTCTTTTAAACGCTGGACCTCTACTGTTAATTGCTGATGTTGGCTGAGTATTTGTTTCTTCTCTTGTTCCAGCTCCGTTATTCGTGGTTACAGGTTTTGAGCATACCAGTCCGCACATTTTTTTAATTGCTTATTTTCTTGTCTTAATATTTTATTTTTTCTGCATTTATTAACAAGTTTTTGCTGCAATTTAGAAATTTGAGATTTAAGTTGATCAGTTTCACTCACTCGTAACAGTAACCTCTGGGATATGGTTGTAATAGAAGCAGCATATTGGGCACCGAGCATTCTCGATCCTGAAACAACTTCGGCATCGGACCGGGTAGAGAAATATACCTCTGCCCCAACCATGGTGTTGACGGCATCAGGACAGAAGTGCAATTGTTGAGGCGTAATTGGTACCTGATTCAAATCGGGGATATTATTGATAGAATGCTGCTCAGTCATTTGAAGAAAATGAGAGAAGTTGTGAGAGGTATGAGAAAAGAAAAGAAAGAAAAAAATACGAGAGATGCGGAGATTGTTATGTGTTTCGAGAGGGTGGAGATGGTCCCTTATATAGAGGCCCGAAGCATTCAAAGGCTCAACAAAGATTGATTCAGGCAAAACCCGGAGCACAGCTCGAGGCCATAAAGCAATTGTCCGTTTGCAATTTACAGCACGATATGGACCCAGGACGGAGCTCGAGGCTTAAAGTGTTTGTCATAACGGTTCCATTGCACGAGATCCAGGGCTCCGTAACTTACGGCAGCTGTCGGATCTCGGGATTTATGACACTTGTTAAATTCCAAGTTTACTGCAATTGGATGAACGCTCATTTGACTCAGTTGGCAGATCATCTTTGTTTCAGACTTGATCCAACTCGAGTGTTCCATTGCTGAGAATACTTAAACACTGGAATGGAGTGCATGAAGAATTTTTTTGCAAGAAAAGTTTTCACCCCAAAGCATTTCCCACTGATCCAGGGAGTTTTCTCTACTCTCATACTTACTTAAATACTGTTTCTGTTATTGCATCTTGTTGTTTATTTTATGTTATTTCGCTTACACTTGTAGTGTTCTTCATTACTATTCGTTGATTTAACACTGGAGAAGTAAACTACAGGACTACCGAGCCTTTCGGGAAAAAAAAAAAAAAAAAGGAATAAGCATGGATCTGTCTCAGCGGTAAGGGCGAACTTGGGAATGTGTGGATCAGGCGCACGGTCCTGGGTTCGATTCCCCACTGATCGAATCCGTTTGAAAAAAAAATGATAATAAAAAAAAAAAAAAAAAGGGCTAGAAACAGTTACCCAAACTTTGGGGGTTGAGTGTTCAACCTTTAAACAGAGTTTGCGTGAAAACTGCTAGTCCCTTAGGCTTTGAGGTAGTTAGAATAAGAAATGATCAATCTTAAGGTTGAAAAAATCCTATGACGAATCATGGCTAGTAATGAAGAACAATTTAGCTACACACACATCTGAGTTCTGAGATTTTTCCCCAATTCTTAATGAAAGATTGTTGAGACAGTCTTTGTGAATATAGCCCCTGGGAGTTGATAGTCACGTGTCGCACTTTGTGAGAATTCGTTGTTGTGTTTGATTGCTTTTGTTTGGATTTCGAGCTTTATGCAATATTCATCTCAATTAATTTTCACTATTTTGCTCAGAGACTAGCAAAATGTTAGTTGGGGGGTGTGATTGAGCTGCATTATTGCATAATTTATATAGTTAAAATCAATGTATTTTTAATTGTTTTATCATATTATCATTGATTTTAGATAGAAAAATGATCAAGAGGCAATAAATTCAAGTTATGAATTAAATTGATTAAAAGCATAGTTTATGCTTATATTTTATAACTTGTGATTTAATTTAATTTTATTGTCTCACATGCACAACACATTTTTTTAATATTCTAGTTTAGTTGTTGTTTAATTTTTAATTAACTAATTATTTTCTTTTTCTAATTTTATTTTTTATTATTATTCTGTTTGTTTTATATTACTTTATTTTATTTTATTTTATTTTATTTTATTTTATTTTATTTTTATTTTTATTTTTATTTATTGCGCAGGCTAAACGACATGTCGTTTGGCCTGTAAGCCAAACGACATGTCGTTTAACTCGGGGAATCGGCTGTCGTCTGAGCTGAACGACGTGCCGTTTCTTCCACACCTCCAAACGACGCCATTTCCTTCATCTTCAACCTCCAGCCGTGCGATTTCCAGCTCCAAACAGCTGCTGCCAATGCCACCGTGAGCCATCCTCCGCCCACCTGCAGCCACCAGCAACACCAGACGACGCCGGCGATCATTTCTCCACCCCATGCACGGCCAAAAACTGTCCGACGCCACGACCGAAACCTTCTCCTGTGCACACTGCCGAGAACGACCGAAGGCACCTCTACGTCTCGATTGCAGTCGACTCAGCTCGCTCACGGGTCACGCAGCAGCTTGAACACATGCAGTAACCACTCCGTGCTAGCAGTTCGGTGCAAAAGAGAACAAAGAAGAAAGAAAAGAAAGTTTCGGCCTGGAAAGCTTAAAAGAAAGAAAAGAAATAAACTGCATGTGTTTCGGTGCTAGCAGTTCGGTGCAGCAAAGAAAAAAAAAAAGGAAAAAATGCAGTCGGTGCAAGGCTGGACGACGCACAGTGAAAGAGAGAAACCAACATGCACATGCCGAAAGGAAGAAAGAAAAGAAAAGAAAGAAAAAAATAAAGTGCATGCAGCGGGTGTAAAGTAAACGAAAAGCAAAAAAAAAAAAAATATTCTCTTATCACAGACGCACGGCAAAAGTAATGGGGTAGGGGACAATCTGCAGCTGGCATCACGGACGAATAAGCACAGTACAGTGACTTATGATGCCTATATAAGGCTTGTAAGTAGACGAAGTTAGAGAGCCAGCAGATGTTAGAGAGTTAGAGTGTCAGTGAGTCTAGAGTTAGAGTGTCAGTGAGTTGTCAGATGTTAGAATATTTTTAGTGTGAATTTAGAATTAAAATTCAGAAAAAATAGTGAGTGAATTTTTGCAATCAGTTTTTATTTTCTTCTGAGTTCAATTTTTAGTTTCATGTGATTTATTCATCAGTTAGTTTTAATGTATGGCTCAGTAAATTTTATTTTTGTAAGTCTTTATTTTCAGTTTTGAGTTTGTTTAGTGAGTAAATTTTCAGTCCTTTTTTATAAATGTTGAGAGTCCATTTTATTTTTGAGAGGTTACATTAATTGGAAATTCAGATTTTTGGGTTGGAGAACACAGTCTCCATTTCCAAATATCGAGTTTATTCCGTACAATTTTTGTTTTTATTTAATTTCGAATTACTGTCATTTAATTTTCTCGCACTTTTAGTTTCCTGCAATTTAAATTTATGTCATTTAATTTCCTCGCACTTTTAATTTCCTGCAATTTAAATTTATGTCATTTAATTTTCTCGCACTTTTAATTTCCTGCAATCTAAATTACTGTCATTTATATTTCTCGCAATTTTAATTTCTTGCAATTTAAATTACCGTCATTTAATTTTCTCGCACTTTTAATTTCCTACAATTTTAATTACTGTCATTTAATTTTCCTGCACCTTTAATTTTTGCAATTTACTTTTATGTCATTTAAATTTTATTGTCCATTTACATTTCAGTTATTTAATTTCTAGCAATTTTAATTTATTGTCTTGTATTTTAATTTTTTTTTTTACTTTTCATCATCCACTCAAAATCAACAAACATGAATCTAGTCCATGACTAGTAAATTTTCATTTCCATTGCACTCTCACATTCATTGCACATATCATCATTTTTATTTTTATTCTCTCATTGTAACTATTTCCACCATTTTACACGAGTTTGATTTTTAAGCACTTTCCCTGTGGAGACGATCTAGGAATTTATTCCTAATTACTACGCAACACGCTCCTGCACTTGGGATAGCCTTTGGGCTGCTCATTTTCAAACAAGTCAAGTATCCAGAAATTGCAGCAGGAAGTAACCTTTGTATGAAAATATGGCAATCATGACTTTTCATCCCCGAGATTTTACAATCAGGTACACTAACACATCTAGCGATGTTTGAAGCAAATCCATCTGGGAATTTCACACTGCGCAACCAATTACAGAAACCAGTACGCTCAGCTCCATACAACGTATAACATGCATGTGGCATACTAATGCGTGTACCATCCTGAATAAGGTGCAACTCCTTCCTTATATTGAGATTGGAAAGATCACGGCGTGCATTAGGATGATCTTTAGTTTTTCCGGAGATATTCATCAAAGTTCCTAAAATGTTGTCACAAATATTCTTCTCAATGTGCATTACATCTAGATTATGTCTAATCTTTATAGTCGACCAATATGGCAATTGAAAGAAGATACTTTTTTTGGTCCAATTAAAATCGTCTATGGTACGCTTTCTTTTCTTTATGCCTTTGCCAAAATTTACATCTGGAATATCTTCAAGTTGAATCAGTATATCTTCTCCAAAATACACTGTAAGCGGGTCGCGATGCTCTGCATAGCCATTAAAAATAGTTTTTTTCTTTCTCCAAATGTGGCCCGGTGAAAAGAATCAACGATGACCCATATAACAATGCTTTCGACTATATGTCAACCACATAGAATCTGTTTCTTCCTTGCACGATGGACATGTCATCTTCCCCTTAGTGCTCCACCCAGAGAGGTTTCCATAAGCAGGAAAGTCATTGATTGTCCACAGTAATGCTGCATGTAATCGGAAAGTCTCTTTGGCCTTTGCATCGTATGTATCAACACCATTATCCCATAGATCAATCAATTCATCTATCAGAGGCTGAAGATAAATATTGATTTCATTTCCTGGTGATCTTGGTCCAGGAATCAAGAGTGAAGTGATAAAAAATGGATCTTTCATGCATAACCATGGAGGCAAGTTGTAAGGGACAAGAATCACTGGCCATACGCTGTAAGGCTTAGCCAAATTATTAAATGGGTTGAAACCGTCGCTAGCTAAACCAAGCCTGATATTTCTTGGGTCTTTCGTGAACCAAACATGCTCTTGATCAAATGTTGTCCACACCTCAGAGTCAGCTGGATGACTTAGAATACCCTGCTGAATGACACGCTGATCCTTGTGCCATCGCATATCAGCTGCTATTTTCTATGACATAAACAATCTCTGCAACCTTGGCTTCAACGTGAAATGTCGTAAAACCTTCTGAGGAATTCTTCTTTGCTTACTTTCATTGAATTTTCACCTTGAGAGTTTACATTTTGGGCACTCATCTTTATCTACATTTTCCTTCCAATAAAGTATGCAATCATTCGGACAAACATGTATCTTGGTGTAAGTAAAGCCCAAGCCTTTTTCCAAGTTACGTGATTCTTGATATGAGTTTGGCATAAGGGCATTGGGAAAATCTGACTTTAGCAAGTGACAAAACATGTCGAAAGACTTTACACTCCAACCACCAAGTGTTTTGATATGCAGCAACTTGACGGTGAATGATAGTTTAGAATACTTTGTACAACCTTCATAAAGAGGACGTCGGGAATTAGCCAACAACTGGTCAAAAGTTGGCGATGATTCAGGATCGACCAATGGCGGACCCTCAGCATGGAATGACTCAGTTATGGGAACATCAGGAAATGTCCCAGCTCGAAAATCTTGTAACATAACATCGATGTCATCGATGTAATCATCCACTTCTTGGGGATCATGTAGATCATCATCATCATCATCACTTATGATTAAATCTTCCTCCTGGCCATGGAAAATCCACGTCGTGTAATTCTTCTCAATACCTTTAATGAACATGTGTCTCTCTACCTGGCTTATAGGTAGGAAGTAATTATTTGAACACCGGACACATGGGCAACGAATTTTATCACTGGTAGCATGAGATCGAGCAAAGGTAATGAACTCCTTAACTCCTTTAGCATATTTCCTAGATCCAAATCTATCAGTGATTTGCATCCAACTCTTGTCCATCTAGAAACAACTAGAGGAGGGAAAGTTGTTTAATAAGGTATAATAGGCAATGGCTAAGGTACTTGTAGGTGCCTCAACACTAGAGAGACTAGAACCTATGTTGGGCATCTCTTAATGTACCCACTTGTCCTAAAGACAGACATTAGGGCCTTGATCTATATATGCTGTGTGTGGATTGTGCCTTTTCTTTATCATAAGTTGGACCCCGTAACAATTATCCTTTTTTCTTGTTATTATTGCTAAAATTAAGGGACTAAAACCTACCTAGCTAGCTAGATACCATAAAAAGGCTAATATATATATAGCTAGCTATATATATATATAGTACGTAGTTACCTTAAAAAGGCTAATTTTTGGCAATCAGGCCCTAGCTATCTAGCTTGAGACTGACATGAAAAAGATATATATTGGATATGTTGCTAATTAAAAGGAAGATCAAGCAGATTTCTTTTCATGAACATGATTTTTAATATCCTAAAAGTGAGAAATTTTAGTTAAGGGGAAGAGGGGATCATCAGCATAATGCAGGAATATTTAGGAATATTTAGGGCCTAGAGATTCTCTTCTGTCTAATTGGCAGATAAGGATAAAAGACAAAGTGGGTTTATAATTACATTTCTATTCTAAATTAGTAAGGTGGTAGCTAGCTAGGTTTGTCTGGCAAATTAGGCAATTAACCAATATTTAGAAATATTAACAAAATCCACGAAATTTGTGGTTTCAAATAGGGATTAATATTTATCATATTCAGACGTATGAGTTGCATATATATATATATATATATATATATATATATATATATATATATATGCATTATACTCATATCCCAAACTTTAAGATTTCTATGATATATATTAGTAAATCTTAATTTTGACTGTCATGATCCATACATCATTCTCTAATGTTCATGAAATATTATATCATTTTAGTTTCCAATGCCATAGTATTTATGGACAAAAATGATAATAAAAGATGCATGTAATGGGTTCAAGGATGGACTAAAAGACTGAAAATATTATTCATAAGCTTTTTTAATTATCATAATTTTCTGATCACGTAACATCATATGAGTGGCACAGTAAATAGAATATTAAATTTATCAAAATGAAGGAGATAATAAAAAAGTTTAATTATTAAAAGGCTTTTGGATACCATTCCTCTAGGAAATTAGATTTATCAAATTGTTAGCATTACTATGCCACTCTTGGCTAATGCAATGAGTGATCTAATATTACACATTAAACAAAAGGATAAAACTTCAAATCCAAATGGATTTTAGAAGAAAAAAAGGGACAATTTCTCTTTTTCCTTTTAAGGAAGATCAATGAAGCAGTCCAGGGGAACAAAATAGATAGATGAGGAGTAATGAGTTGTGCCAGAATTTCATATCCGATGGGAATTATTGGTCATGATCCGTTTTACCTACACTATATATATATGCACTTAATGTGTACGATCACTACGGGAAAATGGGCACTTATAATAAACCAACTTAACTAACAAAATTCCGTAATCCAAAATCTAGCTCAATACGAGCCCATAAACAGCCCATTAGCAGAGTCTATCATGGTGGCTTGGGTTTTTAATGACCCAAGCACAGTCTGCCCCAAAATACTACTACCCCAATATTCAACCCAACCTGTTTAAAGTTTGCTTAACTCAGTTACAACTTCAGCATTATAAACAGACTCACAAATCCATATTTAGAACACCAGCCCACCGGTTACACCCATTCCCTCTTCCGACCATGAGATTATAATCAATCAAAAATTAATTTCCATATACCTCAACCAAGCCATCAAGTCACCCGACTCCAAAACAAAGACACAATCATAGACAACTCCGGTTCCAGAAGAATAACGATGAAAATAGAGGATGATTACATGGGTAAAGCAAGAGAGTATCTTACCCAAATAGGAGTGGGAGTCGGCTGGATTTTTGTGGGCGAGGTGGCACTATAGCAAGGATTCGACCGAGCGAGGCAACGTGGCTAGACAAGCTGCGGCCTCCACTAGTCATGGTGACTGGCTTAGTACGAAGAGATAGTTATTGAGAGAGAGAGTCAGAATCGAATACACAGACAGAGACCGAGACAGATAGACAAGGATTTAAAGCCTTACCGGGTTCGTGAGTAGCAGAGGAGCTGGACAGCGTGTAGAGGAGAAGGAGATGGAAATAAGGGCTTTTGGTAAAATGGGATTTTGGGGGGAAGGAGAAGGATCCGATGGAAAAATAAGGGATTTTGTTAAAATGGGATTTTGGGAGGGAGGAGAAAGAGACGGAAAAGTAATGGTAATTTATTTTTGGGGGGAAGGAGAAGGAGATGGAAAAATAAAGGGGAAGGAGATGGAATAAGCGCTTTTGGTAAAATGGGATTTTGGGGGGAAGGAAATAAGGGATTTTGGTAAAGAAATAAATCTTCACAATTCCTTACTATTCATCTACATTTCACATTTCATATATTTTTTAATTTTTTTAATTATTTTCTTTTATCAAATATTTTTTATATGAATAGTAATTTTATTAATTGTCCTCACTGTTGAGGGAAAAATTAGTTGGTTGGCATATTCTTGTGAAAACCTATGTAAAATGGTGTTGTAAACAAGTGCTGAAGCATGTCACATGGAATGTATTGAAGTGGGCTCAACATGGCTCGAGCAGACACAACTGGCGCTCGAGCGGACTCATCTAGAGAGGTCTGCTCGATGGTCGCTAGAACAAGTGCTCGAGTGGACTCATCCAGAGAGGTCTGCTCGATGGTCGCTTGAACAAGCGCTCGAGCGGACTCATCCAGAGAGGTCCGCTTGATTCTCGCTCGAACCAGCACTCGAGCAGACTCATCTAGAGAGGTCCGCTCGATGCTCGCTCGAACCAGCGCTCGGGCGGACTCATCCAGAGAGGTCCGCTCGATGGTCGCTCGACCAAGAGCTCCAGCGGACTCATCTAGAGAGATCTGCTCGATGGTCGCTCGAGCGAATTCAGACAGATTGGTCCGCTCGATAATCGCTCTACTAAGAGCTCGAGCAGACCAATCTATGGTATCCGCTCGAGCGAAACTTACTGCCGCTCGAGCAAATACGATTTTAAAATGCCCCGCGCTCTCTTTTCTTTCCCAGAACAGTTTCATTTTGTTTCTCTCTCTCCTGCGCCGTTTCACCTTCCCTCTCCGTGTGAGTTGCTCTCCGTGTGCATCTCTCTCCCTTTTGCTCTCATCCTCACGGTAAGTCTCTCCTTTTCCCTTCTCTTTAATTTTTTTTCCCATCTCCATGAGCATTGGGTTTTCGGTGTTGGGGTTTTTCATTTTGGGTTGAATTAAGAATGGCCACCGAGATCAGGGCATTGTGTGGTTGTTTGGCATGGAGTTGTTTGGCATGGAGTTGTTTTGTCTTTGTGTTTGGGTATAGAGATTGAATCTCTCTCCCTCTTGTATTTAGGAAGTTCTTTGAACTCCCAAGGGCTTCTTGAACTTGGTTTTGCTTGGATGCTCTCCAAGTGCTCGGTAAAATGCCTCAATGGTCTTTGGCTTCACTTTTTCATCATGCATTGACATAGCATTGTTCCCTTGCTCATTTCTTGTCTAAGACTAGTGTTGGGAAAGTGTTTGGCATAAATTTTATGTGGTATGAAGATGGTTTGTATATGGGAGGGCCATGGGACTTTCATTGGTTTAAAATCCAACTTTGACTTATTTGAACTTGAAATGTACATTGGATTTGGGCATCTTGCATAAATGGGTTTCTAAAACCCAAGTTTGGGCATGTACATTGGTATGTATATTACACATATGCATAGGCATGTGCATTTTAGGCATGTTACATCGGTTTCTCACAATACCCTTAGCCTTCTAATGATCTCTAATTGTATTAACAGCCTAGTCATGTCTCGACGAGTTCGTCCATGCCAAAATCCTCCTGCCCCCGCTCAAGCTCATTTTCATAATGCTTGGGCACAACAGTTTTACACTGAGAACTTCTCTAAACGCAATCTTATTGTCGAGCAAGAAGTCTCCCTAGGTGAGCTTAATGAGACCATTATTCCTCGTATATTTGAGTCTCGCCAGTGGCAGGTTTTGTTCATTGGTCTTCCCACTCCTTCTGTGGAGTTGGTTAGGGAGTTCTATTCTAATATTCATGCCATCTCTAATGATGGTTCTTTTGAGGTTAGTTTCCGGAACATCTCCTTCCGGGTGACTCTGGGTATGCTAGCGGGCTTGCTAAATGCCCCCGTGTGTCAAATCTAGAATATCCTTATTCACGGACTTCTCCTCCTAGTCTGTCTATCATTGCTGGATGTTTCTATGGTGAGACCAGTGAGTGGGAAGGTAAGTCACCACTTCTGACAATGAGATTTCCTCCTGATTATCTCATTCTTAGTAGGATAGTACTTACAACTTTGTATCCTACGGGTCATCAGAGTGATGTAGGGCTTGACCGCGCCACTCTTTTGTATGCACTGATTAATGGTGTCACCATTGATCTAGGGAGCCATCTATGCCGAGTCATTCTTGAGGTCTTTCAGTCCGGCAAAATACGAACTGGTTTGCCATTTGCCTGTCTTATCACTCGGCTAACCCTATCTCAGTCAGTTGCATTACCTCCCAGTGAGCCTAGAATACCACTTAAGGCTCTTATTGGTCGGAGGACCATGCAGCTAAGTCGTGCTCACATTACACCTCACCCATTATTCGTTGAGCACCCTCCGGCACCCTCCTTTCAGCCTTCGAGCTCTCGACCTTCCAGCTCAAAGCCCCCTAACTTGGATCCATCCACTTCAGTTCCGTGTACATCAGCACCAGGGACGATCGAGCCTAGCCTTCAGCAGGTTATTGAGTACCTTGCCCGACTTGAAGCTCAGGTTGATGGCCTGCAGCAGTTTGTGGCTCAACGCTTCAATGATATTGAGGAGCGTCTTGATGATGAGGATTGCAGTTAGAGTGATGCTAATGATTGAGACCCTTGGCCCTTTGTGACAAAAAGGGGGAGCGGTATATATGCAGGGGGAGTGGTATAGATTTAGGGGGAGATTTAGGGTAGCACAATTTCTTGTGGAGCAGCAGCCTTTGTTTTGTATTTCATGAAGCAGCTTTTATTTTTGTATCATGCTGCTTGAGCTGTTATTATTTGCCTTATTGAACTCAATGTATGACTAATTGCTTTAATGAAATGTTTTTCTTATGAAAAATTGGTTGCACTTGTGATTTGTGATTTGCAAGCTGACATTGATTATACTTATGAATATATTTCTTGCATATTTGTGTTGGCACGTTTAATCGTTTGTTAAGTATGTGCAGAAAGAAATATTTCAACATATTCAATGTTCTTGTATCTGGGAATTCTATGTGGGGTGTGCTAGGATTAGGTCCTATGTATAGGTTAGAGGTTTTGTCACAGAAATGTCAAAGGGGGAGATTGTTGAGGGAAAAATTAGTTGGTTGGCATATTCTTGTGAAAACCTACGTAAAATGGTGTTGTAAACAAGTGTTGAAGCATGTCACATGGAATGTATTGAAGTGGGCTCAACACGGCTCGAGCAGACACAACTGGCGCTCGAGCGAACTCATCCAGAGAGGTCTGCTCGATAGTCACTCGACTAAGAGCTCGAGCGAACTCAGACAGATTGGTCCGCTCGATGGTCACTCGACTCAAAGCTCGAGCGAAATCAGACAAAGAGGTCCGCTCGATGGTCGCTCGACTCAGAGCTCGAGCGAATTTCTGAAAGTTAAGCTGCGCTCGACTCTCGCTCGACACGTTGCTCGAGCCAATGTTCAAGACAACTTAAATCTCAGGGTTTTGAGCGCCGTGATTCATTGGGACTATATATAGAACATCTTGTTCTGTAAGGAAGGAGTTGATGGGCACTTATATATATATATAATTTCTTTGCAAGCCTTTGGGTGATCATGGATAGATGTTTTAATTGATGTAGATTGATTTATACTATACTTAATTAAATTTTATATCGCAAATGAAATGATTAAAAATATATCTTATGTTTAAATTAAATGGATATTGTCCATTTCATTTGAATCATGGAGAGGTGGATCGTTATCCCTATCGAAAGTCTGACTTTGAACAAATAGTATGTTAGAGGAGCTTAATGATCACACTATTTTTTGTATTTTATGGCTTTTTCATTACTAATCTCTAATTAATATATTTTCATTGTTTGCCATAAGGCAATATCGAAAAGAAGATCGCAATCTTCCTTTAACTCGCCTTTTAAAGTAGAAAAATCGCCACAAATAGATATTTTCGGCTCATTAAGGATCGCTAGAATGGCGTTGCAATTGTTGAGTGAGAAAAAGAAATTCGCGATGCAAAAAAAAAGCATTGAGAGGATACTTGTTTTGCGGCGACGCAAATATAAATTAAATATGCCACAAATGTCTGTTATACCAAAGCAATATTCCATATTGGAAAACATATTTGCGGCGGCTATTTGTCCCCGAAATTGCAATTTTATAACTTTAACTTTTTGCGGCACCTTAAAAAATGGCCGAACTAGAGCTATTGCCGCGAGATAGTGTCACTGGAAAAAAGTATTTCCCATCAAACCTTATTGTCGATAATTGGTAATTCTGGCGAGATATAATCATCGAGAATGAATGTTTTCTACTAAAATATTTTAGCTTTAACTCACCAGAATGAATTGAAATTTTTTCAAGTGTACAATTCAACTAGCTTTCAACATTAGTTTAATCCATTAAACCATTTGATGAATTATATTTCCTAATAAGCATCCAATATCATGAATTGATCATCATTGAAAAAAAGAAAATATATATAGAGATGGTTTAAACATCCCCAACATCATACATTAATGAAAATTGGTCGAAAGTTGTAATTGATGATAGTTTAGTCTAAGTACTACTTAACACCCCACAATATATCAATATTGTTTTATAGGTGTCCTATCATCTTCAATATAGGGTAACTAAAGTTTCCTAAGCAAGCCTTGATCATCCCTTGGAAGCTGCTGGCCTTCTTCATGATCTCAAAATTGCCTTCATCTCAAAACTGTCTTTTTCAACTCTTCTTCTGAAAACTTGATGACTTCTTCAAAAGGATAAAACTGCTGCAAACATATACATTTTTCTTTAGTTCTCAAAGTCAACCACAATGCACATTCATCATTTCCATCATTTCCATATACATTCATCATTTCCACAATGTACATTCACTTTATTAATGTTATAATGGCCGCATTAAATAAAGGTACAAGCAAGTTGATTACATTAAGTGAAACAACATTAAATATATGATTGCATTAAATATATATGATTCCTAAGCAAATTAAATATACCCATCTCTAATGCAGTTAATTGGGTAACTCATCTAATCACCAAAAGAAAGGGTAACACATCCTATCTCAGCCTCTAGGTGCAAGTAAAGCAATTCATGTCTAGCAATTGCATCAAAGTCATCACAAATATAGAACATAAGAAAATTAGCAATATGGATTAGTGAAGTTTACCCTCAGCTTAGAGAGATTATATTGCACAGTCCTTATGAGAATAATGACCATCAGGGAACCAAGAGATTTCTCATGAAGGAGGCGTTCTTTGTACCATGGAACACCGGGCAATATCTGTCCACATCATCTATATGTTAATACAATCCTTTTGTAAAGCATAAATGGCAAACAAATATAATCCCTTAACTGCATTTTTCTGACCTTAACACCATACCAAGCATCCTGAGGTAGAAGAAGGAACACAATGGAAAGTTTTTGTTAAGGCCTTCCAGATCAAAATCCTTGACACCACATAAACTTAACACGACAAAAGTGAAAGCAACTAGTGAAAGCCGTCTTGTGAGCAACTCCAAATCAATGGAAACTCTTCAAAACATATGTACTACCCCAAAAAAAATGTGTTTCCCAATACTATATATATATATATAGTGAAGTTCGACATAAAATACGCCACTTAAGGTGATGATGTTGCTTTCTACCTCTCTAGTTCTTGTTTACAAAGAGGACAAAAAGATCTAATTTGGCAGCCATTTATCTACACAATTGAGGTGGAACACATGGGAACATGGCAACTGCCTCAATTCTTGATTGTCCTCGTACTTGGCTAGGCAAATACAACAATCCTGTCATTCCCACCACAAACACAAAGAAAACACAACAATCTCATCAGCACTTCAACCTTCAACACGTCAATATATCTTTTGACTTAGAATCTACTAAATTTGTTCTATACTCTGAAAGATATCAACTTATCTGTAAGTGTAAGTTGAAATGAAACTTACTGGGTCTTCATTTCCAAGGTCGGGATTGCAATGAGTATGACACCAACTGGGAAGCTGCAAAATTTGATCATCAGATGCTCCTCTATCAGTTGACCCAGCGTTCATATTGTATCCGACAAGACTGCTAATCAACGGCATGCAACAACATAGTAGCAAAAATAGTAGGAGTGGAAATGAATAGCAGATTGCATTCCAAGCTTGCAAGGAGATGCAAAGCATGTGCAATTTTGGGGCTCAATGAAATGACCCAAATCGAGAGTCAAATACCCAAATAGTACCCATCACAAACCATATAGCAAAGAACAATTCCCGTGAAGTTTGGCATTTGTTCATTAGATCTGAGATCCTGTATCCATTGCAGCAATCAATTAAAAGGCTTCAAAATGCTCTTGAGTTGTCAAAAACTCTCTGTACCACTTCCACTAAATTTATGGAAACTTGTTTGTGTATGAAAAAAATTAGTTAGAAAAATATAAATAAGTCATTTGCGCGTCTTGAACTCCTCCATCTTGATGATACTTGACACTACTTTTAAAAAAATCAATCAAGTCATATATAAATTAATTGCCTCAGTATCTAATGATCTTTATTTAATGACAAGGGATTTAAAAGGCTAACCAACTTGGTGTTTTCATTTACATGAACTTTTAACTTTTTCTAGGGTTTGATAGAATAATTACTACTTTACAGTTAAAGTAGGAGGCCAACTTTACATATTAAATAATATTTTGGCCAATGGAATTGTCACACATAAGTACTTACTGAAGTAGAAAATAGTATGAGCAATTGGCTAACTTTTGTTTGTTTAAAGAATAAAAGCTCTAGCTGAAGATTGAATTTTGTATATGTGCCTCTTCATTTATTTTTATAACTCTTTTCAACTAATCTCATTTAATAATTATAATTATTTTAAATTTTTACACAAAATAAAGTAAATAATTTAACTTTTTGAAATTTTAAAGTAAAAATAATATTAAATATATATATATTCTAATAATATTGTATTCAACTTTTAATTTTTATCTTATCTCATCCCATTTACAAAAATAAAATAAAAAATTACAAATTTTATAATGAAGACCTGAAGATAGTTAGAAAGTGCTAGCTTTAAATATTTCTACCACTAAATTTAATATCTCTCTTTGTAATGATCCCAACAGACGCGCTGTCACTATTAGTACAACGCATGGAAACTGATGATTTTGTTTAAGAGAAAAATATAAATGAATCATAGAAGGTGAGGGGGCGAACTGTATGTAAAGCTAGCATACCTGGATTCTTGGCTGCCCCTCTACTGTTCCACATCATAAAGGCCTAAACCATCTCCATGATTGAGATGATGCTGGTAGCGGCCGTAGAGCAGCAGCAGACTAAGAACACAACTAATATTATAACCAGCAATCCATATTTGAATTGGCCAAACAGGCTTCTCCTTGGAAATGGCTATCGTAAATGTTGTGATGCTTATTTGAACCACCAAAACTATAAATTCCATCAGCATCCAGGTGTTTGAATTGAAAGGATTAGAGGCAAGGTCAGATCTTGATCCATTGTGGTAGTGGATTAATACTCTTCTTAAGAAAGAGAACCACCTTGATCTGGAGATCCTCATCGCCATCCTTACCAAGGACGAAGAAGGTAGAGCACGAGTAGGCCTGTGTCGAGTATTCATTTTGGATGATTTTTGTAAACCAAGCTCCAAACTCTTCCAAACAATAAATTTTAAGAGTAATGTTAATATTTTTCATTTTAAACAGCAAGTTATATTCAATCACACTTGTTGACTCGGCACATTTCAAATAACTTTTCAATCAACCATTTAAATGACATCTTTTAAAAACATATCACATTACAAGCTCTTTGTATGACTGAAGATAAAAAAAATTTAGGATATATCATTACTCAAACTTTAATTCATTAATGCAACTCACCTTCTAAATTCAGTCTTTTTTTCATCACTCTCTGAATCAAATAATTCCTAATTTGATTTTGATTAAAAATTAATAAAAGGCTGATTTTGCCCCTAATTACTGAAAAGTATATAACACTAAAAGGCAGTTTTTTATAAAAATAGAAATTAAAAAACAAAAAAACAAAACCACCTTTTTAATTCAATTCAAATGATGGAATTATTTAAAGGAGGAAGTGGCAAGAAAAGAAGTAATTAATGGAATTAATTAGAAGTTATAGCTAGGGAATATCATCAAACAGATTTTGGGCATCGTCAACAGCCAACAGGCACGTAGTTTGTGAAAGGTGCGCATATCCACGTAATTTGTGAAAGGTGTGCCTATCCACGAGTCTCATGCATGCATGCATGCATAATCTACTGTTATTATATATGCAGCTAGCTAGATAGCAAGCATGCACCTTTCACCTGCATATATATTTTAATTAGTGCATGCAAGTCATCATTTTCTTGGCTCTAATATGAACATGCTGCCCACGCGCCCTGGGAACGTCTATAACCTATAGGCTTTAGCATTACTTTTGTGCAAAGAGTAGTTAGAGAGAAGTGGCCCTATAGACACAATCTTTTTATAAGTACTCTCTTTTTAAATGATAAGTGGCATTTTTGTTAAATAATCATATTCCTACAATCATGCTTTACATCTAAAACATTTTTGTAAAATATATGGAGGATTGATACGGGCATGAACTTTGAGTTCCAAGCTAGCCTTAGTCGTGCTAATTAGTAGGATATATATATATATATATATATATATATATATATATATATATATATATATATATATATATATATATATATATATAAAAGACAAACCAGTAAAAAAAGTAGAAGAAGAAGAATGCTTCCTACGTGTGTCCTTGAAAGCTAGGTTTAACTTATAAGTCCATGAACAATAATAGATGAAAAAGGAAGAGCGCCCCCCCCCCCCCCCAAAAAAAAAATAGAGTACCACCAACTGACACATTAATATTTATCATAAAAGAGATGTCTAAGTTCATGGGATTGTGCTAAGGTTGATTTGAGTCATGAGGCTCATTATATATTTGACCTAACTTTATGTCAAATGTGCAAATTAATGTAATAGTACTCAAATCATTGTGGTCTCCACTTGACCCCACATCCATAGCACTTAATTATATGATTATCGGTCGGTCCAATAATTAACTTTAAGTGTCTTTGTCTAACAACAAACACATTTGATACACACCATACAAAAACTATCAATTACCCCAATTGGCCACTAGACAATTGCTTTCTACTTAATTAATCAAGATCAATGCGGCCAAACCATGCACTTAGCATACGCACACGCGCACACACACACACATATATATGCACCATATAATTAAGCCGAAACCAAAATGTATATATATATATATGAATAGTGTCTCACCTGCATTTATATATATATAGCTAGAGTACTAGTCCTTCTAGGTAAATATATAGAAGATATTTTCATGGTGGGGACAAGCATGCATGCACTGCATTAAAAATGGCTGATCATGATCATCTTATCTATATATATATATATGTATATATATAAATGGGTTGGATACATAGATCAAAGGTGTGCTTGATAATTTGGGCCAACTTCTACCATCACAGAAATAATGAAATTTGGTTGAGAAAGCCTACGTTAGGTGGAAGATAATCTCCAATTGCAATATTAATAAACTTGCAGTAAACTTATGTCAATGTAAACACCAAAACGTCTGAATTTTTGGAGAAATTGTGATGAACTCTCTGAACTAAGTCTGGTAGTGGTTGAGCATGTAGATGAAAAATTTCGCAGCAGTTTCAACGTCAAACAAAGGCTCATGTGCTGAAAATAAAAGCCACACATGAATGATAGAGATTTTAATGACCTTTCTTTTCGTTCTATTTTTTGGGGCTCAAGTACAGAGATGAGAGCTGATCATATACATGGACTCCATATAAAATGCAATCATTCAGTTCTATGGACTCAAGTTTAAGTACTTCAAGATAAAATGCAGTCATTCGGTTCTATGAAAAAGATATTATACCCAGGAAACCGAGCGGCAGTTAGATAGAGAGAGAGATAGATCAATGGAGCCTAAAATACTGACTGAAAAGGCAGCGAGAAGGCGACGAGACGGCAACCGGGAACAACCGTGCGAAGCCTCGAGCCAGAGAGAGAGAGAGAGGGACAAAAACTCATGGGGAGGGGAAATAATAGGGAAATTAGGCGCGGGGGGATAAATTTAGGTTTTTGTCACTGTGTAGAACTTATTACGGCGACATAGATGTCATCGTAATAACCAAGATAAGATAGGTATTTATGATTTTGCGACAATATTATTAGCGGCGACATCAGATTGTCAGAAAAAATAATTTGTAGCAGCGATTTGTTTTAAATGACAACAGCTGAATTGTTATAAAAGTGATTCGCGGCAACCTCATTTGCGGCGACATGAAATCACAGGAAATTACCATATATTCCAGCGATTTTACTGATCGACACAAAGAATTTACCGTAACAGTAAAATAGGTTATTTCCGGCGATATATATGTCGCCGGAAATAAATATAGCCGGAAATGCCACTTTTTCTTGTAGTGTCTGGCAATTTAATGTCGCAACAAAAAAGCATGCATGCACTGGCAAGCTAGCTAGCAAGCTCATGATCGATCGATCTTCATTATTCCTTGAGCCAATTGAGGAAGTTGTTGAGATTCTTGGAGGACTGACCACCTTCCGCAGTTGTGCTCAGGACCGTGTCCCTAAGCTGTGAAGATCTTGCCCTAATGTTATCATCGCCGAACAGTAGATCAACCTTCTTCTTAATTTCACTGCGCCGAATGATTCCATGATTGTCATCAGGGTCAAATCCTACTCCAACCTTCCACACATCGCAAATGCACCTCTTGTTGGTGATCTGGTCAGCAAAGAAGGGCTAGCACAAAAAAGGCACAGCACTTGATAAACCTTCTATGGTGGAAGTCCAACCACAATGGCTTAGAAAGCAGGCGATGGAGGGGTGATTCAAGACTCTTGGTTGAGGTGCCCAAGTTACAATCTTCCCACGAGTTGTTTTTCATCTGGAAATGCACAGCTTGAGCTGTTTTTCATGAAATCTGGACGCACCACCCAAAGGAAAGGCCTGTTGGTGAGGTCAAGTCCGAGAGCTAGCTCTTGGAATTGGGTTGGTTCCAAAGTTGCGATGCTGCCAAAAGCAACGTATATGACTGAGCAGGGTGGCTGCTGGTCAAGCCATTCTAGGCAAGAGGAGTCTTCTTGGAAGAACTGTGCCCTCGAGCTCCCACTGATCTCTATTTGATTTGGGCCGATTGGTAGTAGTCTTGGAACCTTAGCAAACTCATCTGGCTCCAGTTCATTTGCTGAATTACAAAGCCACCACTCCGTCTTTTCCATGGCTTTAAGGCCTCGTGCCCAATATTCAAAAATGATCTTCGGGTCTAAATCGCCAGTTGGGAGACTCAGTATCTTTTGCACCTCTTCCGGCAATTGATCAGTCCCGCATCCTTTGATTCGGATTATATTGAAATGTGAAATAAAAAATAGTTAGTGTTTTGATCGTTATTTTATAGATCATTAAAAATCAGAATCTTAACATGATTAAAATATAAAAAGAAATCACACAAAAATAATATCTTAATAATTATTAACTGTCAAACATATATATAAGATGAGTTCTGCTACGTACAACCACTTTTACATATTTTTTGTACACTCTATTGATGTGATTGATCAAAACAGTTAGTTAATATTAAAAAAATTGATACAGCTAATCACATTAATGAAATGCATAAAAAATACACAAAATAACTACACATAAAATTTTTGATAAAATATATACGTAGCTGATCTTTAATTAGTTTACCAACGGAGTCTAGAAAAGCCCCCAGTTCCATGTTTGGTACAATAAATGACGTTGCATTACAAAAAGTGGCACACATAGGATAATAGGCAGCTCCTTTAATCCCCATCTTATAGGCGACTTCCAATGCCCACGACATACCAAACTCGGTAATGAAACAAGTAATCTTGTCGTCGTCGTCGTCGTCATCATCAGTACTACCTGATGATCCTCCACGAGCAGCAGCTGCATTATTATTAACGAGCCTATAACCCGCGCAATGCGCGGACCATTATTTATGCTGAAGTTTATAAATCTAAGTAGTTTATCATACATAATCACTACCACAACTATTAAAAAAATGTATATCAAATATATATAAAATGGAGCATGCATATAAAGAGTTCACTTTACCAATAAATATTTACATGAAAATATTAATCATTTGGCAGGAACATTCACTACAAATAAGAAATGTAAGCAAGGTTCATACCCAAAAAGAATCTAATGTCTTGTTGCTTTTTCTTATGTCAAACTATGTTTAACCATGCTGCGTGCAGGAATAGTCTCCAGCATCCATGGAGACATTCCAGAGTGAACCTCATCTTTATAATGTTTTCTTCATAAGCAACTGAACCTCACGTTGGAATCCATTAAGAACCTTCATTTACTCTGTTGATTTAACTTCACAGTGTTAAAGTAGAAGTTAATTTAATAGGAAAAAACAAAACATCTAATTTTGATATTATGCACTTGCTTATGCTCATGGGTCTGTGTTTTTTGTATTGTTTTTTCAATTTTAGATAAGAAAAAGTAAAACCGAGTGTGTGTGTGTGTAAAAACTGGGTGTGTGTATATATATATATTGTGTTTGAACAAAATATGAGTTTTTAGGTTGTCATTACCATCCTTTTCCATTATTCTTCTATCATGTCTAGGTGCAACACTATACTGGAAATGTATGGATCACAAACTCTTCAAATGTGTAACCAGAAAACCAACATAAGCGCTCAGGAAAGCAGGAAACACAGTGGAAAATAGCATTCTCACTATGAGGAGTCTTTTTCTTCCTTCTAAATAGGTGACTCATGTATCCAGTATACTTGTGAAAAACCATGAGGTGGGCTATGATATAAAAATAGAGATCTATCAATGAAATATATAAAGAAGTTAACACCGAGCATAATCCCTAATAAAGGACTAAATTAACACCTATGTGAGCTAATCTAGATCAATATAACCATGATACAGCCCCATTATGGCTAACACTCATGGTGAGGAAATCACATTTATGAAGTAAGGGAAGAGGAGAATGCAGAGAAAAATATAAAAGAAAAAATGATTATTATTTATCTACTTTTTGGCAAAAAAGATGGATCATTAGTGAGTTTAACCTCAAGGCTTCCTCCTGGAAACATGCATGCCATTCTATTTAAAAGAGTCCAATCAAGTTGATTGAATCAACAGTACAATCAATCTATAGAGAAACTTTTTCATAACCAATCTTCCAAGTGGATCTTGGGTACTAAGCGAAAACACCACTGACTTCTGTTTCAGGCTAGTGAGACCTTGCATCAGATTTCAGGCCACATATTTCCAGATTTCTCCAAATTTTCTTCCACTTTGTGTTATGTTCATATGTTGTTTTATAACAAATTAATTTTCAGTTGTCCCAGTCTATGGACTCAAATCTTTTTATCTGATCAGGTTGCAAGTGTTCTTAACATATTGGATAATGAATTGGTTCAGAATGTTGGAGTTTATATTGTAAGGTTGGTCTCTATTATCCTGAGAGTTAAAGGCCACTGTGTGTGTCAAATAGGATATATGGTGACTTTAATTAATATAAGAGATCCCTAACATAACACACTATCCAAACCTACCCACAAACAAATATGGTATAACACAGAGATCAAAACCAACAACAAAAATTACTAATAACATTTATATGAATATGAAAGGAACTGCTAAAACAATGAGGAAAAATAACACTTTAAAAACCCACCCCCAACCCCAAAAAAGCTCACACAACAAAAAGAAAGAAGCATGAAAGACCCTTCTTTCAAGAGGGGGGTACAAAAAATAAAGAAAGCAGTCAAATAAATCAGTAATAATTAACTACTCTGGTAAAGACTCTGAGATTTATACCTTTAAGCTAATTGAAATACATCAAGCAACAATGATGAGACTAAGGCTACAGTCCATGGTGTAGAACATTACTTAAGACTCACCTAACCCTTAAATATATGAAAAATGGATGAAGTAACATTTTACACAGAAACTTTATGAACATTACTCTCCAACAAAAAAAAAAATCACATTTCCAACCTTACAAACTTTTGCAAGACTCTTAAAAGTACAACTTACACCCAAAATCATAAGGAAACCAAATCTTAACAGGTACCATTTCCTGGTACGTACAGACTTTCAGATATAATTAACAATAAAAAACCCCAAACCAAAATTTGGAGATATTCATTCAAAACTATGAATAATAATAGCCAAGAGATATCTAAGTTGGCACATTTTCCACCATTAACTTTCCATAGTTCCTCTATCCATGGTACAGCCAATAAATTCATTATATGGCGCCAGTTTTAAGACTCACAAAGCAACTTTTAAAAGTGGTATGGGTGTAAATCAAGCACAAATAGAAATTTAGGCCAAGGTTCAGCAAGATTACTTGTGACAACATGATGCAAGGAAAACATAAAAGGGAAATGCAAAAACTTCTTAGAAAAAAATTACAGAAAGTTAGAAACTGAGAATTAAAAACAACTTGCTGCAAGTAGAATAAGCAGAGAAGTCTTAGCAAACTATAGCAAGCCAGAAAGACCAACGATTAATCTACTCTCGCAATAAAACTATAGACTCCCACATAAAATCACACACAGATCGCTCGAGCGGGGTGTCGAGCGAGTGTCGAGCGGAGCTCTTGGGTTGAATTCGCTCGAGCGGGGTGTCGAGCGAGTGTCGAGCGGAGCTCTCGGGTTGAATTCGCTCGAGTGGAGTCGAGCGGAAGGTCGAGCGAACAATGGCTCGAGCGGACTGTCGAGCGAAGTTCGAGCGGATCTCTCTGTATGTTTTCGCTCGAGCGAAGTCGAGCGAACCTTGGCTCGAGCCAAGGTCGAGCCACAGTCAAGCCAACCCTCAAAAAGGGTATTTTCAGCATGAGAACAAGCCCAAATTCGATCCCATGCACCACCTTAGCCATGTGGTCCATACCACTATCCTTATTTATGTTATTTTAATTATTTATTCCTTTTATTTCTTTTATTGCAAAGGGACCTTTTGGGGGTTTCCAAGTTGTAACCTTATAAATAGGACCCTTAGTCATTGCTTTGACATCTTTTGACAATAGCCTTTGTGGACTAAGTTGTTCTTGAGATCACCTTCGGTGCATAGCACTTGGGCTCTTTGGGGTGCAATTCGTGAATCCCTAAGGAGAGGATCACACTTTGCAATTCGTGAATAAGTGTGATCCATTCTATCTATCTTATGAGTATTTTTCCTTTCACTCTCTTGTTCTCCATTTAATTCTTATTGATCTTGTTAGTTTATGTTCTTGTTCATACATTGTTCATCCATGTTCTTGTGAGTTTCGGCCCACAAGTATTTCCCAACATCCATTTGATCCTTCTACCCTAGCATAATTTGACCACCACTTGTTTGCCCTACCTTCCATAAATAAACCAAATCCCAAAATACCCTTCTTACCATCCATTCCCTCCATAACCGAAATCCCTACTTCCCATACTAGTCCAAATTCAAATTTGGCTATCCAAGCCTTATTTGAATTAGTCTAGCTGCCCACTCCCCTTTCCATATTAGAGTTTCCATATTGGAAACCCTAGTTGACTCACTCAAACCCCCTTGGCCAGCCAACAACCTAATCCTAGTCAAATCCCAAGTTTTTAGGAAACTTTCCTAAAAACTCTCACTTGCCCATTTGACCAAGCTTTGGCCGCCCATCACCCTTGCCTATCTCCAAACCCTAATTCATCTTACCACACAAACCCTAGCCGCCCATCATCACTCATCCAAACCCTAAACCCTAATGCAAGTGGCGCCAACCCTAGCTCACCCTAGTGCCGTGCACCACTCCCCATTGTGATCTCACACTTAGCCACTTTTCACACTTCCCATACACTTCCCATTAGCCTAAACACTAACCTCACCGTACCCAAAGTGCCACCATAGCCAACCTTGAGCGTGAACCAAGCAAGTGAAGGACTTGGAGTCGGTCAACCAAAGGAGCCTATTGCCGAAGAGGACTTAGTGTTTAGGGACTTGACCGGGGTCCCTAACATTAATTGGTGCTTTCATTGAGAGGCATCTTGCTTGGTGTTCTTGAGAAGTTTTCACTTCTCCACGAGGTAAACGACGCGTTAACCCAAACTTTGTGAATTGGTTGGGGGAGACCCTCGTTGGATCCCATTTATCTGTGATATTACTTGTGAAATTGGAGTTTGGGGGTTGAGGTAGAGGACGGAGTAGAGTTCTCGAAGGGGTCGGCTACCCTTGAAGGTAGAGGACCCGAGGTTGGACCGTGTGCAAGAGGGGTCGACCACCCTTGAAGGTGGGGGACCCAAGGTTGGACTTTTGAGCCGTGATCAAGCTCCACCAACCGAAGTGCTGTCTAATTTCCGTGCAAGCTCAGTTTGCAAGCTCAGTTGCAAGACTCAGTTGCAAGCTCAGTTGCAAGACTCAGTTGCAAGATTCAGTGCAAGCCAAGGAACCATGAACCGAGAAGAGAATGAAGCCGAGGATCAAGGTGGTTCCAACCGGGAACGCCTTGAAGCTTTGGAGGGGCACACCACAAAATTGACTAGTGTCCTTGGTGAGGTCACATCCTCATTGGCCGAACTAAGGATGGCTTTGAACGCTAATGCCCGTGAGACCGAAGAGAATAGGCGTGCCACGGATGCCATGAGACGTGAGAATAATGCAAGTCTTGAGAGGCTTGAAAGAAGGTTGGCCGAACACAATGGCCAAAGGAGAGTTCCTAGTCCGAATGGGCAAAGGCAAGAGGCCTTTGTTGATGGAGCCGAGACAAGCGTGACGGGTTCCATGCATGATCCACCAAGAGCCGAGTATAGAAGAGGAGGTCGTGTTGAGAATGATCAAGTGGCCGTGGAAAGATGGATTAGAGAGGAGGATCATCGAACTAGAAGCCCAAGTAATTGGAGGGAACCTCAAGATGTGAGGTTTGAAATTCCAAGGCATGAAGAACACTATGAGGCCGAGTATGATATGGGCCATGAGGAACCGAATGATTATGGTGGCTATGCCAATGGAAGACATCACAACCGAGATAGAGAGAGGGTCTATAGAAACCGAAGACATGATGATGATCACTATGATGAAAGAAGAGGAAACCGGGCTCATGACCGGGGACCTAGGCGACCAAAGGTAGATTTCCCCAAGTTCAATGGGGGAGATCCTTATGAGTGGTTAGATAAAGTAGACCACTACTTCCGGGTCTATGAAGTTCCAAGAGATGAGAGAGTATCAACCGCTTGCTTCCATCTTGAAGGGAGAGCAAGTAAGTGGTGGAGATGGCTACGTGATCAATATGACAAGGAGAGGAGACGCCTAGGATGGATGGCCTTTGAGAAGGAGTTCTTGATGCAATTCGGCCCCTCACCAATTGTTAACCACCATGGGCAACTTGCCAAGTTGAAGCAAGAAGGGAAGGTGCATAACTACATTGATGATTTTCGGCAACTCCAAACCCTAGTGAGGGGTTGGTCCGAAGAGGCACTCATTGGCACCTTTGTAGATGGCTTGAAGCCGTGGCTAGCCAAAGAGATCAAATTGAAGCAACCAACAAGGCTTCAAGAGGTCATGAGGATGGCCGAAATTTTGGAGGAAAGCACTCACATTGAGAAGCGTCAATCCAAGGACATGGGGAGCAAGTTCACCAAACCTTTGCAAACCAAAGTTCCTTGGAAGGGCAAGGAGGAAGTAGGGAGTGCATCTAAACCAAAGCCTCATGAAGTAAAAAAGTTATCAAGAGAAGAAGTCCAAGAGAGAATCAAGAAGGGGCTTTGTTTCAAATGTGGTGACAAATGGAACAAAGAGCACAAGTGCAAGGCCGGTCAAGCATATGTATTGCTTGAAGAGGACACAAGTGAAGAAGAGAAAGAAGAGCATGAAGAGTCAACTAGTGATGGACCCGAGAATGTGGAGGCCGAATCTAGTGAGACACTAGAGGAGGCCGAATTGTCATTGAATGCTATTTCGGGTGTCCAAAGACCTACATCCATGAGAGTGATGGCATGGGTGGGGAAGTTTGAAGTGACCCTCCTAGTGGATAGTGGATCCACCCACAACTTTGTCAATGCCAATATTGTGAACAAAGTGGGATTGAAGCCGTGCACCATTGAACCCTTTGAAGTGAAGGTAGCAAATGGGAACAAGCTTAGGTGTGATGGGCTTGTCAAAGAGGTAAAGATGAACATTCAAGGGGTAAGGATTGTGGCCGACCTACATGTGTTGGCACTAGTCGGACTTGATGTGGTGCTAGGCAATGCGTGGCTCAAGGGCCTTGGGAGAGTAATACATGACTACCATAATATGACCATGGAGTTCAAGCTCGGGTCAAAGAAGAGAATATGGACCGCATTGACATCCAAAGAAGTCACCTCTTGTGAGGCTATCATGTTTGAGAAGTTGTGCAAGGGAGGAGCTCAATGTTTTGCCATTATGGTAGCCGATGAAGACTCCTTGTGGAATGTTGAAAAGGGTGCCAAGAATGAGCCTAAGAGTGAATTGGAGGGGCTGCCCGAGGAGGTAATTGAGGTCTTGAAAGACCATAGAGGAGTTCTAGAGGTGCCTACTACATTGCCACCTTCTAGGCTCTTTGACCATCGGATTGTGCTAGTGGATGAGAAGAGACCGGTAAATGTTCCACCATACCGGTATGCCCATTTCCAAAAGGGAGAGATAGAAAGGCAAGTCGATGAAATGTTGAGGAATGAGTTGATTAGACCGAGCACTAGCCCATTTTCTTCCCCGGTGCTACTTGTAAGGAAGAAAGATGGGACTTGGAGGTTTTGTACCGACTATAGGGCCTTGAATGAAGCCACGGTGAAGGATAGATTCCCTATCCCCACCGTAGATGAGATGCTTGATGAGCTCCATGGAGCAATGGTCTTTTCCAAGTTGGACTTGAGGGCGGGCTACCACCAAATTAGAATGAAGGAGGAGGATATCCACAAGACGGCCTTTAGAACACACTCCGGGCACTTTGAATACCTTGTAATGCCGTTTGGGTTGTGTAATGCCCCCTCCACTTTTCAAGCCGCCATGAACACCATTTTCAAGCCCCTTTTGAGGAAGTTCGTGCTAGTGTTTTTTGATGACATCTTGGTTTATTTCAAGACCATTGAGGAGCACAAAGACCACTTGAGGATTGTTATGAAGATATTGGAAGAACATCACTTCTTCATTAAGGCTTCCAAATGTGCCTTTATGGAAGAAGAATTGGAGTACCTTGGTCACTTCATCTCGGGAGAGGGGGTGAAAGTGGATCAAAGAAAGATTGAGGCCATGGTGGATTGGCCACTACCAAAAGATGTTTCGGCCCTTAGAGGTTTTTTGGGGCTAACCGGTTACTATAGACGGTTTGTAAAGAATTATGGGCTCATAGCTAAGCCACTCACATCCTTGTTGAAGAAGGACAACTTTGAGTGGAACCAAGAGGCAAGAGATGCTTTTGAGGAATTGAAGAGAGCAATGACCAAGACACCCGTGTTGGCCTTACCTAATTTTGAGAGGCCTTTTGAGGTCTACACCGATGCTAGTGGTGAGGGGATTGGGGCGGTTTTGGTTCAAGACAAGAGGCCCTTGGCTTTCATCTCCAAAGCTCTCGGCCCTATGAAGAAAGCTTGGAGCACTTATGCTAGGGAAATGCTTGCGGTTGTCCATGCGGTCAAGATGTGGAGGCCTTACTTGTTGGGCCGCAAATTCACCATCATAACCGATCAACAAGCATTAAGGCATATGTTACAACAAAAGATTGTCACCTCAGAGCAACAAAAGTTCTTAGTGAAGCTACTTGGGTTTGAGTATGACATCATTTACCAACCGGGTAAAGAGAACAAAGTGGCGAATGCTTTGAGTAGAAAAGATGGGAGTTCAACCTTGTGGCTAGTGCATGAAGAGGAAGAACCGAATATGTTGGCCTTGAGTGGGGCCGAATGGATGATATGGGACAAGATCCGAGAAGCTACAAAGATTGATGCTAGAGCCATAGAGATTGTTGAGCTTTTAGAGGCTCAAGGTGATGGGGTGGTTGGCTTCAAAGTGAGGGACGGTTTGATCTACTACAAGGAGCATGTATATGTGCCGAATGTTCCTAACTTGAGAAGAGAGATCCTAGACCATTTTCACAATAGCAAAGAAGGAGGCCACTCGGGTTGGTTGAGAACCTACATTAGAGTGAAGCACTTCTTCTATTGGGAAGGGATCAAGAAGGCCGTGAAGACCCTTGTGGCCGAGTGTGACACATGCCAAAAGATCAAGTATGATACAAGACCACCATCCGGGCTCTTGCAACCTCTCCCAATTCCTAACTTGATTTGGGAGGACTTAAGCATGGACTTTGTGGAGGGACTTCCCACTAGTGGCGGGTTTGAGGTAATACTTGTGGTGGTGGATAGATTGAGCAAGTATGGTCATTTCATTCCACTTGTTCATCCATTCACAACCAAGAGTGTGGCAAAGGCATTTATTGACAATGTTGTGAAGCTTCATGGATTCCCAAAGAGCATAGTCACGGATCGAGATAGAGTCTTCATGAGTTCCTTTTGGAAGGAGATGTTTAAGCTCCAAGGGAGCAAGTTGAAGGCTAGTTCATCCTATCATCCTCAAACCGATGGGCAAACCAAAGTGGTTAATAGGACACTTGAGCAATACTTGAGGTGTTTTTGCCATGAAGAGCAAAAGAAGTGGGGTGAGCATCTAACATGGGCCGAGTATTGGTATAACACCACTTTCCATGTATCAATACAAAGAAGCCCGTTTGAAGTTGTTTATGGAAGAGCTCCACCAACATTGGTGAGCTATGAGAGGGGCACGGCCAAGAACAATGAAGTGGAGGAGGAGTTGGTCACTAGGGATGAGATCCTAGTGAAGGTAAAAAGAGAACTTGCTAAGGCCCAACAAAGAATGAAAAAATACTATGATGCGGGTAGAAGATTGGTTACCTTTGAGGTGGGAGACTATGTGTACTTGAAGCTACAACCGTTTGGCCAAATGACCTTGAGGAAGAAGCTTAACTTGAAGTTGGCCAAGAAATATTATGGGCCTTTCAAAGTACTTGAAAGGATAGGTGAAGTGGCATATAGGTTGGAACTTCCTCCAAGTTCCAAGCTACACCCGGTATTCCATGTGACCGTGCTCAAGAAGAGGATTGGTGATCCTAACCTCATTGTGGAAGAGCTGCCTAAGTTTGATGAAGAAGGGCGTATGCTCTTACAACCAAAGGAGGCTCTTAATTATAGGGTTGTATCAAGGGGGAGAAAAAGACAAGATGTGTGGCAAGTTTTGATTAGATGGGGGAAAGCACCAAAAGAAGAGGCTACTTGGGAAGACTATGATGATATAAGGGAGAGATTTCCTCAATTTATCCTTGAGGGCAAGGATAGTCTTAAAGAGAGGGGGATTGTTAGACCCCCACGTAAAGTCGCCTCCAAAGTTGCTGCACATGTCCTAGCCATGTCGGGGACATGCCCCTTGATCATACCACGAGCATGCCTTGGCCTGTGTCTTGTCACACACGGGGCGCCCAGCATGCCCATGGTCCGGCCACATGCATGCCTTGGCTCGTGCCTTGACACGCACGGGGCGCCCAGCATGCAGGCCATGCTGATTAGACTCCCACATAAAATCACACACAGATCGCTCGAGCGGGGTGTCGAGCGAGTGTCGAGCGGAGCTCTCGGGTTGAATTCGCTCGAGCGGGGTGTCGAGCTAGTGTCGAGCGGAGCTCTCGGGTTGAATTCGCTCGAGTGGAGTCGAGCGGAAGGTCGAGCGAACAATGGCTCGAGCGGACTGTCGAGCGAAGTTCGAGCGGATCTCTCTGTATGTTTTCGCTCGAGTGAAGTCGAGCGGAGGGTCGAGCGAACCTTGGCTCGAGCTAAGGTCGAGCCACAGTCAAGCCAACCCTCAAAAAGGGTATTTTCAGCATGAGAACAAGCCCAAATTCGACCCCATGCACCACCTTAGCCATGTGGTCCATACCACTATCCTTATTTATGTTATTTTAATTATTTATTCCTTTTATTTCTTTTATTGCAAAGGGACCTTTTGGGGGTTTCCAAGTTGTAACCTTATAAATAGGACCCTTAGTCATTGCTTTGACATCTTTTGACAATAGCCTTTGTGGACTAAGTTGTTCTTGAGATCACCTTCGGTGCATAGCACTTGGGCTCTTTGGGGTGCAAGTCGTGAATCCCTAAGGAGAGGATCACACTTTGCAATTCGTGAATAAGTGTGATCCATTCTATCTATCTTATGAGTATTTTTCCTTTCACTCTCTTGTTCTCCATTTAATTCTTATTGATCTTGTTAGTTTATGTTCTTGTTCATACATTGTTCATCCATGTTCTTGTGAGTTTCGGCCCACAAGTATTTCCCAACATCCATTTGATCCTTCTACCCTAGCATAATTTGACCACCACTTGTTTGCCCTACCTTCCATAAATAAACCAAATCCCAAAATACCCTTCTTACCATCCATTCCCTCCATAACCGAAATCCCTACTTCCCATACTAGTCCAAATTCAAATTTGGCTATCCAAGCCTTATTTGAATTAGTCTAGCTGCCCACTCCCCTTTCCATATTAGAGTTTCCATATTGGAAACCCTAGTTGACTCACTCAAACCCCCTTGGCCAGCCAACAACCTAATCCTAGTCAAATCCCAAGTTTTTAGGAAACTTTCCTAAAAACTCTCACTTGCCCATTTGACCAAGCTTTGGCCGCCCATCACCCTTGCCTATCTCCAAACCCTAATTCATCTTACCACACAAACCCTAGCCGCCCATCATCACTCATCCAAACCCTAAACCCTAATGCAAGTGGCGCCAACCCTAGCTCACCCTAGTGCCGTGCACCACTCCCCATTGTGATCTCACACTTAGCCACTTTTCACACTTCCCATACACTTCCCATTAGCCTAAACACTAACCTCACCGTACCCAAAGTGCCACCATAGCCAACCTTGAGCGTGAACCAAGCAAGTGAAGGACTTGGAGTCGGTCAACCAAAGGAGCCTATTGCCGAAGAGGACTTAGTGTTTAGGGACTTGACCGGGGTCCCTAACACAGTGGGATGGGGCGACGGGCGTGCGTACGGAGGAGCTACGACCTCGGGCTGGGGGAGGAGGACGGGCTCGGTGGCGGTGGTCGTTGGCTGCGGTGGGAGTCCGAATCGGCGGCGGCGATGCCGGATCTGGCTGCAATGGAGGACACGGGGAGAAGAGAGAAACGCGAGAGAGAAGAGAGAAACGCGAGAGAGAAGAGAGAAACGGGTGAGAGAAAAAAAAAAAAAGAAGATATACACTATTAACACGTAAGGTGTGCTACGCATCAGCCGTGAATAGTGGCTGATGCGTAGCACTGCTCATAAATATAAGAGCAGTGCTACGCATCAGCCACTATTCACGGCTGATGCGTAGCACACCTTACGTGTTAATAGTGTATATCTTCTTCTTCTTCTTCTTTTTTTTTTTTTTTTTTTTTTTTCTCTCACCCGTTTCTCTCTTCTCTCTCTCGTTTCTCTCTTCTCTCTCGCGTTTCTCTCTTCTCCCCGTGTCCTCCATTACAGCCAGATCCGGCATCGCCGTCGCCGATTCGGCCTCCCACCGCAGCCAACGACCACCGCCACCGAGCCCGTCCTCCTCCCCCAGCCCGAGGTCGTAGCTCCTCCGTACGCACGCCCGTCGCCCCATCCCACTGACCCACGTCGCGGCTCACATTCGCCGCCATCGCCACCGATTCGGCCTCCCACTGCAGTCACCGACCACCACCACCACCGAGCCCGTCCTCCTCCCCCAGCCCGAGGCCCGTTGCTCCGCACGCCCGTTTCTCTCTCCCTCACATGCCCTCTCCGTCTCTCTCACAGCCAAATCTCGACATCTCGCCCGTCTGCCGTCATGCTGCCATCTCGACAGTCGACGGCAGCTCGAAAGTCGCCGCTACCTCGACAGTCGACGCCCGGAAATGGCGACGGGCGGGAGGCGTTGGGCGAGGGGGGGCCGAGTGGGGGGGGGGAGGTCGTGTTTGATTCGGGAGAGAGAAAGTAAAATGAGATTTGAAATGTGGGGATTCGGTTTTATTGTAAGGTTATTTTAGTCATTTTACTCTATAGTGTGAGATGGCTGATCTAAACAGGGGCTGATGAGAAGAATTTCTCTAAATATAATACTTTGGCTGCACTACTGAAAACGGAAACTGCTAGTAGTACGTACGTAGTCGAAGCCAAACTACAAGTTGGATAGATTTATTATTTATATATAATATTAAGGGTTTTGCTATTCATCCTCCCCACACTCCACACTCCACACTTTTTAATATTTTTTAATTTTTTTTTTGAATTTATTTTTTTTAAACTATTTATAATTTTTTATTCACTATTCATATAAAAATATATTTGATAAAAAAAATTAAAAAAAAATTAAAAAAAAAGATGAAGTGTGGAGTGTGGTGTGAATAGTAGGAGGTTGAGTAGATTTTTTCTAATATTAAAGTCGGATTACTTTATCGTCCACTGTCCGAGTAGCCGCTCAATTTGACTACTGGATTAAATGTGTATTTCTCTTTTCTTTTCATATTTTTTAAACATATTTAAATATATTTAAAAAATAAAAAAATACATCAATACATTAAACATCAATTTCTTAATCATTAAGGACAAAAAAATTTAAATACACAAACGGTCAAAATGAGAGGCAAAATAGTATTTTTCATAATATTATGGTTCCATTTGAATAATAAAAATGTTTTATCTCATTTCATCATTATAATTTTTTTAAATTTTTACATAAAATATAAAAAATAATTTAACATTTTTAATTTCTAAAAAAATAATAATATTAAAAAATAATATTCTAACAATATTTTATTTAACTTTCAACTTTAATCTTAATTTATCTCATCTTAATTTACTATCTAAACAACACCTAAATTCGGTACGTACATACATATATATTTCTGGTACTCAAATAATAGGGTAGTTAGTAATTTATAGTTATAATGCTAGTAATTAATTATGTATTAACAATTAATTAACGACTTCTTTGATTGATCCTTGAAGAAGCAAGGAAGTTTTCGCCCTATTTTAATTTTTTCTGTTCAATCTTTACTTATATACAAAAGTGTTGACAAGATCAGATAATATACAAACTAATCATCTTGTAATATATATATATATATATATATATATATATATATATATATATATATATATATATATATATATATATATATATATATATACTTCTTATATATTGTAATTAAATCCAAGTACTTTTCGCAATTATCTAATTTTCTAGTGATTAAGCATTTTTTTTTCCCGATAACAATCTTACGTCTCTTTTTTAATTTTGATCTTTCTTTTTTTTCTCTTTATCGATAAATTAAGGAAATACAAATTAAACTATATTCTAAATAAAAATATTTACTTGAAGTTTTTACAGATTGACATCCCACATCCAATATTAATCATGACATATGGCCGTATATATTACAAACCAGTTAAAAAAAGAGGCCCTCTCATGAAGTTAATATATATTACAAATTCATCAGTCAAACAAAGTGGCAGGCCGTCAGAAGTTAATAAAAATTAATGAAAAATTATAATTATCATATATACATCACACGTTAGCATAATTTATTTTCTATTTCTCTTATCAAATATATGGTGTATGGATCACTATAATAGTTTGGGTATTTTGGGATGAATATTTTGTCCCAATAGATAGGATTTTTGTCCCAAAATATATTTCGAAATGTAAAAAAAAAGGCCTTAAGGTCGTCCCAAAAAGTATTTTGAGACGAAATTTTACTAGACCGTTCATCACATTCAAACGGAAATTTTATTCAAGAACAATTGAATTTCATCCCAGAAAGCCGTTCAAACTCCTACAAAAATAGTTCAAACAATATGTCTGTTCGAACGTATACTTCATCAATGATCAATCGATACTAGTTCGTTCGAGCAAATAGACATGAGGAAACGTTCGAGCAAATAAATTGATGATCGAACGTAAATTATATTAATTTTTAGAATTGAATAAGAGATTCAAACATGTAATGAACGGAAAGAGTGAGTTATTGGTTCGAACATGTTTGAATGGTTCGCAACGTTTGATGACCGTTCGAGCTCAACTGTGTGATGTTTCAACGGTTGTGTCTGATTTATATATGTTCGAACGGTTAATATTTTCATTTTAATAAAAAAAATTAAACAAAATAGATATTTATATTTCAAAAATACATTACAAATTATTTAATATAAATAAAACTAATCTAATTGTAGAGGACGTGTCCCACTTTGTTACTGCAACCGTTAACCTGTACTGGAATCAAAATATAATCAACCTGTTTCGCCAAGGAAAACTCCGAAGCTTAAGTCAATAAAAAACTCGAGAGAATTTCAGAAATTAAAAGCTTAACCAAAGATATCTACATCATTAAGGGTTTACCTGCTTGCTTTCTTCTCGGTGCCTATGTTCCCTTTCTTGTTCTTGTTACTTGCCCCTATTCCTTCGTTGGTCATATATAATGCCAGCCATGCATGCATTGAAAGTCCAGCTCCAACGGAACTGCATGCACATATAATATTGTGCTAATTAATAAGCTAGCTAGCTATTATCTTGTTATTATATAATGATGCGGGTGTTCAATTAATTATTTGCCTTTCTGCATAAAGCAGAAAAGTCCAATTGTCATTATAATGGGTGACTGAATATTTACCATTAATTATACGTGTGTAATTCAATTGTCATTCCAGAAACCGAAGGAGGGACTCAATTCCCTGAAGACTTAGAAAGCGTGTTGGGGCTCCCAAACTGCGACTTGGAGACAATTAAGAGGGCACTTGATTATGGCTCACGAAACATTAAAGCCATGGATACGACAGACTGGTGGCTTTGTAATTCAGCGTATGAACTGGAGGCAGATGAGTTTGCCAGGGTTCCAAAACTCCTACCATTTGGCCCATTTCCGTCTGAGTGTGGGGACTCAAGGTCACTGTTCTTTCCAGAAGACGATTCTTGGATAGATTGGCTCGACCAGCACCCACCCTGCTCGGTCATATATGATACTTTTAGTGGGGTCGGAAGTTTAGAACCAACCCAATTTGAAGAGCTAGCTCTTGGACTAGACCTCGCTAACAGGCCTTTCCTTTAGGTGGCAGAGGCTGTCGAGGGATTTTCCGGGTCGGATTCAGCTGAAGGGAATGAAAGAGGGTCGAAGATGGAGTCGGACGAGAGTTCTTGTTGGAGAGTCGTGATGAGAGAGGAAAGATCCTGAGTGGGTTCCTCTTCCTCTGCATCGAGCAGAGAGAGTATGTGGCTGCATGACTTGTTTCGCTTAGACTCTTCACAATCCTCCATCTGGGTTTCTTCTCTTGGGCGTTTTAATGGATTCTCCGCCATTAGAGATATCTTCTTTCTTTTTTTTTCCAAAAAGAGATGGTAGAAAGATGGCTCGCAAGAGTTGCAGGGCACTGCAGAGAGAGAGACACACAAAGAGGAAACAGGGTAAAAGGCTGAAGATGAGGAGAGAGATTGGAGGTACAGGACTTTATATAGAGTTCGGACCAAAGCCGAAGAAAAAGCGATCGAAACAGTAACGAGGAAATTAAAAATAAATACATATATTCATTTTTCAACGAAAAAAACGCTGCTCTAGGTTCGTCTCCGCACCTCAGGTTTGGCGTCAGGTACTTATGTCCGAAGCCGAACTAAGATTGAGATAAGTCCTGTGTTTCCCCGGTGCACGTACGCAATTGAACTCCATCCGTTGGATTAAGATTTTTTACGATGGGGTGGGAGCCTGGAGGGCCCTACGAGGGGCGATGGAGGAAAAGTGGAATGGGATTCGAGGATACCACGCGCTTTTTGACACGCGTGGGCATGGTTAACTTTATTTTTCAAGTCACATTTGGAGGCTAGAGCTTTGTATTTTTTTCCAAAAACTAAAAATTGTAAATATTGCTTGGGATTTTTAAAATTATTTGGGCTTTATTTATTTTCCCGCCGCCAGGTTAAGCAAATCAAGTTGAAATCAAGGGTGGCCGTTAACATCTTTTAAATTTGCTTCCTACTTCAATAAAATATATGTATTTCATTGTGAACGTTGGGTGTTATTAACTTATTGCTTTTGGTGGGTTTACTACAATTCTAATTGGCTCAAATGGGTTTACTACAACTTCCTTGCACATTACTAAAAAACAAAAACATTTATGATTGATTATTTGTAACAATAATAACTATTTGAGACGAAAGAGTAATGTTATACACTACACTTTTATCCTATTTTAATTATACTAAGTAGTATGTGGCACATTCATTACCATTAAATGATAAAAAAATATATAATAAATGATCATTTATTAGTAATAAATATATCACATCTTATTTAGTATGATGAAAGTGAGATGGTAATATGATGTATAGAATTTTTTGAGACGAAAATAGACTCATTTGAACAGGAAATAGTTATTTTTGTGAAAAATAATTAGTTTCAAATAAGCAATTTTCTTATAGTTATTTTTTTGTTTACTACAAAAGGCACGATCTATATGTATGTGACTAGCATATAAAAATAGATTTTTTTTGCATGTAGCTATGTGTCATATTTTCATGATATATAATAACGTAGGGGCCTGTAATTCTCAGTCACTGTTATTCTATTATTGCGAAATCTTTCAAACTTTGTAACTATATATACAAGTAGCACATGACAAGGTTCAAGGAGTGACAGCTTTTTTATACCAAGTGATCAAAAGAAAGGGATTTATATTATATGTAGTTTGCTAGTGGATACCTTGAGGTCCAAACTGGTATTATCAAAGATACCTTTTTTTTCTTTATAACAAAGTTTATTTGTATTTTACTCGAACCTTTAGAGGCTTGTATCTTAATTGCCTTTTCCGCTGCAGGAAGACACTATGCAAAACTTAGTTATCTCTGACAATATTAGGCTATGTTTAGAAGTTGAGCTGAGTTCAATTCTTTATAAATAGTAGTGAGTTGAATAGTGGAGAGAGTTATGTGGAGCCCATCTAAACTGAGTCTAAAGTGTGTTTGGATGTTAAGATGAGTTTAATACTTTTATGGAAAGTTGAAAAAGGTTGTGGGTCCCACATTTAAAGATGTGTTAAATTGAAAAAAGTTGTAGGTCGCACATGTAAAGAGGTTTTAAGTTGAGATGAGTTTAGTAATTTAAGAGTTGAGTGTTTAGATGTTAGACTCAGCATAAAATTAGACTGAGCTTAGCTGAGTCTTTCAACCAAATGCAGCCTTAAAGTTCGCCCTCTGGAAACTCAAGCTTGCATTGCCTGATCTGTAAAAAAGTAATCATTTCTTGTTTTGCTTAATTAGATATTATTTAGATGTTAAGGCTAATGCTCATTCTACTTTTTAGGGTGTTGAAGCATAGAGTAGAAGAACTGGAGCATGAAATGAAATGAATGCAGCAAAAGATTGAGATTGATGAAAAGGTAGAAATGAAAGTTTCTCTTCCCTGTTTAAAATGTTGCAAGTGTTCAATATAAATCCTTGTTAGCCAAATTCTTTAAGACCTCCACTGTTGGAATATGTATTTGATTAAGTTAATGCCATTTCTTGAAGTCCTTACTCGTGATATATACATGTTTTGTAGTTCATTTAATTAACTAATATGATGTGTTCACATTGATGAAATGGATTTTGCTAATTGTGAGAAACGTATGAGGGAAGTCTTTTATTGGATACAACATAAATGCAATGATATTGCACATGTTTACCAATGCTGGATTCTTCTATTAGGTTCTTGCAATTGTATCACTTGAATATACTGCTTTATTTATTTTGCCTATGTGGGCTATGGAGTTCTTGAACTGATGACTTAGATCTTCTCTTCATTTTATGTAGATTCTGCACTGTCACCTACCTCCAGCAAACTTGGTGGCTTGAAAACATATGTTCTGCTTTAATTGTGTGCAACCTTATGTTTTGGTTTGATGTTTACTTGCAAAAGAAATATTTTTAGCAGGGAATTTCAAATAAGGACTGTATAATTCTACTCAACTTGCATATGTACCAAGAACTTAAGTATCAAGAACTTCTCTTTGGTTTGTTGTTCTCTTAATTTCAAAGCCTTTTAAGCTTTAGTTGGCAAGAAGTTCATTTTTTTTTTATAAGCATCAATGAAAAAGGATAAGCCAATTGGTGTGCTGCAAACTTTTTGAGTTTGGCTTGCATCTAGGGGAAAAAATTACTCACTTGAATGCTACATATAAGTTTTTTTTTCAGCTTATTTCTACTGCTGGTTTGTGATTGTGCAGGGTGGATGCTCTGATTTCTACTTTGGTTTGTGATTGTACAACATGCTTTTAGTGCATGGACAAGATTTGAACAGAATACGATCATATATATATATATATATATATATATATTTTCTTTTCTTGAGAAGAGTAGATAAGTTGGAATAACATGAGTTTTTAGTTTTTTTATGCATAACCTGCTGTCTCCTTTCTTTCATTTTTTTTCAAGTATATCTTCCAGTTATTATGCTAGTTTTTAATTGACCTGTAATGGTATCCTTAACCCAATAGAGGAACATCTATATATAGAGATATTGGCGCTTGGTGATCTTGGATGCCATGAAATTTACATCCGATTCAAGTATTTTGTTGGCTATGTTACTGATCTGTGGATTTGTGAGAATTTAGAAGATGTTGTATTTACATATACTTGGTTTATTTCTTTGTGTCTTCATAAGCTTTTATTCTAATCTGTTTCAATTTTTGTTTCTCTTTCTGTAAATCTGTATCTTTTTAATGTATGCCATGCTCTAAATCGCTGCAAAATTAGATTATTTGCGGCTCTTTTTTTTTTTTTTTTCTCGCGGCAAATTCTCAATTAATATTGATCTTTCACCACGACTTGAGGGCAATGGAAAATCGCAGGGAGAGGCCAAGTGCAGTGATTTTTAGACTTCTTCTGGCAATTTAATGTGGCGACAAAAACTCATTGTTCCCGTTGTGTTAATGGGTAAAATTAAGCATATACTGCCGAATGACTTCAAAGGCGCTGAATTGTGGGAAGATTGTAGGCTTTGCAGCTCGGACGTTGAAGTAATATTTAATGCATTAATTAAGCAACAACGTAGATGATATTGGAGGACTGCCAGCTTTGATCATGACGCCCAGCACACCAGTCGGCATGCAGTATCCTCTCACATTGATACGTACGGACAAATAGCTTCTTCTTTTTCCTCCACATTAATTTTAATTTGTAATTGCCATGACCAAACGACGTTTGATAATTTAAGGGACTGGGCATGAAAGGAACAATATTTAAAGAGCTAGATCAGATAACAATATTATTGCAAATTAACTCGATTCTTCTTATATATATAAATATATATATGTTTATTTGCTTCGTCTTCTTAAGATCGAGTTTTTTTCCGGACGGAAATTTCAACTTCCAATAATTAAAAAGCATGCATGCACTGGCAAGCTCATCATGATCGATCGATCTTCATTATTCCCTGAGCCAATTGAGGAATTTGTTGAGATTCTTGTAGGACCGACCACCTTCCGCAGTAGTGCTCAGAACCGTGTCCCTAAGCTGTGAAGATCTTGCCCTAATGTCATCATCGCCGAACAGTAGATCAACCTTCTTCTTAATTTCACTGCGCCGAATGATTCCATGATTGTCATCAGGGTCAAATCCTACTCCAACCTTCCACACATCGCAAATGTTCATCTTGTTAGTGATCTGGTCAGCAAAGAAGGGCCAGCACAAAAAAGGCACAGCACTTGATAAACCTTCTATGGTGGAAGTCCAACCACAATGGCTTAGAAAACAGGCGATGGAGGGGTGATTCAAGACTCTTGGTTGAGGTGCCCAAGTTACAATCTTCCCATGAGTGCCTTTGAATTCATCTGGAAATGCACAGCTTGAGCTGTTTTTCATGAAATTTGGACGCACCACCCAAAGGTAAGGCCTGTTGGTGAGGTCAAGTCCGAGAGCTAGCTCTTGGAATTGGGTTGGTTCCAAAGTTGCGATGCTGCCAAAAGCAACGTATATGACTGAGCAGGGTGGCTGCTGGTCGAGCCATTCTAGGCAAGAGGAGTCTTCTTGGAAGAACTGTGCCCTCGAGCTCCCACTGATCTCTATTTGATTTGGGCCGATTGGTAGTAGTCTTGGAACCTTAGCAAACTCATCTGGCTCCAGTTCATATGCTGAATTACAAAGCCACCACTCCGTCTTTTCCATGGCTTTAAGGCCTCGTGCCGAATATTCAAACATGATCTTCGGGTCTAAATCGCCAGTTGGGAGACTCAGTATCTTTCGCACCTCTTGCGGCAATTGATCAGTCCCGCATCCTTTGATTCCTGGATTAATTATATTGAAATTTGAAATAAAAAATAGTCGTGTTTTGATCGTTATTTTATAGATCATTAAAGATCAGAATTTTAACATGATTAAAATATAAAAAGAAATCACACAAAAATAATATCTTAATAATTATTAAATGTCAAACATATATAAAATATGAATTATGCTACGTACAATCACTTATGTATATTTTCTGTATACTCTACTGACGTGATTGATCATAACAGTTATTTTATTTTAAAAAAAATGATGCAGCCAATTACATTAATAAAATATGTAAAAAAATACACAATAGGACTACGCATAGAATTTTTTATAAAATATATATGTAGCTGGTCTTTAATTAATTTACCATCGGAGTCTAGAAAGGCCCCCAGTTCCATGTTTGGTGCAATAAATGACGTTGCATTACAAAAAGTGGCACACATAGGATAATAGGCAGCTCCTTTAATCCCCATCTTATAGGCGACTTCCAATGCCCACGACATACCAAACTCGGTAATGAAACAAGTAATCTTGTCGTCGTCGTCATCATCAGTACTACCCGATGATCCTCCACGAGCAGCAGCTGCATTATTATTAATACCTTGTATGAGCTCCTCAAGCTTTGCAGGCATGGTAAGTAACATGGATTGACACAACTTGGGGAATTCAAATTCGTTTCTCTCGTCCTGAGGATCCAACCCATCTGGGATTGACACAAAATTAATGTTGTTCGAACCCATGCTTACGCTATCCTTCCCAACCCCGGCTCTCACGATACGCTTGTGGTTGAAGTCTGTGTTCACAAATGTGATTTTGAAACCATGTTTTTCTAGTGTACGACAAAAGGCCATCATACTGCTCACATGCCCTTGTGCTGGATATGGGAGAGCTAGAATTCGTCCCCTGCCCATGATCTGTCTAATTTCTCTCTCTCGGATCGATCTTTAACCTCTCTGGCCTTCTACCACTTTCGTGTATATGTGTGTGTATATATATATATAATACACACACGCACGAACTTCCGATTAGGAATATATATTTACATAAAAATAATGATAGGATTACTACTCTATTATTTTCCATCTACTACTTTTTTTATATTTTATTTTTTGTATTTTTAATTTTACTTAATGATTAAGGAATTGAGTATTAGTAAAGTTATATATTTTTTAAATTTTTTCTTAGTGATTAAAGATGTTAAAAAAATATTTTTAAAAAAATTAAAAAAAAATAAAAAAAAAAAACTTAAAATACACATTAACAATAGATGGGTAGTAATGAAGTTATAACCCTATCACTACCCTTTTAGGTAAATGTTTGGTCAGTCTAGCACGGCTTATAAATTTGTGGGGACCAATCGGGACTCGGTGACTCTATATATAGCATTTTTGTATAAATTTGAAGCTACTCATTAAGAATTTGAGGCCACGTCCGTGAAAATACATGCTACAATCAATAAATAAAATACTTTGGCTGCACTACTGAAAACGGAATCAATTAAAAACAAAAGAAGGAAATATCAAACATTAAATATTAGACTCGGGCTACTTTATCCCCCGATTTTAATATTTGCTGTTCAATCTATACTTATATACAAAAGTGTTGACAAGATCAGATCATATACAAACTAATAATCTCGTAATATATATATATATATATATATATATATATATATAATATACTTCTTATATATTGTAATTAAATCCAAGTAGTTTTCGCAATTATCTAATTTTCTAGTGATTAAGCGTTTTTTTTTTCCCGATAACAATCTTTATATGTAGAATTTAATAATGCATGCAACCCTTACGACTCTTTTTTAATTTTGATCTTTTTTTGTTTTTTTATCTCTTTATTGATAAATTAAGGACATACAAATTAAACTATATTCTAAATAAAAATATTTACTTGAAGTTTTTACACAATGACATCCCACATCCAATATTAATTATGACATATGGCCGTATATAAAACCAGTCAAAAAAAGTGGCCGTCTCATGAAGTTAATATATATTACAAATTCATGAGTCAAACAAAGTGGCAGGCCGTCAAAAGTTAATAAAAATTAATGAAAAATTATAATTATTATCTATACACCACACGTTACGCATAATTTATTTTCTATTTCTCTTACTAAATGTATGGTGTATAAATCACTATAATAGTTTGGGTAATTTGAGGCGAATATTTTTATCCCAAAAGATTGAATTTTTGTCTCAAAATATATTTTGGAATGAAAAAATAAAAGGTCTTAAGGTCATCCCAAAAGGTATTTTGGGATGAAAATATCAATTTCGTCTCAAGAAATATCTTTTTGGATGAAATTTTATCACATGATACGGAAATTTTACTAAGGAACAATTGAATTTTATCCCAAAATATCGTTTGAACTCCCACAAAAATAGTTCAAAGAATGTTTGTTTGAACGTATACTTCATGAATGATTGATCGATGCCAGTCCGTTCGACCAAATAGACATGAGGAAACGTTCGAGCAAACAGATTCATGATCGAACGTAAATTATCTTAATTTTTAGAATTGAATAAGAGATTCAAACATGTAATGAACGGAAAGAGTGAGTTACCGATTCAAACATGTTCGAATGGTTCGCAACATTTGATGACCATTTGAACTCAACCATGTGATGTTCTAACGGTTGTGTCTGATTTATACATGCTCAAACAGTTAGTATTTTCATTTTAATAAAAAATTTAAAACAAAATAGATATTTATATTTCAAAAATACATTACAAATTGTTCAATATAAATAAAACTAATCTAATAAGTCTGAACTAAATGAATAAATTGACTGGCATCGCCAGCACCCAATTCTTCTTCATCGACGAAACATAACAACCCACAGGCCTTACCGACACATCTCCAACCTTCGTTGTGCTCTGGCAGAGCAATTCTTGCCACCTCACTTTTTGATTTGAGTCATTTGTGCTAACCGAGTTGACTTTTTTTTAGCACGAAAAAGCATATACATTAGCCAAGCCAAATCCTTTGACTCGCTGCAACACAAAAGTCAGACACAAGTGCCTCGACTTGTCAACTCTCGCGCTAGCCAAGCTTGGTCCCTTGACTCGCCACGATGCATTGGTCCAGCTAGAGCCCCAAGGCTCGCCCATACGACCAGTCAGACACAAGTCTCTTGACTTGCTGACTTTCGTGCCACCTCGTCATGAAGCATTGGTCGGGCTAAAGCCCTAAGGATCGCTCACACGACCAGTCAGACACAAGTCTCTTGACTTGCCGACCTTCATGCTGCTAAGCCGAGTCTCTAAACTCACCATGAAGTTTAGGCCGGGCACTAGTCCTAAACTCACCACGAAGTTTAGACCGGACACAAGTCCCATGACTTGCCGACCTTCGTGTTATAAGTCGAGTCCCTTGATTCGCCACTAAGTCAGGTTGGGCACTAGTCCTAAGACTTGCCCGAACGGCCCCTAGGACACAAGTCTCTTGACTTGCTGATATTTGCGCTACAAGCCGAGTCCCTTGATTTGTCGTGAAGTTTAGGTCGGGCAGCAGTCCAAGGACTTGCCAAACAGCCATTTGGACATAAGTCTCTTAACTTGCTGACCTTCATGCTAATACAAATCCCTAAACTCACGCCGAGTGTCACACTCGAGCCATAACCGCTGCCAGCGGATTACTTCTACAAACAAGCTTTCAGAGTTAACGGGACTCTGAGCTCCACAACCGCCTTATGCGGGTTGCCTTCGGATAGGAATCGACGGGCTTGGCAACTACCTAAGGTGGACCTTAGGGGGTCGATGGGCCATCTGACCACTTTGCTTGGGTACTTCCCACAAACTCCAACATTAACAATATATTGAAAACAAAAACATCAGACCAACATACTCTTTTTCAATAAGGACAAACGCACCGTCGGATTATACAGCTTACGCGATCGAGTACACCTCCCACCATGGGGTGATGAGTAGCAAAGCTCTTGCTGAGGTCTACAATCGTAGCAAAAAGTGGTAAAACGATGGCAAAAACCATTTTGATATGATTTCTTGATCGCAAGTTGGGGTGTAATCGGTCCAGTCCGAGGGGGTCATAGACTAAAAAATTTTGGTCCACCCTTTTCCACTAGACCGATTACACCTATAGATTGGACCAGACCGTTAATTATCAATCTTGTTGGTCCAATCATTCTAATTCGGTCCATATAAGTTAGGAACATTTTTTCCTCTTTTCTTTTTTTGGCAGATAAAGTTAATACAAAAATTTAATTAAATGAGTAAAATTAAAATTAAGCAAGCTCTTTAATATAGATTATGTAACTAACTTATTAAAAAAGTAATGAATTGTAATGATATTTATGATAATAATAGTTACTAACTTAGTACTTTAGTATTCATAATGATCTATATTAAAATTCTAACATTTTATATATAGTTAATGAATATTAAATAATTTCATTGTCTATAGATTACTCATCCTCACTTGCAACTTAGGTATCTTAAAAAAAATTACCTAATTACTTTGATTAGGTGTAAATAGTGGAGTCTATGTCTACATATAATAACATATATTATCATTTAGTTTATCATATAATATACTAATTAATTGATAGCAAATATTATTTTACATTTTATATGGTTAATGTTGATACATTAGATAATTATATAGTATTTTATAAATACTATATAAAATAATATATTATATATATCATATTTAAAAAGTTTATATTCAAAAACAATTTTGTTCGGTCCTAAAAAACCACATCTCAGGATCAAACCGAAAATCAAATTTCTCAGACACCATGGATTGAAACCGACCCACATGATTTTCTTTCCGGTCTGGTCAGTTTTCCCAATTAGGATTGAAAAAATTTCACTCCTAATCATAGGCAAACCGTTGGGTGTACAACGTGACAGATGCTTTAATTTTTTCTGCAATGGATTCGTCGCAAATACTTGGTTATTTGCAGTGACTTTCTTCACCAAAAATAGCCCAAAAATGTCGTCACAAAAGTGTGGCAAAAGGTGGTCAATGGCCAACACAAAATGTAGAATTTCTTTTCTGGCGATTTTTTTTGCCGTAAAAAGTCAACTACAATAGTGAGTGATTTGGTCGCAAATAATTCTTTGCAATGAGATTTAACGTCACAAATAGGTATTTGAGGCTAAAAATTAATTATCGCCGAATACGATTACTTGCAGTGATATCTATTGACACAAGCAAGGTTTATCAGTGATAATTATCGTTGCAAATAAGCATTTTTGGCGAAAAAATATTTTCGATGACTAAAAATCATCGGTAATTGTCTTTAACTAAAAAAAAAAAATACTAGTAAAATTGTATGGTGTTATACCCTAAAACACATAAAGAAATGTGAACAATATATTATAAATACACTAAGCTCTAAGCTCATAGATTAAGAAAGAAAAGGCAAAAATTAGTACAATAATTGGAATCTATGTGAGACAAGAAAACACTAAACATATACTTGAAAATTGAAGTATATATGACTCTAGGTCTACCAGCACATGACAACCTACAAATTGTATTAAGGGGATGTTTGGAAACATATCTCATCCCATGATCCATCTCATCTCATTTCATTTCATCTCATCTCATTGCATCCCATCTCATTTTCTTTCCAAATATCATTCAAACTCAAACACTTATAAACTAATTATTACAACTTTTTCAAATTAATCATTACAACTTTTTCAAAATTTCAAACAAAAAAATAAAAAATAATTCAACGTTTTCAAATTTCAAAACAAAATAATATCAAAAAATAATATTTTAACAATATTTTAAATTTATGATATTATTTGTTTAAATTTTTCTCTCTCCTTTTCCAAAATCTAATAGATAATCCAAACTATCTTATTACTATTTACAAACCAATAGACAGAGTAGGTGGTCAGAAAACACAAGGTCAGGACGCCTCCATGCTTATCTCGGCCTTGTATACTTATTATTTGTAGAAAAATGAAGGGAATCCACCCATTCCTATCGTTTTAAATTTTTAATGGCCACTGAGTTGACTCGGTCATAGCGGAGTTCAATCCAGAAATCATTTAAATGAGTTTTAAAGCGATCAAACGGAAGAAAACCACGGCCTTGAATAGTTATGTGTTAGCACATTTGTTCAAACAGTGCGTTCGATTGCATATTTTAATCATCGAACAACAACCAGTTGCTTGTTTGAACACTATGTTCTACTTCAAACGTGTAGCGATTATTCGTTCGAACGGTTTATTAGTTTGAACTTGTTTTAATAAGGCAATTTTACCTAGGTTCATATATTACATTTTATAACCTATTTTCGTAGTATTATTTTTAAAATTTCAAGCTTAAAATGGCTTATAGGGGAAAAAGTGTAGCAAGTCAGGGCAACCCTCTAGCAAAGAAATCAGAGAGATGACTATATCATTGTAGTGACAGGTGAAGCTCTCAGACTTTCAGGATCTTCGCTGGGAGGACGTTCCCTAGTCGATGTCTTCATAAAGCATGATTGGGAACCAATCATTGACTAGAAGGACTTGGTGGTGCCAACCCAGATGATGAGGCATACATGATCTTGATCCGGGGTGTATTGGTTGCATTTTCAGTGAATGTAGTCGCCGATTTTCTTAGTATCCCTCGACCTGTATATCCAAACGTGGTGCCCAGAGATTCTACAACTGTGGGTGATGGGGAGACGACTGAGGACGAGGGCACTAATGTAGATGGACTCGATGGCTGCGATGGTCATGAGGTTCAACAGTTAATTGTGAGTCCAGATGCTCTCCTTAATGGGACCAAGAGCATCAAACAGGTTGATTTATCTGTTTTTTTAAGATGATGAACATAATTATCACCACCAACATTGATCATTGGCAGCACAAGACTGAGGTTGGCATGGATCATGCACAATTTATGATAAACATTGCTCGTGGGGGGCCTATCGACCTAGTTAGTTATATATTTGCTGGGATTCGATTATAGGCTCACTATATTACAATAGATATCTTGCCCTTTGGGGTCTTCATCAATCAATTTCTGTTAGTGATGGGGTTCAGGCTGATCATGATGAGCATGTTTGGGAGCCGATTAGGCTGATTAACTCCTCGACCTTGTCACATAATACAGGCCACTCGAAATTTCAGGCTCCTGCTCCTACTAAATAGGCGATCGAGATTTAAGGAGATGCAAACCCGAGAGATTCTTGCATATCAGGTTAGGCCTCTACTAGGAGTGTAATCGGTCTGATCCAAGAGGATCACAGATCAAAAATTTTGGTTCATCATTTTTGCTGGACCAGACCATTTGTTATCGGTCTGGTCAATTCGATTCAGTCCATAAATGTTTTTCCTCTTTTTTCTTTTTTTGACAGAAAAATTAATATAATAAATTAATTAAATTAGTAAAATTAAAATTAAGTGATCTCTTTAACATTTTATATATAGTTAAATAATATTAAATAATTTCCTTGTATATATGGTCAATGGTGATCCTTTAGAAGAAAATTACATAATTAACTTATACACTTACTATATGAAATATTTAAATATATATATATATACACATTCGGTCAATCTCAGTCTGGTCCAAAATAACCACACCACGAGACCGACCAATAAGACTATCGATTTGGTCCGGTCGGTTTTTCCGGTCTAAACTGATAGTCTTTCAGCTCTAGCCTCTACTCAGAGGGTATCACACACTACTATTCGTGACAAGATTGTAGATATAGTATGTGTAGAGTTTCACGCACAAACATGAGAGGTGATTGATGCAATGCGTATGGAGATTTGGAGTGCCATCTCTGACTTGCGTATAGAGATGACTAGCATCTCCAAGACTCAAATGACAATCAGTACTAGGCTAACACAGATGGAGACAAGCCTAGCTACAGTCGAGGAGGTGGTAAAAGAATTGGGGCAAAAGTTTATATCTTTTGCTTTTTTTTAGTTTTTTGTGTGGACACTCAATGTTTTGTAAAATTAATTTAATTATGAATCGTCTTTTTATTTTCTAAACTAATTATTGATCTTTATTGTATTTATTCTTTAGCTGTTATTTTTTTGTATAAATTAAATATTTATTAATAATTAATTAAGGTATTGTTTTGACATTAAACTAAATAAAAATTATGGTCACGTTGGAATGCATTGTAGAAGCATTCGAATTGAATTTCCAATCCTGCCAAAGATTTTTCATCGAACCTGCCATATTTTCCATTTGAACTATATATCTTTTCGTTTGAATGGGTATTAGTACAGATTGAACGAGTAAAATTCATGTTTGAATGTTTATAATATTATTTGGAACAACTTCTTTCGTATCAAAACCAATCGATCGAATGAAATATAAATTGTTCGACCCAAAAATCCTTTTTCATTCGAATACGAAAATAAAGCCTTCGAAGGGTTAGCCAATTTTCCACTAAATTTATTAACTTATCCTACTAATTTTACAGTCGATTGTAACTAATTATAAAATATCTATTAACATATTATTAAGAACGTGATTTTCGTATATTTTTTAAAAATATTTAAAGTATTCTAATTATGAAGTTAAAGATAATACTATAAAAATCATAAATTTTAAAAGAATTTATAATTTAATTTTATCATATTTGCAATTAATGGCTCATTTAATAAATTAAATGAATAAAACTTGAATTTGACTAAGTCGGTGATCTGAAACATCTTATCGATCGAGCGGTCTTATTCATTTATTTATAGTTCTATATCCTAGAAACTCACTCAGAGAGCTTGCTATAATTAAATATTAATGCCCTTCAAAAAAAAATTAAATATTAATGTAAAACTCCTTCTACACATCTACATATATATATATATATATATATATATATATATATATATATTAGGTGAAAGCAAAGTGCAATGCACGTTTGCTTAGTTTTTATTTATTTTTTTTGTTAAAAACTAATTTTTTATTAATAAGAACGTAATATTTTTTGTTAATTAAATAACGATGTAATGTTTATGTAATTTATAAATAATTACACACTGTGATATATTATAAAAGAACATAATTGCCAATGAACTTAAACAACATGCTTCAAACACCAAAACATAATTGCCACCATCAGAAGCTATTGTAACAATAATTCCAATGCAAGTGAATGCTTCATACTTGTTTCCAAACAATTTTTATTTTATAGGTGCTTCATACTTGTTTCCAAACAATTAGAAATGTGTTATGATGCAACCATGTGTAATGTTGCAACCAGAATTCCTGGTGCAATTTCAATGGGCTAGAGATCACATCAAGTTTGTCTTGCCAGTGAAACCATAATACCCCCTCCATATAATGACTCAGAATTCATATATGTAAATCTAAGGCACTATCGTATCTTTGTTTTGAACACTTTCAATTGCATCTTTCATCACATCAATCTTTTTGCGAGGTGCAACACCCTTGTCATAAAACTCGAGCCACTCCTCAACTTGTGCGCGAAGTATCTCCCCAAAAATAGTAGTTCCACTATCTGCACTACAAAATAAGGCAACAAAATCATTTCTCGAAGGGGGGGTGGGCATGTTTACCCAGAGATTTTTGAATGAAAAAATAAATAAAAACCTGCAAAGCAGTCAATGCGTGATGCAATAGAACACTTGTTTGCAAGAAAACGAGCCATTCTTCCTTTGTTCTTTGTTGACGCTCGACCAATGAAAGATGAATGGAATATCATACCATACTTGGGTGTGTTTCCTCTAGTATTCAATGCCCTGAAGGTGACCACAAATGATGGGCTGACTTAATATGACTTAGAAAGATTTTACATTCAAAATAGCATCATCAGAAGAAATACAACATAATCAAAGACATCCATGCACACAACATTGACAAGGCATGGATTTTAGTAATTATATCTCAAGGATGGAAATCCAAGGTAGTGGAAAGAAAATGAATGGGTTTCAAATTTATAATTCCAGATAATCAGATAGGTCCATTACCCTTTGTGCAAATTGGTGGACGTTAATCAAGTCAATTGGGGACAAATCTTGTCCTGTAGAAAAATAAAATAAAAACAAATAAGAAATAAAAACCCAAGTGAAATAGAGGACAATATAAGGGTAACAAGCAATTTAAATATGAGATTTCTACCCATGGAAGCCTTGGCAGCATCAACAATTTCCTTTGCCCTATCTTCATCTCCAACTATGTCTGTTAAGCCTGGGATACTATCATCAGACAACTTGGACTTATCCTCTATATATTTTGCAACTTTGGCATATAGATAGTTGTCACTAACAATTTTTACCAATTCAGGAAAATGCCATGAGTACCACTCTCTGCATTAATGGGATATAACACAAGATAATTAGTTGCATTAGAGGAACAAAAAAAAACCACTTTAGACATCCGCGAACCAATAGATTCTCCCCGATCTTTCCACCATGATAATAAAGTTAATAACTTGAGACCAAAGAAGCCTCCCAGGAGGACACAACAGGAAACCCAGTTTGGACTGTATGGGACAACAAGAATGGTAGTTTCAAGTTCATAAAATGTTTCTATAGAGGTTTCGAGAACATACCTGACTCTCATGGAGAAAGAATTGATGTCCTTATCAAGAGTATCGAGAAGGACGATAGCTTGTATCACCATATTGTCAACACGGTTTACATTGAACTTGACTTTTGCCCAGACCAAGTTGGGCTTTTTCCAAGTCTCCAGGCTATAAAATTCAAGAGGAGAAAGAAAGTCTATCAAAAGACAAAAAGGTTCATTTCATTGAACAAAAAAAAAAGGGCATACAAAATTAAAAGCTTGATATCAAAGAAAAATGTATACCTTTAAGTCCTTCAAAAACCTATCGAAATGTAGCCGCACACCACGAAGAAGCTCGTGAAAAAATTCACCACTTTTGCAAGGTATTTTAGTCACCTCCTGTATATATGACCCTATCTTAGTATCTGTTATTCCTAATCTGAACTTTGTCTTCTTACCTTCCTTGACTTTCGGGAGATTAACCTCCAAGAAGCTTCTCAACTCATCAGTCATTATCCCTAAAACGCAAAAGAAACTATTGAGTAAATAATATATCACCTTAAGCACCTAAGGAAAGCCCATAAAGCCGTTGTTGTAAATAGATAGGACCTTTCAAATAGCCATTTTTACCCATCATTGGAAACCAAAGAAAACAGAAAAGCAGCCCTATGCAAAATAAAACAAGCATGTTACTTTGGTTTCTACTCTAATTCCTGAATATCACGAGAACAAATATTCAATTTTTAAAGTCCCAACAGTGTTAAATAACCAAAAAAAGGTGCAATGATGAAGCGCCCACAATTCCCAAAAGTACAGCTAGCAAGCCTGTGAAACATAAAACAAGGGAGGAAAGGAACCACCAAAAAAAGAAAGCAATTTCCACATGTCTCATAGCCAACCAAGAAGCGGAATCGAAGTTTACCCACTGTAGGTAACACGACCGAAACAAACAATGAAACATAGCCATGACATATTGCGCATGAAAAAGGGCGAAGATCCATGAAAAACTTTATTGGAATAACGAAGAACTAGAGCCAAACAAGAGTAATCAAAGTTTGGAGAGAAGATCACCTTCAGAGACGGCATTACACTGGTTGAGGGCGTTGAGTGCGGACTCAAAAGGGTGAAAGGCAGTGAGCTGTATGACCTTCCCAAAACAATTCAGGTCTGACACGGAATTCTGAACCGCCTCGGTGTTCTGCCCGATCTCGTCGAGGCCATGCGTGAGGAACAATGCGTACCCAGAAGCAGACTCATATAGAAGATATAAAGCCATTGACTAATCCCGATCGAGTTCTCTATTCAACGACATGAAAAACCAAAAACAAATGTTGCAAATATGATTAACAAATACGAAGAGAAAAAGAGAAGTTGAAGAGAAGGAGTTTGGTTTTGGATAGTTGTCTGTGTCTGTTTGTATTCAGAAAAATGGCCAAACGAGGTTTAACTGAGATTTTAACGGAAAACAATTAAATTACTGAAGTTCCGTTAAACCAACAAATTTCCGTTTCATCCGTTTGATAGGCTCTTTATATATATAAAGATAAAGATATATATCCTCTTAAGCCATAAAATCCGAATGTATATAGGAATGTAAAGAGGTTACCTACCGTGGAATGTAAAGATATACGTAAATGTTGCTCAGAGATCACTCATAAACATACGTACGATCTCTGATCTTTAATAAGGTGTAAATCGGTAGGTCTGGTTGCATCCGGCCATGGACCGAATTTTTCGGTCCACCTTTTTTTTCGGACCAAACACCCATAGGGACCGGACCGGACCGGTATAGTCCGGTCCATTCGGTTCGGCCTCTTCTTTTTTTTTAAATCAATTAATAAAAAAATTTTATTAAAAATACTAAATTAAACTAAGTGATTTATTAATGTGAATTATGTAACAAACTCAATAAAAAAATATTTTATATGGTCAATGATAATAAATTCGATGAAAACTATATTATTAATTTATATATTACTATATAATTAACTAATTGATAGAATATATTAGTTAATTGATAGAATATTAACAAGTGTTAATAACATATTTAAAATTTTATATTGTTAATAGTGATAGGTTAGATGAAGATATATATATATATATAATATTGTTAATTTATAGAATATTAACAAGTATTAATAATATATTTAAAATTTTATATTGTAAATGGGGATAGGTTAGATGAAAATTACATAATTTATTATACAATTATTATATAAAATAATATATTTATAAAAATAAAAATAAAAGTATTTTGGTTTGGTCGGTCCGGTCCGAGAAATTCCCAACCCGAGATCGGACCGAAGACCAAAATACTAATAATTGAGGGACCGAAACCGACCATGGGACCATTCGGACTGGTCCGGACCGAATCGTTTTACAGCCCTAATCTTTAATTAATATCTAGCGGGCGCTACGCCACAAAATCAGAACAAGAAGAAAGGCAGATCTAGAGCTAGAGATCAAAGATCATGCGAAGAAGGGGACATATTCTAGCTCTCCCATTTCCGGCACAAGACCATGTGAGCCGTATGATGGCATTATGTCGTGTAATAGAAAATCATGGTTTCAAAATCACATTTGTGAACACAGAATTCATTCACAAGCGAGTGGTGAGCGCCCAATCTCTGATGGATTCGAACATTGATTTGGTGCCAATCCCAGATGGGTTGGATCCTGAGGATAAGAGAAATGGCTCTGATTACCGCACGTTGTGCGAAGCCTTGCTACTTCACATGCCTGCAAAGCTTGAGCAGCTCGCACGACGTGTTAATGCAACAAGTTTCGGGGATGAGGACCAGATTACTTGTTTCATTACCGAATTTGGAATGTCATGGGCTCTGGAAGTCGCCTATAAGATGGTGATTAGAGGAGCTACGTACTGGCCTTTGTCAGCCACTTCTTGTACTGCAATAAATCGTGCACGAAACCAGGCATGGAGAAGATAATGAGCGTTGTCGATGGTATTGTTCATAAATTTATATGTTTGCTTGAGATTTCATATATATATATATATATATTAGATATTGTTTTTGTGTGATTCAATTTCTAGAATTTCTAATTTGTGTATATCGATAACCAAAAAATCAGTAAATCCAACAACATTATAATGAACAATATTCCAGTCTTACAATTTCCATCTGATGTGGGACTTCATTAATATATATATATATATATATATATATATATATATATATTATATATATAATCGATGATCGAGAAGACTAGGATGTCATTAATTATTTGCCTTTCTGCATAAAGCAGAAAAGTCCAATTGTCATTATAATTGTTATTAAAAAGCCGTTTCTGTTTTATTGTTATAAAACAAACTTTAGTTTTCTTAGTGATAAAAACTTTTCTGTTTTCTTTATTATAAAACCTTTTGTTAGTTTTAATCTCAAACCAGAAAACTTAAGAATCACACGAGTTCAGTTTGATACTCATCAAAACCAAAATCTAAAAATATTCCAAGATCTGACCAGATTACAAAAATTGAACAGTATAGAACAATATGAAACAAGAGTCAACAAGAATAGATCAGTTTATCAAAGAAATCAAAATATAATAAACTGTAAAGGAAATAAAGGAAAGAATACACCGATATACGTGATTCGACCCTAATAGTTTACATCCACGATAGGAATGGGCCTCAGAGATCTTTATTGATAATCAATACTTCACAGAGAAGCTACAGTACACTTAGCGTTACAAAGCCATCATAGAAATCTCAAGAAATCACACAGATTTCTTCCCTCAAAAGACAAACCCTAGGTTCGCCCCACTTTCTCTCTTTTCTCGCCTCTCTCTCTGCCTCTCGATTACTCGATATGTACAATAGTGAAAGTGACTTCCAGGATTACAGCATAGAGATGAATATATATATATATATATATATATATATATGTTACAATAGATGCTGCCACGTGTAGAAATCCAACGACTCAGCAAACAACTCCTCTGATGCAAAGTCATAGGCTTCTCACATGCTTGATTAAATCTGCCTCTAGTTGCTTCAAGAGCCCAATTTATGCCACATGCTCATCATCCAATAGATCACTTAATAAAAAATACATTAGTAATCACATGCAACAAATAAATGTATTAACATGCAAATTACAAATCTCCACCTTGGCAAAACATTTATTTGCCAATGGTTTATATAATCCTCAGCATTGGCTCATTCCTACATTGTCCCCCTAATGGGGATAGACTTTTGACTCCATACCAACTAAGTTCAAACAGTGTCTGAACTTAGACCAAGGGATAGACTTGGTCATCATATCTGAGGGGTTATTCACAGTTGAGACCTTTTCCACACTTACTACTTTAGACTCTATAACATCTCTAACAAAATGAAGCCTCACATTAATATGTTTGGACCTTTCATGGAATACTTGGTTTTTAGCTAAATTCAGTGTGCTTTGATTGTCACAGTATACTGTGATGTTGCCATTGAAAATATTTAACTCACTTGCAATACCTTTTAGCCATATGGCCTCTGGCAATGCTATATATTCAGCTTCTGTGGTGGACAAGGCCACCACAGATTGTAAGTGTGATTTCCAGCTAATAGCTCCCCCAAAAGCATAAACACATAACCAGTTAATAACTTCCTAGTGTTTACACTCCTTGCAAAGTCAGAGTCTACAAAACCAGTCAGTTCACAACCCTCTTTTACTTTGTTCTCAAAATTGAGACCTAAGTTAGTAGTGCCTGCAAGGTACCTCAATACCCATTTAATAGCTTGCCAATGGGGTTTTCCTGGGTTCCCCATAAATCTGCTAACTACACTCATAGCATAAGTCAGATCTGGCCTAGAATAAACCATGGCATACATTATACTTCCCACCATGCTAGCATAAGGGATTTGTTGCATAAAACTAAGATCTGAGTTTGTTTCAGAAGCCTAATCTATAGACAATTTGAAATGTTGTCCTAAGGGTGTATTTATAGGTTTCACATGTTTCATGCCAAATCTGTTGAAAATTTTAGAAATGTAATTTCTTTGAGACAAGTATAACATTCCAGCACTTCTATCTCTTTCAATTTTCATTCCTAAAATTTTCTTAGCAGGACTCAATTCCTTCATTTCAAATTCTGATTTCAGTATGTCTTTAACTTGTTTAATTAATTCAATGTCTTTACAAGCTACCAGCATGTCATCAACATACAATAGGAGATAAACAAATATTCATTTTTCTTCTTTGTAATAAACACAACTATCATAGTAGCTTCTTTTAAAAGTGTTACTAATCATATGTGTGTCAAATCTTTTATACCACTGCCTAGGTGATTGTTTAAGACTATACAAAGATTTTTTAAGAAGACACACTTGATTATTTTTAATTTTATTAGTAAAACTTTCAGGATGCTGCATATAAATTTCTTCTTCAAGTTCTCCATGCAGAAAAGCAGTTTTAACATTTAATTGTTCTATATGCAAATTTTCAAAGGTTGTATAAGCTAGCAGTAGCCTGATTGAGCTATGTTTAACCACAAGGGAAAAAATTTCATTAAAATCAATTCCTTCTCTCTGTGTAAACCCTTTGGCAACCAGTCTAGCCTTATACCTGATCCCTTCTACCCCTGGTATGCTTTCCTTTTTCTTATAAATCCATTTGGATCCAACAAGTTTAACCCCTTTAAGTTGAGGCACTAAAACTCAGGTCTTATTCTTATTAAGAGATTCTATTTCCTCATGCATGGCAAGAATTCATTTGGAGGAATCCTTGCTAGTTACAATTTCTTTATAAGTTTTTGGTTCCTGGTAAACCACCTCATTAGCTACTGTCAAAGCAAACATTGTAAGTTCTGCTTGCCCATACCTTATAAGTGGCTTAAAAACTCTCTTTTGTCTATCTCTAACTAGCTTATAGGTGTTAGCTCCACCTTGATCAGTATCCCCTGAGTCCTCTCCATCAGGGTTACTTCTTTCCCCAATTTCAGGTTTAGATTGGGCATTAACTTGCTCCACCTCAATCTGAGATCCTCTTAGGGACTTGTTAGTTTCTTGGTCTACCTTTTCTTCCTGTACCCAAGCCATTTGTGACTCATTAAAAGTCGCATCCCTACTCACAATGCACTTATACCTTCCAGGTCCATCTACCCAAAGTTTGTACCCTTTTACTCATTCAGGATACCCTATAAAAATGCACTTAAGTGCCCTAGGTTCCAACTTGTCAGTTTTTTAGGGTGCATAGGCAACACACCCAAAAACTAGTAGGTAGTCATAGCTGGGAGGTTTCCCAGACCATAACTCATGTGGAGTTTTAAACCCTATAGCTGATGATGGACACTTAATTATAAGGTGAACAGCAGTAGTAGCAGCTTCTTCCCAGAAGGTTTTGGGCAGCCCTGAATTTGACAACATACACCTTACCCTTTCTAAGATGGTCGTATTCATCCTTTCAGCTAGGCCATTCTGTTGTGGTGTTTCCCTCACTATCTTATGCCTAAGAATTCCTTCTTTTTGACAGTACATATTAAAATCATTGGGCAAAAATTCTAAACCATTATCTGTCCTTATAATCTTGAGTTTTCTACCTACTTGGTTTTCCACTAGAGTCTTCTACTCCTTGAATTTTTCAAAGGTGTTACTCTTGTTCTTAAGGATGTATATTCAGACCTTCCTAGAGTAATCATCCACTAAGGAGAGGAAATAACTCCTTTCACTATGTGAATTTACTCTTGCTGGTCCCCATAGGTCAGAATGGACATAATCTAGGGTTTGTTTAGTGTTGTGGGTTGCTGACTTAAAACTAACCCTCTTCCCTTTCCATAGATACAATCTTCACATAAAAGTAAGTTCCCTAGGTTTTGCTCAGTCAGCAGCCCCTGTTTTTGAAGCTATAGAAGACGCCCTTGACTTACATCACCAAGCCTCCTATGCCATAATACAACTTTATTTTCTACTATGTTCTGAGTTGGTTATGCTTCCCCAACTATTGTTTTCCCAAGTAGAGTATACAACCCATTTTTAATTACCCCTTTCATAATCACCAAGGAGCCTTTAGTAACTCTAAGAACCCCTGCCTCAAATTTGAAGGTATAACCTGCCAAATCAAGCATACCAAGATAAATTAAATTTCTCTTTAATTCAGATATGAATCTGACCTCCCTCAAACTTTTTCAATTCCATCATGCAATTTAAGTCTAACTGACCCTATTCCCATGACTTTGCAGGACTTGTTGTTTCCTAGGATTACTTGTCCCCCATCTAACTCAGAGAATGTCTCAAACCAATCTTTGATTGGACACATATGAAAAGAGCAATCAGAGTCCATTAGCCACTCTATTTTTGAGTCAACCTCACTCACTGTAAGTACCTCAGCACTCTCATACCCCTATAAAACTACAGAAGCATCCCCTGTCTCTTTAGTCTTACTCCCAAGGTTTGTTATCCTATCAGGCCAGTCTTTCTTAAAATTCCATTCCTTATGATAGTGAAAACATTTAAACTGTTTTCCCTTTGACTTAAACCTAAATTTCTTGTTTTCATTCTTGCCCCTCTTTTCTCTCTTTTCTGTTCTACCCCTAACAGACAGGCCTTCCCTATGATTCTGTTTAGTATCCCTTCTATTTTGTAGTTCCCTAGTATGAAGTACAGATTGTACTTCATTAAGTGTCAAGGAATCTCTACCATACATCATGGTTTCTTTTAGGCTTAGGTATGATGAGTCCAAAGAACTTATCAAGAGGATGGCTTGATCCTCATCCTTCACCTTAATGTCTATATTTGCTAGGTTTAGTATAATTTTGTTGAACTCATCAAGGTGCTGCCCTATTGGAGTCCCAGGGGTCATCTTGAAAGTATACAGTTTGGTTTTCTTATGTAATCTGTTTGCTAGGGATTTAGTCATGTACAAATTTTTTAATTTTAGCCATATACCCGCAGTAGTGTCCTCACTGGCCACCTCTCTCAGGATTTTATCCCCAAAAGAAAGAATTAGGGCACTGTGGGCCTTCTAGAGGGTGTCCTTATGGACAGGCCCGTTGTCTTCCTCTTTCGAGGAAGAGCCCTTCTATTTCTCACCAAGGAGGGCATCCTGCAGTCCATGTTGGGCTAGCAGTGCCCTTATCTTGATTCTTCATAAGCCAAAATCATTATCCCCAATAAACTTCTCTATATCAAATCTCATGGTCCCCATGAACTTGGTCTAATACCAATTGTTATTAAAAAATCGGTTCTATTTTATTGTTATAAAACAAACTTTAGTTTTCTTAGTGATAAAAACTTTTTTGTTTTCTTTATTATAAAACCTTTTATTAGTTTTAATCTCAAACCAGAAAACTTAAGAACCACACGAGTTCAGTTTGATACTCATCAAAACCAAAATCCAACAATATTCCAAGATCTGACCAGATTACAGAGATTGAACAGTATAGAACAATATGAAACAAGAATCAACAAGAATAGAACAGTTTATCAAAGAAATCAAAAGATAATAAATTGTAAAGAAAGTCAAGGAAATAAAGGAAAGAACACACCGATATACGTGGTTCGACCCTAATGGTCTACATCCACGACAGGAATGGGCCTCAAAGATCTTTATTGATAATCAATACTTCATAAAGAAGCCACAGTACACTTAGCATTACAAAGCCATCATAGAAATCTCAAGAAATCGCACAAATTTCTTCCCTCAAAGGACAAACCCTAGGTTCGCCCCTCTTTCTCTCTGTTCTCACTAGGGGTGAGCATCGATCGGTCCGGACCGAGAAAACTAGACCGGACCGATCATTTTGGACTGAACCGGATTGGACCGGATGGTCCGGTCCAATTTTTTTTTGACCGAATTCATTCGGTCTGGTCCATGGTCCGGCTATTTTTCGGACCGGACCGGACCGAATGTATTTCTATATATTTTTTATATATAATTATACTATATTATAATTAAGTATAGACTATTAATACTATTATATATTTATATAGTTATACTAATGGTTATATTAGTTTAGTTATACTATATTATAGTGATTTATTATAAGTTATAAGTTTATAAGAAATTATAACTATATTATATATTAGTATAAGTTATAATGATTTAGTATAGTTATAAGTATAGACTATAGACTATAGTTATACTTATACAATTATACTTATACTAAATTACTAATATATAGCTATAGCCTATAGCCTATAGCCTATATACTATATTACTAATAGTCTAATACTTTATACTAATACTATTATATAGTTATACTAATAGTTATATTAGTTTAGTTATACTATATTATAGTGATTTATTATAACTATATTATATATTAGTATAAGTTATAATTATTTAGTATAGTTATAACTATTAACTATAGACTTAGTTATACTTATACAATTATACTTATACTAATATTACTAATATATAGCTATAGCCTATATTATATTACTAGTAGTCTAATACTTTATACTAATACTATTATATAGTTATACTAATAGTTATATTAGTTTAGTTATACCATATTATAGTGATTTATTATAACTATATTATATATTAGTATAAGTTATAATGATTTAGTATAGTTATAACTATAAACTATAGACTATAGTTATACTTATACAATTATACTTATACTAATATTACTAATATATAGCTATAGCTTATACTATATTACTAATAGTCTAATACTTTATACTAATACTATTATATAGTTATACACTTATACTAATAGTTATATTAGTTTAGTTATACTATATTATAGTGATTTATTATAACTATATTATATATTAGTATAAGTTATAATGATTTAGTATAGTTATAACTATTAACTATTAACTATAGACTATAGTTATACTTATACAATTATACTTATACTAATATTACTAATATATAGCTATAGCCTATACTATATTACTAATAGTCTAATACTTTATACTAATACTATTATATAGTTATACTATAATTGTCATTATAGTATTAGAATCATAAATTATAATACTTATAATACATTGAATTTGAGTCATTTACATACTCTAAGTTAGTAACAAATTATATAATTTTCATCTAACCTAATCCTATCACTAACTAATATATAATTATACTATATTATAATTAAGTATAGACTATAGTTATACAGTTATACTTATACTAATATTACTAATATATAGCTACACTATATTACTAATAGTCTAATACTTTATACTAATACTATTATATAATTATACTAATCATGATTCATAATAACTAATCACTATAAGTCTATCACTATATATATTTAGTATCAATGTATTAATATATTCTTTAATGTATTACTAATACTATTAAGTATTAAGAGTTCTAGTATAAATTATAATATATGTATAATTTATAAATTTATAATAGTATGTATAATTAAATATTTTATTCTTATTTATAATAGTATGTTAAGTATGTATCTTTCTCAATTATGGATATAATATGTATGGATAATTAAATTATTCATGCTTATTGCTTCATATACAAAATGTTAAAAGTTGTATATGGCTCATTATACATTAATATACTTTAAGTTAGTAATAAAGTAATAATTAACATCATCAATAATGTAATTTTTATCTAATTTATTAGCATTGACCATATAAAATATTTTTTTTATTGAGATTGTTACATAATCCACATTAATAAGTCACTTAGTTTAATTTAGTATTGTAAATAAATTTTTTTATTAATTGATTTAAAAAAAAAGGCTGGACTAAATCGGACTGGACCGGACCGATAGCTATCGGTCTAGTCCGGTCCAATTGAAGGACCAAAAACCATCGGTCCATCGCCGGACCGGACTGTGTGTACCCCTAGTTCTCACCTCTCTCTCTACCTCTCGATTACTCGATATGTACAACAATGAAAGTGATGCCCAGGGTTACAGCATAGAGATGAATATATATGTTACAACAGATGCTGCCACGTGTAGAAATCCAATGACTCAGCAAACAACTCCTTAGATGCAATGTGATGGGCTTCTCACATGCTTGATTAAATCCGCCTCCAGCTAGCTCTTTGACTAGACCTCGCTAACAGGCCTTTCCTTTGGGTGGCAGAGGCTGTTGAGAGATTTTTTGGGTCGGATTCAGTTGAAGGGAATGAAATAGGGTTGAAGATGGAGTCGGACGAGAGTTCTTGTTGGAGAGTTGTGGTGAGAGAGGAAAGATCCTGAGTGGGTTCCTCTTCCTCTACTTCGAGCAGAGAGAGTATGTGGCTGTATGACTTGTTTCGCTTATGGAGTTCAAAGAAACAGCCCACAGTGGCTCAATCTAGTACCGAGGCGGAGTATAAATCTATCGCCAATGCAACCTCTGAACTATTGTGGGTGAAATCTCTATTGCAAGAACTGGGTATTTTCTCCCATACCTGTCCGCGTCTCTGGTGTGACAACCTTGGGGCTATGTACTTATCCGCGAATCCAGTTCTTCATGTACGTACTAAACATGTGGAGATCGATTATCATTTCATGCATGAGCAAGTCAAACGTCGTGCCTTATCTATTCTGTTTTTGCCAAGTGAAGCTCAAGTTGCAGATGTCCTGACTAAGCCCCTGCCTACTGCTAGATTCCAAGCTCTTCGTGCCAAGCTGTGCATTCGTTCACTCTCGCTGAACTTGAGGGGGGAAAATAAAGAAAATACAGATTCTCCCTCAGACCTGCCACCGTGATGCAAGCACCTGCTCTCCATGTTGCCTTCTTTCCATACATAGCTAGCTTAGTCTTCTTACCTTGTATAATGTAATCTGTTGACGATTCTTTCCTTTTACATGTAATGTCAATATATATACAATGTACACTAACACCCTGCTCTGTTGAGTTGAGTTTACAATAATCTGCTATTACACTTCTTCTCTTTAAAGAGAGAGAGAGAGAGAGAAAGAACATGATTTTCTTATATTTTTTTAAAATATTTAAATTATTCTAATTATAAAGTTAAAGATAATACTATAAAAATCATAAATTTTAAAAGAATTTATAATTTAATTTTATCATATTTACAATTAATGGCTCGTTTAATAAATTAAATGAATAAAACTTGAATTTGACCAAGTTAGTGATCTGGAACATCTTATCGATCGAGCGGTCTTATTCCTTTATTTAGGCTGTGATTGGATGTTGAACTGAGTTGAATTGAGATGATAAAATATTAGTAGAATATTATTTTTTAATATTACACTACAACAAAAATACCTTTTTGCGGTGAAATTTTATCTGTTGGAAAAGTAATCGCTGCAAAAAAGTATTAATTGCGGCGATTTTGAATTCGACGCATAGTTTTTACGCTGAAGCAAGGTTTGGGCCATGAAATGTCCTTTTGCAGCGAATTTGTGATATATTGCGAGGAGAAAAAACATCACAATAAATAAAACGCAGTTGCGACGTAACTAAACAACGGAATTGTAATTTTAAGGACTTAAAGATAATCTGTATATGGGGGCGGCAAAACGCACCTAAAACAAAACTTTCCCCCCTCAATTTTGGCTTCGGTACATTCTCGAAAACCCATCCATTTTCTTCTTCTTCATCGATTTTTTACTACCTGCAAACAAATCCACCGCACTACGTTGCCACATGGCTTCCCTCATCCATAGAAAACCAGGCCTAGCAGCATCGTCCACCCATTTGGAAATCCACGGAAGCTAGGCCCTTAGAATGGGAATCGTACGGCAAAGCGAGCCATTAGCGGCGATGATCTCCTCCCCTTTTGGGTTCAAAATCTGAACTTGGTGATTTTCTAAGCCCGTATTTCGAGAGCAACCATGCCACTTTTCGTGGTGGCAAAGTGGTTTCCCATGAAGCCTCCTCCCCGTCCTCTCCTTCACTCGCTTCTCACCGATTTCGAGTCACTCTTGCTTTTCCCATCCAAATATAGAACCCTACTATTTTTTGTTGGGCAGAGTATCGGAGGTGGAGATCCTTCGCGATTCCTCAGCGATTCTCACGCATGCACCACAGGTATCTCCTCCCAACTCCCCACTTTTTGATAAAATGCTAGTACAAATTTTGTGTCTTGTGTTCTTTAGGTTTTCATAACAAGACATATAGAGATGGATTTTCTTTGCTACATGCTATCAAAAACTAGATTGTGTTAACTTTACCCTTGATTATTCTTTTTCTTCTATAAAGCAACACCAACATTGTAGAAAATTTTGATAAAAAAAAAATTAACACAAGCTTCACGACATGTCGAGAGAACTGATCCGCCCCTTAGCATGGCCTTCCCTGTCGTGATGGATTTAGGACTATTATATCTTTATTATTATTTATGGTAATTAAATTGAATATAAAACATAGGTTTATATTCAATTTAATTAATTATATAGAGATGAGATGGAGTATTATATATCTTGTCATTATAAAAACCAAGATAAGATAAGATAAGATTTCTTAATATTTATTCCAATGTACATATATATTCAAATCTCTTGACTTAGATAATAACCAAATCACAAATATCTCTTTATATGCATATATGATTTTATTATAATATGATCTAAGACATATATCTTGAAATATGGTGTTAGGAAATCCCCACTCGTATTCCAACTTGACCTAATTATTCCTTCCATTCACTAGTTGGAATTAATGGGCTAGAGTGTGTTTTGGAATCAGCCATACCATTGTCCAATTCCACAGTTACCTGTAGATTGAGGTGGTTATGACCTTCTCTAATTCCTATTTATGATCAATCCTGCCAAGTTTTGGGCTCAAATCCATGTGCAGTGATCCAACAATTTAGCCATATACCTATAAATTTTTTTTTTTTTAATTCAGAGACACTATGATCTTAATATGTATATATGTTTAAACTAATGAGTTAATCTTCTTAATCAATTTTACTCTCAGGGCAGGAAATTTGCACTGGAATTTGGAGGATGTTGTCAAATCAATTGTTTGCATGATGATGTCTGGCCCATGTCTAGCTGGCTATACACAGGTATAATTCTAGTGATATAAATAATGCTCCACTTCAACACCACAAGAACTTCATTACCTATAAAAAAAAAACACCACAAGAACTTCAAACTCATCTAATGTAATCTTCTTTGATTGTTTCATTTTTTAGACATTCAATGGTTGGTATGACCGAGAAGTAGATGTAATAAATGAACCTTATCGTCCAATTCCTTCAAGAGCAATAGGTCTGAGAACGAGGCATTTAATTTATTGTCTTCTTTTCCATCCTTTTTGGTACAAAGTTATTTAACCAATTGTAATGTATGCTCGCGAATACTTCCACTTAATTCATTTATATTCTTTCTTTTATTTTCCGAATATTTCGTGTTGCTCCCTATGATAGTATTGAAGATGAATATCAGTTCCTTAATCCTTACTTCTTATAGGCCGGGCATGACTTCCCCATAATTTTTTACCTAGCTGTTGGTGGATCCTTAGGGGAGGTTTGGGGGTTGAACTGAGAATTTTGTGTTTTGTTTTAAAGTTTAAAATATTATTTTTTTAGTTTTGGGATTTGAAAAAGTTGAATTGTTTATTATATTTTATATGGAGATTTGAAAAAGGTGTAATGATGAGTTGAGATGAGATGAGAATTCTTGACCCCCAAACCTACCCTTAGTATCATACATATACTCTGCTCCACCTTTAATGGGAGTTCTTTTTTGGTCATCCTTGTCACTAAGTCAAACCATTCGACTTTCCTTCATGTTGCAGTGAAGACGTTGCTTAACCCATGACTAAGTTTCAAATCTAGTTCAAGTTGAGCTGCAAGGACAATATGCCAGTATGCATATTGTTTTGTAAATCTGGATTCTATTCTCTTTGTTGTGAATATCGAGTGCATTAACTATATCACAGATTTGTTCTTGTAGGGGTTGCATGCACTTTTTACTAGAGAACATGATCCTTGGGAGGCTTGGCTCAATGTTGATGCTTCTGGTTTTTCTAGTGTTATTGGTTTAGGTAGAAATGGAATTAAGTTACAATAGCAGAGCACTTATGGTGTTTGTTTTATTATCTTACACTCTTGTTTATGTCCATTGTAATGTAACTTTATGTCTTATTTCAAAAGCGCATATAAATTTTACCTTTTAGTATGGTGGCTGTGAGTATTTTCTAAACAAATAATCTTGGACTTAAATCCATTTGATATAACAACCTAAATTGACATGCATCCAATACAAAGTGAAGCAAGTATTTGTGGCATTTTATTTTAAGTTATTAAAAGTATAGTTTCCCCATATCAATTCGATTCCATTGTTTATTGTTCTTAGGCACCAGAGTTGCACATGTTGACTTGCTATAGAGGTTTTTGATTAATGGCTTCAGGAACTCCTGATATATGATATAATATATAATGGTAAAGAATGTTAACAAACTCTTGATTCAGTTTGTTAATAATTGCTTATTAATAAACTGAATCTTGTACTGCGCATTTGTGCCTCATCTGATACTCAAGTAAGATTGCCAAGTTAAAAGCATGTACCCTTGCGGTACCCCTCAAAACGTGAAGCAGATAAGTCATTTCTTCATTACTCAATTAGCATTTCTTCTGTTACTTAGTCATGCACAAATTGTTAGCAATCATTTCTGGATGTTCTAATTGATTAACAACAATGAAAGTTGAAATTTTGAAACATAGAGTAAAAGAAGTATGCATTGGGTTGACAATGTTTGGTAATAATTGTGAAACATAGTTGTAAGTTTATATTTAGATGGATGCGAGTAAGATAAAAACTTGTTTGTTAAGTACCTAGTTTATTGTTATGCAGATTTGAGACTGTTTTTAGTGTTTATAACTTAATTAGGCGTGGTGTTGCTATTTAAGCAGAATTGTTGATGAAGAGATTGTGATTCAGACGTATTTTGAATTGTCGATGCAGGTCCTTTGCTTGATTTCATAAAGGGCAGTATTTTGATTTGCTTTTGCTTGATAATATAAATGACTTCAAACTGATAGTTTGATTTTGAACATTTCTCACATGTAGCTACTTTTTGTATTGAATTCAGAAGTGTTGCCAATTGGTGCAGTTTTTGCTTGCTTATTTTTTATGTTTTAATATACTTGTTAATTTGTTAAGATTCAACATGTGTTTTCAGGCCAACTCCTCCTTCACAAGCTATAATGGCAGTGAGTAATACATTTGACCTAACTATATATATAACAATATATTGTTATGGAAATTATCAAAGTTGTGTACATTTGACCTAACTATTTGGTGCAATATTAGAAGTTTGTGCACTGTATGGTAAGGATGTTATGTGTTTTAGTAATTCAATAAGCCATTCATCACAATCTCAACACAACAAAAACTGAAACTTTATAACCCAGTCCTCTGCTATAAAGATCGTAATCTTATGCTCAGATCACTTGAACAATGAATTAAACTATGGAATATAAAGACAGAAGAAAAGTGTAGAACTTATTTCTCAAATGTCATATTAAAAAGATGACATTTGAGAAACTACTTCCAGGGACTCTCTGTGGCTCTTCTCTGGGATTTTTGCAAGAGTCAGTTTTGTTGGAGTTCTCAATGCATCAGACTTCATTCTAATTTTGAAAGATGTATCTCTGGAATAAATGTAGAAAGTAAATGATAGCTGAAAATGTAGCCTTTATCTAGTAAGAATTGGCATATTACTACTAGTTCAAGGTGATTTTCCTTCTTTTCTCAAACTACTGTAGAAAGTAAATGTAGCTTTTATCTTGTAAGAATTAGAATATATATCTCAGCCATAAAGTCTCTATGTAAACCTGAACTTGCTGTGTCATGATTTTGATCTCATCTCAATGCTCTATGTTTAATAATATTGGACTTGTATTATACTATTTCAATTATAATACACCTTCCCTTTTCAGCTGGAGTTAATTTGATTTATATTTAGTGGATGATTTTTATTCATTGCTGGATATGTATTCATGAAGGTAATTGGTTCTCTCTCTCTCTCTCTCCCCCAGTTTTCTACACAGCAAATATTGAATGATCCATATTTTTTAACCATATCAAGAGGTGCTTTGTATTTTCTTAGTGATATCCCTGCTTTGGCAAGAGATCAAGCATATGCACAGATTCGCCTTGGTGAAATGCATATTCACCAGGATTTCTCAATCTTATGATATTCTCCGACTCCATTAGGCATGCTAGCTGTATGGTAGATAACAACCTCTTTAAATGCTTATACTTTGGCACTTGTTTTCTCACAGAAAGTGGCAATGGTTATTAATCTAGATGCTTTGTAATCTTGGTTTTATTTATTGCTTACAGAATGTCTTAGGTAGTTGGAGTGCAAAACTTAAGTAGTTGCTTACAATCTTGGTTTAAGATTATTTTTATAGGTTAGTAAATCCGTTTCATGTGGATTAAAGAAGTTAATCCACATTTATGATACTATAAAAAGATATTGGTAAGGATAATGATACCAATGAAACATTGCACAAGTAATTTTTTTTTTTTTTATCTTTTAAAAGATTATTTGCAGCTACTTTAAGTCGCCGCAAAAGGTCACTTGTCATCAAAAATACTTATTTACGTTAAATATTTACGTCGCAAATATCTTTTAGTGTTGAAAATTTTTGATGGAAAGGAAATAAATATTTGCGACGATTTCATTATCAATGGAAATGTCTAATTGCCATAAAGGATGTTCGTCGCAAAAAATCTTTATGGTTTCCATAAGCTTTTAGCGTCGAAACAAATATTTGTTAGAAATGAATTTATTGCGGCGATGTATAGCTTTTACGACCACATATTGCTGCTACTGACCACAATTGCGGCGATTTGAGACATGACGAAAAAGAATCAATTATTTGCAGCGATTTTATTTACTTTTTGGGGCGATAATTTTTGATGCAATAAGTCACTTCTGTCAATTAAAGGTGTTGTCTGTACATGCATTTGTGGCGATTTGAAGATCTCGCTGACTTTAGGCAAAAATATGCATATAATCTCAACCAACGTGCGGCGATGCAATTAGCGCCGCAAAAAGGTATTTTTAGCGATTTGAGGGCTCTATTGCGACGAAAACTGGCGCTGAGAAATGTGGGTTTTCTTGTAGTGTTATTATTATTTTGAGATTTAAAAAAATTGAATTATTTATTATATTTTGTATTGAAATTTAAAAAAATTGTAATGATAAATTAGATGAGTTAAGATGAGTTTGTGTTCCAAACGTTCTATATCCTGGAAAATCACTCAGAGAGCTTGCTATAATTAAATATTAATGCCCTTCAAAAAAATATTAAATATTAATGTAAAACTCCTTCTACACGTCTACATATATCTTTATATATATATATATATACATAGTTTCTATTTATTCTTGTTTTAATCTCTTTTTTTTCCCGTTAAAGTTAACGGCGAGTATTTAATGAGCGAAGAGTCTTGAGAAGCAAACCAGTAAACTAGGTAGATACGATCTATTCTGTGGCCAAAAGAGAAATGAATGCTTTGAGAAAACAATAAATAGCATCAGCCCCCCATGCGTTTTTATCTGATTCCTTCAATTATTTTTAAAAATAGAACGCGCCTCAGCCTGTGTGAATATTCCTGTCTCTTCCGAAAATGTCCTCTCATTTGTTTAATTTTTAATGACATTTATAGATTAAAGAATTACGATATACTTAAGTATATCCACTTATTTAAGGCAAGTGGTCCTATTCCATAATACTAATTGGTGTAGACTAATTACCCTTGAGATAAATGCTTTAGTTATAAAGATATTTTAAAAAATAATTTTACAAACTAACATGATTTGATGTAATACGTTATATTATAAAGTTAATTTTATGATAAAATAGATTTAATGTATCATACGAAATCATGTAAATTTATAAATTTATAATATTTCTTTATGGCCGTAACACTTCTCAATTTAATAGGTGTACGTTAATAAGTATATGCATTAGGCTAATTTATGTCTGCCAAGTAAATTTAAGATTAGAATATACAATGTTTTTATTTGGTGGTTCTACTTCTCTCTATGCATGCAATTAAAACAAGTTAATATGTATAATCTATAATACGAGTCCAAAATTATGATACCAAATGAGTGAGGCATGTTTCGCCTTTAATCATCAAGTAAATTTGTAGCGACTCAATAAAAATTGGAATCATATTTGAGTCGTCTCCGGAGTGGTTGGTAGTTTCAGTCGTCGGTAGTAGAGGTGCAGTGACTACTCTCTTTTGTGGGGCTGAAACAGAGGTGCATTTGTGGAGATTCTTAGAGTGCATATTCAATTTGCAATGATGTGGCTCAAATGATTAATATCATTGACTGAAGTAAAAGTTAGTTAATTAGTTATACTCAGCTTCTTCTATAAATAGACTGATGTAAACAATTGTATTCAACTCAATTCATTCAATACAGAATCAAAGTAATACATGACTCTGTTTTATCCTCTCTCTGTTTGCTTGCTTTCATTTCCTACATTAAGATTCCATGTCTAGATTCAGATTTTGTCATGGTATCAAGGCAATCTGATTTCTTTGATTAATCTGATTCTACGTGGATTTATCATCTCTACGATTTTAATTTCTTTTGAAATGGCGGATTCAACTCCACAGAATCCACAGAATTCGATCTAAGATTCTTACTACTTGCATCATGGAGAGAATCCTGGTTTGATGCTTGTATCACAGCAGTTAAATGGCAACAAGTATCCTTCATGGGCGAGAGCTATATCCAAAGTACTCAGTGCAAAGAATAAAATGGGGTTTGTCAATGGAACCCTAAAGAAACCTGTAAATACATCTGATCCGAAGTGTTCAGCGTGGGAAAGGTGCAATGATATGGTATTATCGTGGATAATCAATTCAGAACATAGCTTCAAGCATTCTGTACATTGCTGTAGCGGCAGATGTTTGGAATGATCTACAAGAACGTTTCTCACAGGGAAATCGACCAAGAATTTTCCAGTTAAAGAAAGCCATCAGTTCTTTAACTCAAGAACAACAATTGGTTAGTGATTACTTTACACAATTAAAAGCATATTGGGATGAATTAGCCAATTATTGCCAATTGCCACAGTGTACATGTGGAATAGTAAAAAAAATTATGGAATCTAGCAAGAAGAGTATATTATGCAATTCTTGATGGGATTAAATGATTCATTCACTAGTATAAGAGGACACATTCTGTTGTTAGATCCTCTACCATCCATGAATCAAGTTTCTTTTTGTTGTACAAGGAGAAAAACAAAGAGAAATTAAGATCAACTCTGTCTTGAGCTTTGACTCCATTGCTACTATGACAACAAAGAATACAAAGAATGGCAATACATTCAACAAACGGTCTGGAACTTGAAAGGATAGACCTATATGCAGTCATTGTGGATATGCAAGTCACCCCTCAGACAAATATTATAGAATCCATGGGTTCCCACCAAGATTTAAATCCAAGAAATCCAATGTTCACTCAGCAAATCAAGTATCTTCTTCTCCTACAGTTCAAGAAAGTAATGATGTTCCACAATTATCATTTACACAAGAGCTATGTCAACAAATTCTTGCCTTAATCAATCCCTCTCTCAAACCAGTACATGAAGTAAACCAAGTCTTTACTTTGTCTACTAATGTGCCTAGTTCATCTGGTATTCTTACAACACCAAATATTCCATATTCTGTAAACCTTTCAGGTAAAACTTCTTTAGTCTTTTCTCTCTCAGAAAATATTGTTCTTGTCTTTGTCAATTCTTCATCTATTCCTTGGATTATTGACACTGGCGCCACAGACCACATGGTCTGCTTTACCAGTTTCTTTTATTCAATTAATTTTCATGTTTCTTCATCTGTCAAGCTGCCAAATAATAATCTTGTTTTGGTTACTCACATAGGAACTGTAACTCTATCCCATGATTTGATATTGCATAATATTCTTTGTGTCCCTTCTTTCTCATATAATCTCATATAAGCAAGTAAATTGACTAAAGATACTGCTATCTTATTTTCATTTCGAAATTTTGTTTTGTACAGGGCCTATCTACATGGAAAAGGATTAGCATGGGTGAAGAAAAGGCCAGTTTATATCAAATTTTGCAAAAATGCTCAGTTGGTTCATTATCCATTGCTCTCTTAGTCAATAAAGAATTCGATCTTTGGCATTATAGATTAGGCCATCTTTCTTTGTCTAGACTACAAGCTCTCAATAAATCTATACCAGACATTAAAATTTCCAATTCTTTTTCATATAATGTTTGTCCATTGGCAAAACAGAAATGCCTTCCATTTGAACTCAGTAATAACACTACTTTAGTTCCATTTCATCTTGTGCATTGTGATAAATGGGGACCATTTTCAGTTGCTTCCTTAGATGGTTCTAAGTTCTTTCTAACAATTGTGGATGATTTTTCTAAGTGCACTTGGGTGTATCTTATGAAACAAAAATCTCAAACTAGACAATATGTGCAATCCTTCTTTTCTCTTATTGAAAATCAATTCAATCTCAAAATTAAATGCATTCGAACAAACAATAAGGTTGAATTCAATATGCCTAATTATTATTTAGCTGAAGGTGTGATTCATCAAAGGAGTTGTGTTGAGAAACTACAACAAAATGGTGTGGTGGAAAGAAAACATCAGCATTTGCTGAATGTTGCTAGATCTCTTAGATTTCTGGCCTCATTACCATTATAGTTTTGGGGTGATTGTATTTTAACAACAACACATTTAATCAACGTAACTCCCACACCTTTACTAGGTAATAAATCACCATATGAAGTTCTTCATTCATCTCCTCCTTCTTATAATCACTTAAGAGTATTCGGATGTCTATGTTTTGCATCCACTCTTACCAGAAACAAATCAAAGTTTGATCCCCGAGCCAAAAAGTGTGTTTTTATTGGATACCCTTTTGCTATGAAAGGATATAAATTGTATGACCTTGAATCTCATACAACATTTTTGTCTCATGATGTGGTATTTCATGAGTATATTTTCCCTTTTTCATCCATAGACTCAAATTCTTATTCTGATATTGATCCTACCCAACATCATTTATGAAACATCAATTCCACCTATTGCAGATAGCATTCTGCCTACAGACTTCTCTTCTCTTGATTCTAATACTTCTAATTCAAACAATTCTTCTTCATTCTCACCTCCCATTCCTTTATCCTCATCTCTCATTCCTCCTCGACAGTCCACAAGACAAAGAAAACAACCCAGTTATTTGCAAGAATATCACTGTCAACTAGCTTTGACAAGAAACAACCAAGCTTTTCTTCAATCTCGTTAATCAGATTTCATGGCAGACAGTTCTCAAGGTGTATGTTATCCTCTTTCTAATTCTATTTTTATCATAAACTCTCACCTTCTCATAGATGTTTTACCTTGTCAATTTCTTCTCACACTAAACCAAAGTCATTTTCTCAAGCCATAAACATACTTGAGTGGCAAGAAACTATGCATGCTAAAATCAAAGCTCTTGGACAAAACAAAACATGAACTCTTATTTCCTTACCTGTAGGAAAGAAACCTATAGGCTGCAAGTGGATTTATTGTATAAAATACAAGGTAGATGGGAGCATTGAAAAATATAAAGCCTGATTGGTTGCAAATGGCTATACACAAGTTGAAGGCTTGGATTTTCAGGAAACCTTTTCTCCTATTGCAAAATTAACCATAGTGAGGTGTTTACTAGCTTTGGCTGCTGCTAAAAACTGGCATTTACATCAATTAGACGTAAATAATGTATTCTTACATGGTGACCTCAATGAAGAAGTCTAAATGGACATACCACCAGGCTTTGCAGAAAAAGGGGATACTTAGGTATGCAGACTTACCAAGTCCCTTTATGGGCTAAGACAAGCCTCACGCCAATGGTTTTCTAAACTATCCTCTGCCATTCTTGACTATGGATTTACTATGTCAAATTTTGATACTCACTCTTCATCAAAACCACTGCCTTTTCATTCATTGCTTTGTTAGCTTATGTAGATGACATAATACTTGCAAGCAATGACATCCTGAATTCATTCTTAGATGACAGATTCAAAATCAAAGATTTTGGAGTATTGAAGTACTTTTTGGGTTTGGAAGTGGCCAGATCCGACAAAGGCATCACTTTGTGCCAAATAAAATATTCATTGGACACTCTCCAAGACTCAAGTTTACTAGCAACAAAACCTATTCAGTTTCCCATGGAACAAAACATCAAACTCTCTTCATCTGAGGGTAATTTAATTGAAGATGCTTCAAGCTATCGCAGGTTAATTGGTAGGTTGATATACCTTACTATCTCTCAGCCAGACTTAACTTATGCAGCTCAAGTTCTTAACCAATACATGGATAACCCATGACAACCTCACCTAGATGCAGCCCATAGAGTCTTAAGATATTTGAAGGGAACACCTGCACAAGGATCGTTCTTTCCAGCACACTCAGATTTTCATCTCAAGACTTTTTGTGACTCGGATTGGGCAGGGTGTGTGGACTCTTGAAAATCAGTAACTGGCTTTTGTGTTTTCCTTGGTGGCTCACTTATATCTTTGAAATCTAAAAAGCAACAAACCATATCAAGATCTTCAACCGAAGCTGAATATAGAGTCATGAAACCCACCACTTGTGAATTGACTTGGTTACTTACTCTAATGAAAGACTTTCAGATTGATCATCCCCAACCTGCTCTATTGTTTTATGACAAAAAAGTTACTCTTCACATTGCAGCAAACCCCGTGTTCCATGAGAGAACAAAACACATTGAAATAGATTGCCACATTGTAAGAGAAAAGATGTTAGCCAACCTCATCAAGCCACTACATGTTGCTTCCGCTCATCAACTCAATGATATTTTTACCAAACCTCTTGGCTGCAACCAGTTTCATAGTTTCCTGTCAAAGATGGAAATTTTAGACATCCATTCTCCATCTTGAGGGGGACTCTTAGAGTGCATGATTCAGTCTGCACACGATGGATGATATGGCTCAAATGATTAATATCATTAACTGAAATAAAAGTTAGTTAGTTAGTTACACTCAGCTTTTTCTATAAATCGACTGATGTAAACAATTTTATTCAACTCAATTCATTCAATACAGAATCAAAGTAATACACGACTCTGTTCTATCCTCTCTTTTTTTGTTTGCTTTCATTTCCTACATCAAGATTCCATGTCTAGATTCAGATTTTGTTAGAGATGCCATGAATAATGGGTGTTTCTGGTCATTGGGTGAAGGAGAGGTAGGCAGGATATGGCTGTGCATCAAAGAGCTCACAACTGGTTTTGGAGTTGTTGCAGATGGTGGTGCTGCAGGCCGTGCTCTTGGTGTTGCTGTGGACGTGCGAATGCAGTGCAGCGTGGAGGATGTTGTCGTGGAGCTGCAGTGGCCATGTTGCATAGGAGGAGGTTGGGCATCAGTGATGCTTCTAACTAGGCAATGGCTTGGGAGCTCACGGTGGTGGTGGTGAAGCATTGGTGGCTGAGTGCAGTGTGGTGATGGTCTGTGTGTGTGGATGGAAGTGGTGTTGCCATGGAGGAGCATGGTGGCGAGGAGGCAGCAGGTGGAGGTTGCCGTCGTGTGCATGACCCAAGGAGGAGGTTGAAAAACAAAACCAAAAATATAAATAAATAAAAACAAAAATAAAACTAGACAAAGAAAATAAATAAATAATTCAAGAATAAAACTAGACAAAAAAATGAAGAGTAAAATATTAAAGGTGTGTTGTGTATGTGAAACAACATTATCAAATTAAATCACAAGTATTAAAATCAAGCATAAATTATGCTATAAACCAATTTAAATCACAACTTGAATTTATGCCTCTTAATCATTTTTTAATTTAAAATCAATAATAAAATAATGAAATAATTAAAAATATATTGATTTTAAATGTATAAAATATGCAATAATACAACTTAATCACTAGACTTTGCATAAAATAAAATGGACTGAGGTTGATTGTATGAAAATGTGCATGATATGGTTTGAAAAGAAATTGAAAACAATCTCAACTATTTGTTCAGCATTACTTATGAAATCTGTATAAAATATGAGTATTTGTTTTTGTCATGACTGGTGTAGATATGAGTAAATTTTTGATATTCTACTTCTAAACTATGCAAAAAGAGTGAATATGAAATTTATGAAAATGTGTGCATGTGATGCGAAGATGATCTGTATCTTTTTTTGAATATGTGAAATGATCTAAATCTGTTCAGTATTCTGTTTTGATATGATGTAGTATCTAACCTTGGCATGAATTTCTTATTCTGTATTTGATTATAATCTGGTTCCGATGTTGTTTCTGTTTTGTTTTTGTTAAGGCCTTGTCATGGGTGTAATAGTGGTATATAGTCCCGCTATGGGTATAATGATGATTTATAACCCTATCACGGGGGTTAAACATGGTATATGGCCCTGTCACAAGTATAATAGTAGTATACAGCCCCGCCATGGTTATAATAGTGGCATACGGTCTCACCATGGGTATAATGGTGGTTTATAACCCTACCACAGGAGTTAAACATGGTATCTATCCCGATGTGATGCTTTGATAAAATATGAAGATGATGTCTCAGTTTATGATATGCCATAGGATTTTTGAATAAGAATGTTTATAAAAGTTTTGCTCTAATATTTTGATAAAATGTTTTGATTCTACATTCTGAAAGTAAATGTTCTGATTCTGCATTCTGAAAGTAAATGTTTTATTCTGCATTTTGAACTTTGTAAATACTCATGTTTACATACTAGTATATGTTCTTTGCTTATTGAGTTGTTGATAACTCACCCCTTATCTCCACAATATTTTTTAGATAATTTAAATAAATTAGCTAAGGATCAAGATTATGGAGCATGTGTGAGATGATTCAAGTATATTGGATTAAGTATAAAGGTTTCTATTAGTATTGGTGGATTCTATTAAGTAATTTTGTTGTGTTTTGATGACTTAGTATTTTGGGAGGTTGATAATTGTAACACCCCGCCTAAAAAGTTTCTTAGGCCTTGACATTAGTAACCTTAATCATAGTTAATTAAGAGTTGAGTTATTCTAGAAATAATAATTTTGGATATTTGAGTTAGCAATAGGACCTTATACTTTGGGTTTAGAAGGAATTATTAGAAGATTCTAGTGTAATAGTGATTTTTGAGAAAAAAAGAAAATTTTAGAGCTTGATAATATTTGGAGAATTTTTAGTGTTTATTTAATTTTGAGAATCAATGCCAAGAGGCCCATAAAAGGAAATTATCCCAAGAATATCAAAATTGTCTAAACGGAAGATTTAGTGATATGCGGTTTGATTTGTGGAGCTCGGAAGGATTTGGTCGCCAACTGATTAATTTTAGAACTTGGATTTGGTAGTCAGCAACAGATTGGTCCCAGTCGGGAGGAATTATCCCACCGGGTAGATGCCGTATGCACTGAAAATGAACGGGCGTGAAGGTCACAAAGACTACACGGCCCTCCTCGCCTATTGAGTGGAAAGATTCCCAACTAGGATGAAAGATTTCTCTCGCCTACTGAGTGGAAAGACTCCCGATGGAATGAAAGACTCCTCTCATCTTTTCTAGTTGTTGCCCACGATATCGTTTATGTTGAATTTTTAAGTTGGTCGGTTAGACTAGTCGCCCAATCTAACCGTCCAAAACTTTGTCACCAAGTCTTCTAGTCCAGAACCTTGTTGTCAAGTCTTCTCGCCCACAGGGCCGGCTCAATAGGTTCCGGGGCCTAAGACTAAAATTTTGAGTGAGACTTTTTTTTTTAAGTAAAATTAAATAAATTTATTTTTATTTTTATATTATATTTTTATTTAAAAATAATTCCTATCGTTTTTTAAAGTAAAGTTATTGATTAAGATTTTATACCACATTTTAACTAATAACTAACTTAATCTTTATTAGGAAATTTTTGATTTAGAGAGAATTTTATTAAATCTAGTTTTACAAATATTTTAGACTCTTAGACACAATTATAATCATTATAGTCAATAAAGTTCTGTAAACAACTTACACATTTGAAAGAAAAATGGGCCCTTGCCTCTTCAAAAGATTATACAAAAACCTTTTATGAACACTAAAAAATTAGATTTTATTATTTATAATTTTCACATTAATTATATATTAAACTAATAATGACAAAAGAGAAGTGTATTCTTAGAAGGAGAATGGGTAAAATAATTCTTATCTGTGATACTTTTTAAAACTAATAATGACATAATATCTATTTGATCTTGTTTATATTCTCATTCTCATTGAGTTAATTAAAGTTTTTTATTGGATATATATATATCTTTTTTAAAAAATTCTACTTTGTATCTCTTTTTTTGGGGGCCTTAGGCAATTACCTAACTCGCATAATGGAAGAGTCGGCCCTGCTTGCCCAGAAGGTATATATATATTGGCGCCAAGTCTTCGCGCCTAAGTTTTCGCCCTCTAGTCGCAAATCTCCTTGCCTAGCGAGAGGTAAGCCTTCTCACCTTTGGATGAAAGAAATCTCTTTACTGCCCACGGGATAAGGCTCCTCGCCCAAATCTCATCGATTCTCTTCAATTCTCGCTGCCTTTCATCAGTCTGGATAAAAATCACACAAATAACACCTAACACCCCATGACCTGGCTACCACTGTAGGACCATTGTAGCCACAGTAGGGAAGAAATCATGATGGTTTCAGGCCACTATTCCCCTTGCTCAAAAGGACACAAACTGTAGAAGGCAGTCTGAAAATTTCAGTAGGACACCTCCATCTCATCACCTTATTTCGGGCTGCACCTTCATGATCACTTGGCAGCAACTCTCCACCTTCTACCACCAGAAAAAGTCTTCAATGAAGTGATCTTACTCCTGCACAAATCAGCCATGATGATGGTTCAAATGGATTAGTCAAGACAATAATCAAAATTTGCCAAAGGAGAACCTTGAACCCGTCAGCCTCCTGGGTGGTTTTGATGATTTTTCTCTTCTCTCCTCTGCCCCACGACTTGGCCAGCACCCATAGGAGTAATGTAGCAACCATAGGAGTGAAATCATGGTGGTTTAGGGCACTGTTTTGACCTGCACAAGATGACACAAAGTGATGGAAGCAAATCTGAAAAATTTAGATTCACAAGCCATCTTCCATCAATCCCCTTGACCAAAGCCAACGTCCCCTCCCCTTTGGCTGCCTATAAAAGGTCCCCTCAACCTCTCATTTTCTCTACACCTCAGCTCTAAGCTTTCTCTTAAGTCTTGAAGAGCACTTCCCCCTCTTAGAGATAAAAAAATTGAAACCGAGTGAGTTCTTGAGTGTTCTTGTGTAAGGCTATCTAGAGTGCTTGGAAGGCCATGAATTTGTAATTTTTCTTTTGTTTGATCTTAGTTAACATTTTAGTTTTGTTTCCATGAATTGGTACAAAATTTGGGTTTGTTTTGGGAAGGTTATTATGCTTAAATCAAATCTGGGTCAATTAAGGGATGGTTTGATTAATTAAATGTTTTTAAGTGGGAACATAACTATGGCATGTCTTAAGTATGATTTTATATGATTCATTATTGTATTAACATAATTATGAAAGGTCTAAATTGTGGTTAGAAACATGTCATGGTAGGTTTTGAATCTATCTTATTTTGATCATCAAGTATGAATCGGTTTTTGAATGAAGTAGAGATTAAGGATATCTTAGCCATGATTAAGTGTTTGGATGAACTCTATTATCCTAGAATTAGTCTTCATTATGTCATCAAAAATTTTAGTGATCATTTGTGATTAAAAAAAATCTCATATGCATGTAACCATAGGGACCAATAGTTGAAAATACACTTAGGCATCAACTAAAGTACATGCCGCCGGTTGGGACCACTTGGACAAGTTCCACTTTGATTTTTGAAAATTCAAGGGTATAAATGGTTTTATAATTCCAAAAATATGAAGTTTATGAATTTTTATTAAATTTGGAGTCCGTTTGCAACTAGTGAAAATTTAGGGCTTTAACGGTAATTTTTTAGGGTCTAGAGGTATTTTTGTAAATACCCATTTTTGAAGCCTTTAATTTTGGACCTCATTATAGAAATATTAATCCTAACTTAGTATGCACTTGATTTACGTAGCTACGACATTATTTTCAATTACTCTGGAAGTTTGTATATTGGCCTCTAACTTACACCTTAACAGATTATTTATGATTTATTGATAAATACCTCATTCATATTTCAATTATCACTTTGAGCATAAAATATCATATTATATGATACATTGAGTGTATATTTACATAACATGTGAGATTTCTACTATTTTAGCATGTTGCATCTATAAATGTTATTTCACATAAAAAGCTTGTTACATATGCACATGTCATGGAACACATTTTTTAACTTAGCATGAAAATAATTTTTGTTATGACCCCAAAGACTAGGATAGGGAATTATCCTAGTGAAACTCCTTTGTCCACTCTGAAGTGTTTAAGAATAGAGTGGTAACTCCTGAGTTGACAAAAAACAGTCAACGGGATTCAAATGGATTCTATTTAAAGAATGCCAGAGCAAAATAATATGTTATGACACCTAATGCTGGTAGGTGTATACGTTATGATGTTATGTTATGGTACCAATACATTGAGAAGGATGTCTGCAAACAATGACGTAGTGCTAACATGAGTTGTGCTACGGTCATCAACAGGTGCTCATAGTGCATATGGGGAACTATGTTGCTACCAAACGTATATTAATGATGGCTTTACTAAACGATGAAATCTTATAATTTTCGAAAGCAATGAAGTATGAAATTTTCTCTTTCGAAATGTTATGTTTTTGAAATGAGAAAGTGAAAATATTCTCTGAAAGCGAAAAGTGCATCAAGGTTTTTCTAAAAATGTTGAGGAATCTGGATGGGAGACACATGCACATTTTTCGACATTTCATGCAATTCGTGTTGTGACAAGACCGGTAGAGAATGAACATGATGGATCGCTGGATGTAGATGGTTGAAGAGGAGCTGGACCTTGAACGAAGACTACAAATAATTTTCATGCTCATAGGCATTGACTCTTCATACTTCAAAGCATATGAAATAGTTGATTTAATCATGGAACTTGGATTAAGTAGTTTGTATTAAGGAAATGTTATCCTTAAATTTGAACTTATGATGGTTATTAATGCTATTGGGATGTTTTTAGTTCATTCTGGCATGAGTTAGAACTAATTACCCTTATTCCGTTGAGATTATTGCATACTGCTAGTTGCATACTAGGATGCATTATATATTAACTGTCATATACGGGAGTATGTAACCTTGTATTATATGTCCCAACGCTCTAAGTCTCCATTCCATCCTAAGCGAAAGTTGGGGGGCGTCTCAATTACATTGAGGTAGTTGGTTTAAAATAACAAGTATTGAGAATTTGGAGTCTATAAATATATTGTTGGAATGTGAGTTTAAGTGATAAGGAGTAATTCTCTAATCCTTGCGGGACTGGAGCATTACAGGTTTTCATAATTTGAAAACCGGTTTAAACCGAACCGGACTTGTATATATATAAATTTAGTTTTTTATATTATATATATTTTTTATATATTATATGCTAAATTGCTAATTAATATAAAATAAAATTTTAATCTTATTATTCAAGTCTATTAATCTTATAACATAAGATTAATATAACATTTGATGTAAGTTAGACCTACTTATACTAGTATAATTAGACACTAATTATACTATTCTAATCTTATTATTCAAGTTTATTAATCTCGCTAATAAATTAGATATTACTTTTACTATACTAGTATAATTAAATATTAATGAATTAGTAATTGTTAATAATAAATATTAAATTCTAACAATTAAGCTTAGTATTAAAAAAAATTATAATATTAAACTTTAAATCGGAAAACCAGACCGGACCAGACCGAAATCGAAAAAATCAAAAGTTTCGATTTCGGTGATGAATCGGTCTGTATCGATTATTCAATTTCCAAAACTAGTGTATACTAGTTCGGTTCGAAAATTTGTTTAAAATCGGACCAAATCAGACTAGTTACAATCCTATCTACGCCACAATTTGAAGCTGACACCTCGTTATTATGGTTCCTTTCATATTATAGCCAAGGTAGAGACGGTAGCTTATAATCTTAATCTGCCAATAACATCAAAGATACATCTTGTTTTTCATGTTTCATGCCTCAAGAAGAAGTTGGGCTAGAACATTACACATCTATCATCCTTATCGACCATTGACAAGGAAGGCAGGATTTCAACTAGAACCAGAAGCTATTTTAGATAGGTATATGAAAAAAGTTGGAAATCATGCAGTGACTGATGTTATAATAAAGTGTAGTTATTTCAAAAAAAAAAAAATTGTAGTGGCACTCTTCCTTAGGACAGTATTTGGGAATCCTCATGGAAACCGAGATGGCGAGTTTTGGAAAGGGTTTAAAAGTTAAACGTATTTTGTATTTTAAGTTAAAAAACGGTGTATCATAAGTCATTTGTTAGTTGTATAAAAACGTGAGAGAGGACTGAGGAAGACATCTGGAGTGTAATGTGATTCTTGAAATGGAGGTTGAGTTTTACTTGAAAAAAACACAGTTCTTGATTCTTCTTTCTTTCTTTCCATTTTCCATTCTATTCTTGCTTCGTATATCCCGAATTCCCCTAACATTTTTGCTCGTAACAAAATAAAGAAATAATCTTCCCAACCTCTTACTATTCATCACACTCCACACTCCACCTTTTTTTTAATTTTTTTTTTATCAAATATTTTTTATATGAATAGTGAATAAAAAATCTGAAATATTTAAAAAAAAAAAAAATCAAAAAAAAAAATTTTAAAAATATGCTACTAGATTGACAAAACAAGGTCAAATACATGCAGGGCCTTGCACGGATGGATTGGCCAGTCTAGAGATTCATGCATTCAACACCTAGGCACGTAACCAAAAAATACCGTAATTTGACACAGCACTGCAATCAACATACTCTACGGGCAACTACATTCAAAATCCATATGCTTTGGGGCAGCTACACCAAAAGAAATTCCCGTTACATTCCAAGCACATTTAACTTAGATTATTGTTTTCCCACAGGGCCTCGAGCACATTTAACTGGCAGCTAAGAAAGAACAGCAATAACATCTGGAGCCCTCAAAGCAATGTAATCCAATCCGTCTTTACCCTTAAAGTCGTTCCCAGCATATTTGGAGTACATAACTGTGTTCCCTGGGGTGAGGGATAATGGTTTCCTGTTGCCCTCCTCATCATGAGTACCGGGCCCAACCGCAACCACCTATCACATCCAAGGCAAAATACACACCAGGTATCAAACTCATCCTAATACAATCCTTTCATGAGGCAAAGAGGCAATTATTGACTCGGATAAAAAAAAAAAAAAAAAAAAAAGCGGAAGATGCTATAATCCCCTTACTGTGCCAATGGAAGGTTTCTCTTTAGATGCCTCTGTCAGCAACAGACCTCCAGCAGTCTTTTCTTCAGCCTCAGCAACCTGCACTCAAAGTTCAAACGTAGAATGTAGAATGCCAGAATTACCTTTAGGTCTAAGAGAAGCACGCAAGAACCAGAAAAAGAGCTAAAGCAAAACATAGTGAGAGATAACAGGCAGGACTTCTCATGTGCAGGTACCTACTTCCTACTTACAGCGACAACGTACATACAAGTGCAAAACCCCATTATGTTGAGAAAAAAAAAAAAAGTGCAAAACCCCATTACACCCATTTACAGGATTATTTATCCAGTATATCCCAAAGGCAGCTTACTGATAACAACAAAGGATTAGAACCGTCATATGTTTATTATGATTTATGCTTTTCCGAAATTGAAAATATACAGTTTATGAAAATATGTGTAATGGACATAAAAGGTATGCAAACCTTGATTAAAACTCTATCATTCAGGGGTTTGAGATCTTTCACATCATCTGTTTCAAGAATACCAACAATATCATCGTCCTTCAGAATAAGATGTTTTGAACCATTGAACTCCAGCTCAGTCCCAGCGTACTTAGAATACACAACTTGGTTGCCAGTCTACAAAAAAGATGAATTGCAGAAAGGAATAAACAATGGGAACTGGCAGATACACACCCACCAATTTTTTAAATTCTGTTCAGGTGATCATTCCGGTTTAAGCATTGGAACATAATATTTCATTACTAGTGCGTTCCGGGATTAGTTATATATATACTGATAATTAATAAAATAAATACATGTATATGTAAGTATGCATCATGCATGTATGTGTGTGTGTATGGAAGAATTGAAGAGTTTTATAAAATGAATATAAGTTGAAAACATTAAATAAAAAAAGTAGAGATATTGGCGTTGAAAGATAATATTAATCACAAACTTGAGTTGAGACACAAAAAGAAACAAAGAAAAAAAAGTAAAAGAGTTGAGAAATTATTATAAATGAGATTTAAAAAAGGAAAATACTAGTATGACTTCCAATGTGCCCACTCATATTTTTTTTTTCCCTTAATGGTTAAGGAAGTGACTTAGTGACTTAGTGAATTTCTTATTTTTTTTCTTACTTTTTTAATGGTTAAGGATATTTAAAAATTGCTTAAACTAAAATAAAAAAGAAAAAGAAAAAGAAAAAAATCATTTGCATTGGTGTGCATATTTGGGGTGCACACTAACATTGTGCTTTAAAAAAAAAAAGAGAACGAGGGGACATATTTAAAGTTACAAAGAAATTAAAATTATATATATGTCTTTTAGATTTTAAAATTACATAAATGCCATCTAAATTTAAGATTTACAAAAGTGCTCTCCAAACTCAAGAAAATTACAAAATTTTCATTAAAATAGTTTTTTTTTTATAAGTAAAATAGTCCAGAATGGAATGTGGTCCGCAATGCAAATTCCGGCCAGAATCGACAGAATGGCTAGAATTTGAAACAAAACAGAATGAAGAGGTATAGTGTATCGGGTACTACACCAGAACGGAAAATTCCAGCTGAAATAGAATGGAGTTTAAAACTACACCCATACACACATATGATATATTGATGAAAAAGTTCACTGATCAAAAAAAAGAAAAAGAAAAAGTTACCTTGACACTGAGGTCCACTTTGGTTTTCCCGGCAGTTTTACCCTCTCCAATTGCAACCACCTCACCTCCTTGAGGCTTTGTTTGGGCAGTTGTTGGAAGTAAAATTCCTCCCTCAGTCTTTTCTTCTGCAGTTTTGATCTTCACCAACACTCTATCGCCCAAAGGCTTAATCGATGTGTACTGCAGAAATGTGAACATACAAGTATGACTTTAGATAAGCCACCAAATTAAGAATCCAATAAGTGCTTGAACTTATCAGAGTTCAAAATGTAGATACACATCTTCTTTTTTAATGGTAAACAAAAAAATGTAGATACACCACTGCCGTAGCGGTTTGATCCTGGATAAACTTTGTATCAGTTGTTAGTGAATACAATGGTGGAGGTTATTTTCCAAAAACAAAATAGGGGTTTGATCATAAGACAAGTCTTCTAACCAAGCCGAATAAATCGTGATACCTCCAAGCACAAAGAGCTAACTATTGAAGTGCCTATACTGAATATTATATAGAGCGGTAAAACAAGTACACGCAAAGCAATCCTGTTCTTCCCACTTTGGAGCTGAATTGCAGCTTTTAAGGTTTCATTAGCACACAGCCTTACAATTAGAAATATTTAACCGTCTAAAATTTGCAGGTACAATGAAAGATAGATTACTTATTTGATACTAGACTTGATCAAGGCAGATGCTTGACAGAATTACATTGCATCATGTCAAAAATGGAGTTGGGGAGAGGAGATGCCAGGAGAGGGAAGAGAAATTTTGGATGCTTTTATTTACTCAATTAGTACATCTACTTATACAAGTGTTAGAGCTGTAGCTCTTAGCTAAAAAACTGACAAATCCAATAGTTAATTACAATTGGTTAACAAACTAACACTAACAGAATCAGTTAACAGAATTTACAACTGATAATACTCTTTAACACTTCCCCATCAAGCTGAAACAGCTTGAAGTAGAAAAAGTAAGAACAGAAATATCAATAGCTTGAAGCTGAGAAGTGACAAAATGACAAGGTAGAGAAACCACTCAGTAGCCCAAGGAAAAGGAAGTGAGTCCCCTGAAGGCCTTGATGAATTGGAGCCCATAGCTTTAAGATGAAAAATAGAAATATACCGATGGAAATAGAGAATGAGTGAAAAACAAGAAACAAATAAATTCTTGTTGAAACAGAGAAAGAGAACAGGAAAAAGGAATTAACCAATTTAGTTAATTGGAGAAAAAGAGAGAGAGAAGAGAGGGGGGAGGGGGGGGGGAGCACCTTTAGTACTGCAAAATGTTGAGAAAATACCGGAAAAGGCCAGGTGACACAGGGAAGCAGTGATTTTTTTTTTTTTAATTTCACCATAACTATGCTGGAAATTATCTGAAAAACATCATAACTTAGCTGGAATAATGCTAAACCTGCAGAAAATGCCCTGAACCGGAAAGCACATGCCTGTATCGGTTATAAATTTACTGAGCAGGGAAAAGAAAGAAGTAACAGAGTTGAAAGGGAAAGAAGAAGAGAGAAAATCGAGAAAGAGAGAATCTTGTATATTCTGATCTTGTATTGAGTTGACAAAAGAAAGACTGAAGTTGAAGATAGAACCACTCTTCTTCTACCTTAAGATATTTACAATCACAATTTCCGGCCCTTACAACTGCAACACACCTGATGGAATGTGTTTGGATGGATGGATGGAAAATGAAAGTAAATGAGGAAAGATTTGGTTAAATTCGAAGATAACTGACTCCAGAATTGAGAGAATACTGGGAAATTTCATGGACTTTTCAAATGCCTTATTACAGAGCCAGGCTAGTATTTATTCAACTACATGGACCTAACTAATCCTAACTATGGGCTGGACCTTATAATCAAAATTTACCACAAGGTCAATAACAAAACTAAACCCATTTATATAAAGCTTGTAACAACTAAGCCCGTCCCTATCTAAAGTGTGTATTGTATCACAACAACCGCAGCAATCACCACATAACCCGCCGGAGCAAACACAAGAAACTCATGAGAGACCATGAAGATTGTCGAAAAACACCATATAAATCTTCCAAGCTTAAAAAAATGCATTGATACGTGACCACACGCGGGTTTCTTCTTCTTACGTAGTCAGCAATGCATTCTACTTTAAACAACAACTACTCCACCACATAATGACCTGAAGATCACCAAAATCTTCACAGATCATTTAACCATAGCTACTCGCAGTTGAATTGCCGAGAATGAAGTGAATGAGAGGTAGAGTCTGAATCTTGGTTGAGGACTTTAATCAAACAGATGATGGCAAAAGCAAAAGTATCAAAGAATCAGCAAAGATATCACGAAAAACAACCATGATTTTGCCACATAAATAAGTGTTTCCCTAATTAAAGTAAAGCAAGAAAGATGAAAAATAAACTTCAACGAAACGATACTTTCATAAGAACATAGCTCTAAATAATTTTACAGAGTCACAGCAACCCTACATAGTACAAAAAAAGGCCCCATATTCACCAGACAAAATATACATGGCAAAACCAAAGCACTGGCAAAAAAATAACACTAATCAACAAGAAAGCAGACGTGGTCTCGAAATTTAGCACCTTGGGTGCGACAACTGTTGCGGCTTTGACAACCAGGCCCTTAAACGACCTCTGAGAGAGACCACGCTCTACTGTCAAGTGCCCCACCGAAGGGCCGAACTTCGCAGCTTCAGTAGGCCGAAGTCCCTGAAACGACGCCAAGTTCCTCGTTGAGATCGACGATACCGTCAACTGAGCTGTAGCCATTTATGGATCTACTCTGAAGAGCCATAAGAACAAAAACCCAAAAAAAGCAAAAAGAACTTGAGAATCAGATTACTAAGTAGAATTCGACAGAACCAAAATCCGACAGTCTATGGATTAGAATTGAGCTTTTCAAATGCACAGATACACAGAGATACGAACATCTAGTCTATACCTTTTTAAGGATGTAAGAAGAGGGAATCAGAAACTTGTTTTGTCTATCTGTAGCAGCTTGAGAGGATAAAACCCTGGAGCAGTTAGCAGTAGGGTTTTATAGACGTTGAAAGATTCTTCTAGAATACGCCCCAACTGCATTGTTTTTATAAAGTGAACCATATTGTTGTTGAAAAATTCATTCAAATGGTATTAAATATTACGTGGTTCACCCCTATGACCAAAAAAAAAAAAAATTACGCAGTTCACTTTATTTATTTATTTTTAGGAATTTATTATGTATCATCTACTATTCACTCTCATAATTCATATTTATAACTTTTTCATAATATATGAATATTTTTCATAGAGTATGAATGTGTTTTTTATAAAATGTAAGGTATGAGACGGTGAATAGTTACTAAAAAAAAGAATTTTTTTTATTTTTATCTTATGCTTTAGAGTTATGTCGAGAACTTTAAGAGAATGTTTGGAAACATATCTCGTTGCATTTCATCTCATATCATCTCTTCTCATCTCTTTTTCAAATATCATTCAAACTCAAATATTTTTAAACTAATCATTAATACTTTCTAAAATTTTCAAACAAAAAACCATTCAATTTTTTAAATCTGAAAATAAAAAAATTTTAAAAAAATTATATTTTAACAATATATTAACTTTATAATATTTTTTAATCAACTTTTTCTCACTCTTTTCCTGAGATCTAATAAATACTTAATTCAAACTATCTTACTACTATTCATAAATTATTTTACTATTATTTATAAAATTATCATTTTATCTCATCTCAATTCTCAAATACTTTTATTCTGGTTACTCTAACCGATCCACAACGGTAAAACCTGATACCATCAAGTTGGAGACTGTCACGAATATTGGTATTCCTAGTCATATCTATACTAATGATAAAAGTCGTACTTAAATCTCGAATTTTGTATTTTTCTTGAAGATGTGCAGACTATTAAAACACCAATCGTAATGATAATATTATATTAGTTGTAATTTGCGGTAAATAAGTGTCATTTTATTGTGTAGTGTCGACCCCTTGTGCCAGCAGCTGTTTAGACTTCAAATCGTATTATATCTAATTGGATTTTCATACGCAAAAGCGGTTTTGTTTGATAAGTGATTCTTTTACCGGAATGCCCTTTCACGGTGTTTGATACATGGTTGCCAATTCACTTCTTTCATCTTTTTTACATCAACATGTTTTATTTTTTTAAATGAGGATAGCTATATTGCATAAGCAAAGGATTACAAAGATTCAGAGGGAACTATTTGCTTAATACAGTCAGGAATGCCCTCAAGATCATAAAGATCAAATTGACTTAAAAGGGCATGTGAGCAACCATATTAGCATCCTTTTTAGTAGGACAAACACTCCAAGTTGCAAATGACCTTAACACATTTTTAGTGTCTTCAATGATTAATCCACCTGAACTCCAATCCTCCCAGGATTTCTGCAATTTCTCGACCACCTGCAATGAATAACCTTCAAGAATGAACTCTTGAATCCCAGCTTCTTTATAGAAAAGGACAGCATCATCATAACATATGCCTCTGCAGTATATGAAGATAGTGTGAGATTCCTACTAGCTCTAAGTGTACCAAGGACCAATCCTTTGTAGTATTTGAGAATAGCTCCAATTCCAATTAAGCCCCTAAATTCGTTGATAGAAGCATCCCAGTTCATTTTATATTTTCCTTCTAGAGGTTTTTTCCAACTCTGAACACTAAGGGAACCTACAGTAGCTGTAGCAGTAGGGACATTTGTCTTAATGGCTTTAAAACATCTCAGATCTTTATAGGTTTATGGATAATAGGATTGGGGTGTCTAAATTCTTTTCCATGCAAGAATTCATTCCTCCTAGACTAGATGAGTCTTAAGATCATACCAACTTCTTCTAGAGCATGTTCTGTCAATTTTGCTAACATTTGTTCTCAAATAGATTTAAAACAAGCACCTTCCAGAGATACATAGTTTCTGTAAAGGTATACTTACTTGACACCAAACATCTTAAGTAGCCCCACAACTTCACAGCACATGCCTTGAAGATTCCTCCTCTAGATGACAAATAGGACATAGGTTATCATCTATAATTTTCCTCTTGTACATATTGTTAAAAGTGGGCAAAGTCTCATTACATGCTTTCCAAAGGAACATTCTTACTCCATTTGGCACTTGAGTTTCCACAAAACTTTCCAAGATTTATTTTGAGCTTGAACATTAGAGGTACCACTCTCTTGATTAGATTGTAGATCTCTATGAAGATGGTAGGTACTCTTCCCTGAGAAGTTGCAATTATTTGTGCCTTTCCAAATCAGTCGATCCACTCTGTTGCTCAAACTGATGGGTATGGTTTTATGATGTCCATAGTATTCTGAAGGAACAATGTAGAAAGCAAATTTTCATCCCATTTCCTAAGAATTGAGTTTATTAAATCAGCCACTCGAGTCACTTCTGTTGTGCCATTGCTGCAAGTGTTAGGAGGTAGAAAATGAGGTTTTGGCAACCATCTATCCTCCCATATCTTTACTTCTACACCATTACCAATCCACCATAATAGACCTTCTTTTAACAAGTTTAGGCCAGTTTGCATACTCTTCCAAGCTAAAGAAGGTCTAAATCGCATTTTAGCATTCAAGATAGAACCATTTGGGAAATAGTTTTTTTTTAGGATGAGAGCAAGAAGAGATTCAGGACTTGTAAGAATTTTCCATCCTTACTTTGCAAGAAGAGCAAGATTGAAGCTGTTGAAGTTCCTAAACCCCAATCCACCTTGATCCTTTGATTTGTTGAGTTTACTCTATTTGACCAATGAATATTTGATTTGTCCTGTAACGCCCGTCCTCGAGGTGGGTCTTTTTACAAAATATTTTGAAAATTACGACAGGATTTACCGTCCTATTTAAAACATTTTACTGTCCTTCTCAGGGTGTAAGACTCTACGTTATAAAATAAAATGTGCTTTTATAATAAAAGGGGATTGCGGGTTAAAAGAGTGAAAAATATAAATCTTTAAAATAAAAAAGACCTTTCGTACATTTAAAATCCTCATGCCTAAACTTCCGTGCTCTTCTCCTTTGGCCATGTCCCTCTTGAGCGTACTGCTCATTCAGTTCCTGTGGGGGGAGGGGCACACATAAAAACTAAAATGAGTCGAATACTCAGTAAGCATTACTTCGTACCGTTAAAATATAACAACATAGGTTTTCAGTCATACATTCATCATTCCTTACATACTATACGTACATGCATACATGCTTTCGTTCGTAAACATCAGTAGACGGGGGTTTCATATTTAAACATGTTTTTCTTTTCTTTAAAACGTTCCCCCGTCACTGCCTTCATTTCTTGAAGAACGTCATGCATTCATACATTCTTTTCTTTTCACTTTTATAAGCCAGTGCACACTGTTACACCCCGCATGCTAGGGTTAGCGACCCTATGGCCAATGGATTCACCCATGGCCACGGGTTGGAATCTCATTCTGTCGGGGATGCAGCACTGGGTGCACTACCAGATACTACTACCCGGCATTGCAATCTGCTCATTCATTCGTTTGGGTACCCCATTCATTCATTCATGTGGCCATTACGTAGCTTCATACATTCATGTATGCTCATGCCTTTCTTTCATTCTTTCTTTACATTCATTCATTTATGGCACCTCTAGAGAGCTGCAGCTTTCATTCATTTCATGTGCATGAGCATGTCTTTCATTTCTTTTCATTTCATTTGATGCTTTCATGAGAAAATGTCTTTTCATGATAAAACATCTTTTCGTGAGAAAACGTCGTTTGGGGCAAGAGTCCGAAAAATATATTTTCATGCATTGTCTTTTCTTTAAAAATACATACTATAGATTCTACGTATAGTCATCCATTCACATGCGTACAATTAATACTTTGGGTGCATGAACAGGAGCTGCCAAAGAGAGTCGTACATACTTATACTTTAAAACGTTACTTTTCGTTCTTTCTTTTTCATAAAACGTCTGCCCTTAAAAAGGGAAAGCATTTCTTTTCTTCGTTTTCATAAGGAAAAGCTTTTCATTTTCATTTTCTTATCTTTAGAAAACTCTAGAAGAGTATGAACGTAATACTTACCTGGACTCCATGCTACTTTCATACCATACAGTCCATTCATGCGCGTGTCAGATGGCAACCTACATGCATACACATAACCTTACTATTATTCTCTATCTAGTGCATAAGCAACTGAACTAGAAAATAGAGATATGCTTTACTTAGAACATTCTCCTTCTATCTCGTGCTCTTTCATATCCTTTACTATGATAAAACCATTGGAGACCCATTACGGTCTCTACTTCCTTCAACTTTGACGTTCTACTTCTAGTGCTTACTCACTAGGGTGAACTCATGATTCACCTTAAGATTAAGACACTACGACCTTCACCTTATTCTTCTCATTAACCACATTCCGTTGCATGACTCAGACCTACTAAGTCATGCATCTCATTCTTGGACAGTACCTTCATCGTTACCTTCATGTATCTTAGCTCACTCTAACCTCATGACCTTCCATACACATCACATGGCTCTAAGCCAACCCTGAGGCTTACGTACCGTGTTATCATATTTAGGACAGATTACTCATTATATACGATAAATCCGTCTGGCACATGTGTCTAACCAGATAACACACGTACCTTACCCATTTATCATCTAGGACCAACATACCTTACATTGGTCATCGGGTCGTATGGACAAGTGTCATATTCTGATACCAACCTTCTTTTATCCGACTAGTACGACTCATCATACTAGTCGTACCTTATGACAGTTCATCCCAACACTTAATACAATAGGACTTCATGCATAACTCCACTTTACGTCATGTCATATAGCTCGAGACTGCTCTCGAGTTATACTGTGACCTTGTCACATCATCTTAAATACATCTTAGGTCATCATAGCGCAACTCCATGATTGACCACATCACTTCATGACGTTGCTCAATCATGCTTCCGCTGCACCGCTCTAATACTTTCTAGCCACTTCGCACTTATTCCTTGGCCATAAGCCAGTTACATAGCGACATTCATCGCCTTGAACTACAGGCCATATCTCAGCCACTTCGGGACACTGTTCCACAGTTCCCGACGACATATATCCAGTTCTTCCCCTATAAATTACATAACCATCCTTATCTTTGCGACACACCATATGATGTATCGCTGCACCTCATGGAGTATACTCCATGCATACTCCCTTCACAACACTACGCCATATCACCACTACGGTACACACGCTGTATGGTGCATAGTTCCACCACATGGAGTACACTCCACGTATACTCCCTTCACAACACAACGCCACATCACCACTATGGCACACACGCCATATGGTGCATCGTTCCACCACATGGAGTACACCCCACGTGTACTCCATTCGTGGCACTACACCACATCACCATTATGGCACACACGCCATATGGTGCATTGTCTCACCACATGATGTACACTCCACGTATACTCCATTCACGACATTACACACATCACATCATCATTATGGCATACACGTCATAAGGTGTTCGTTCCACCACATGGAATACACTCCACGTGTACTCCATTCACAGCACTACGCCTTATCACCATTATGGCACACACGTCATATGGTGCATCATCCCACCACATGGAGTACACTCCACGTGTACTCCATTTACAACACTACTCCACATCACCATTATGGCACACACGCCATATGGTGCATCGTTTCACCACATGGAGTACACTCCACGTATACTCCATTCACGGTACTACGCTAGATCACCACTATGGCATACACGCCATATGATGCATCGTCTCACCACATGGAGTACACTCCACATGTACTCCACTAACAGCACTACGCCATATCACCATTATGGCATAGACGTCATATGGTGCATCGTTTCACCACATGGAGTATACTCCACGTGTACTCCATTCACGGCACAACGCTAGATCACCACTATGGCATACACGCCATATGGTGCATCGTCTCACCACATGGAGTACACTCCATGTATACTCCATTCACGGCACTACACCACATCACCACTATGGCATACACGCCATATAGTGCATCATTCCACCACATGGAGTATACTCCACGTATACTCCATTCACGGCACTACGCCACGTCATTATTACTGCACATAAACTACAACCACATTTCACAGCACAGTCCACAACACTACACAGCACACTTCCCAACTACGCCCAGCACTTCACATCACAGCCGATCACATCATCATATTACACAGTGAACCCTATAATTCTAGCAGCACAGTCCACAACCTAGTCAACTAATTAGCATCTAATATAAATAACAAGAGATAGAGAGTTATACTGTCTGCGGGATAACCCGTGCGTCGCTAGTTGATTGTCACAACGGTAACGTCGGAAGGAGCGTACGGGGTGGCTACACCGCGTACGGTGACTGTTTAGGCGTTTGGATAGCTAGGTGTGGTCTTGGAAGGTCCTATGGTGGCCTTGATGATGATGACAAGGAGCATATCACGGTAGATCTAGTCGTGTACAGTGATGGTCAGTCAAGCGCAGTGACTGTCCATCACGTGCAATAATTACCCACCACATAAAGTGGCGGTTTAAGCTTAGGGCTAGGCTAAGGGAAGCTGTCGGAGGAGCTATGGAGGCTCAGTGGTGGTCGTGCGGTGGTCTGTGGTGGTGAAAGGACGTTGGCCGTGCACTGTGAGGGAGGAGAAGCCGTGGGAGAGTGAGAGAGAGTGAGGAGCCATAGGTGACAGATCGGGGCCGTGGGTGGTTGGGTTAGCTTTGTGGTGGCCTGAGGGTGCCGGAGAGGGTAGTCACTCACCGTGGGTGGCGGCATACGGCGGATGATCGGACTTAACCCATACGAAGGAGGAGCCTCGTGCAGTGGATCTAAGGAGGCTACCGGTCGTGGGTTTAAGGGAGGAGAAAGGGGGAGATCTAGGGAGTCTCATGGTGGTGTCTGATGGCCAAGGTGGCCGTGCACGGCGGCGCTGGGAGCATGCACAGTGAACCCATGCATGGAGGGGCTACGTGCGTGCATGGGGAGCTACCGCGGGGAGATGGAGGTTGGGCTCCCTTGAGGGTGATGGCCGGTGGCAGAGGAGGCTGCCGTAGGAGTGGTGGTGCTGGAGAACGACGCACGGCAGCGCTGGGAGCACTAAGCCCGTTCGGGCTGTGCATGTCCGAGGGAGAGGAAGAGCGAGCGTGGGGGAGCAAGGCAGGTATGGGTGAGCTCGTCGGAGGGAAAGGAGGCCAGTCGGAGGGGCGGTGAGGCTCACTTACGCACGGTGGCTCCGGGCTGGGGGCTGGAGGACTCGGACGTGGGTGCTGTGTACTGGGCACGCCGAGAGGGAGAAAGGGAGGAGAGAGAGAGAGGGGAGGGAAAAGTGAGGGAGAAGAGAGAGGGGCTGAGGTTTTATCTTAAAACCCGACGTCTGGGAGTCTATAAAATGGTCTACAATGACCCTTAAATACTTATTTGAAAATACGTAAAAGCTAACTTAATTAAAAGCACTGAGAGGAATTAAGATAGAATATTATTTAAAATAATGTTCCTTCATCATTTATAAAATGATGAAGTCTTACTTAAAATATTTAAGGGAATAAAACCATTAAATTAATCTAAAGATTCCATCATTATTTAAATCACGTAATATTTTAAATAACTGGAATCATTCATATAAAATGATTTCCTACAATTTTAATATTTTTGGAGCTCTTCAAAGATATTATAATTGAGTTATTTAAAATATTATTCAGTTAAATAATAATAGGAATCTTCCATTTAAAATATACATAACTTTAAAACACAAAACTAGCTTTATAAATTACATAGTATCTTTTAAAACACGTCATCGGGGTCTGGCACGCATAACAAAGCTTTTAGACACTACAGAGAGGAGTGGGCAGGCTATCGCATCTGACGTTTGCTTACATCATAGGGAAGGAAGAAGTAGGGTATTACATCTCCTCATTGAAACCCCACCAAAATTTCCTTGATAACTGGTCCAATCTATTGGTAATGGTTTGAGGTAGAAGAAATATCCCCATGGTATAACTAGGGATGGCTTGCAAGACAGGCTTGAGCATCACCTCCTTTCCAACAAAAGATAAGCAATTTGTCTTCCAGTTTGTAATTTGAGACCACACTCTATTAATAAGGTCATGAAAGGATGCAATTTTGGCCCTCCCAACCATGGCTGGGAGACCAAGGTATTTCTCAAATGAACGTTGTTCGCATAAAATATATCTGCAAGTATACAGAATTGTAATAAATAGTAAAGTATTTTAAAGAAAACGGTTATCGAACCCATAGGAAATAATTATGCTATTGAGTATTGAAATTGACTAAATTAATTATTATTTGAAAAATTGAATTTTGAAGAATGGTATATCCAAAGTCTCTTCAAAGTGGCATTGGCTTCCAAACCACCCTCTCCAAGGAAAAGATCAAGAAAAAACGAAAGCCGCATGCACAAAACTAACTCTCCAAACTCCACAAAACCACAGCCAAACGCAATTTCAGGACAAACCCATATTAGCTTAGTGTTTGTGATATTCGATAATCTCAATCGATGAAGAAAACGGAGAGTGATAATATTTGGCATACGTGGGTCTAATAATCTTGAATGAGGAAGAAAAATGGGGAGAAGAGGGAGAGAATCGGTGAAAGGAAGAAAAATGGAGGAAGAGGTGGGACGAACATAGGTGTACGCAGGTCTAAAAGAGAGAAAAGAATGAGGGAACAAGGGTATAGAAAAGAGAAATGATAAACTACCAACTAATTTACTACTCTTAAACTACTATTGAATAAAATAATATTTATTTGAAATTTTATTTTGATTTTAATTTGATGTATCTAAAATTTAAAAAAGTTATATTTTTTAATGAAGTAGGAGATAAATTGTAGATGGATTGTTAGTGTATCACTGCTTGTATAGAAAATCATAAATAATATTTTGCATGTGAATAGTGATTCACCAACATTGGCTAGTCTTGTGCTTTAACTGTAGCTCAAGTCTTGAGCTTTGGAGTATTTGCTAGTCCAATGTGGAGGTTTTTTCTCACATATACCTAAAGTTTAGACTTGTATTGACATTTGGCTAGTCCAATGCCAATGCTCTTAAAAGAGGAGGAGAACAAAAATAGAAGAGGGAGAAGAAGAAAAATGAAGGTCAAGTATAGTGGCAGTGAGCTATGGGCCGTGGGTCGTGGCTATTGGAACTGGCAAAAGAGGAGAAAAGAAGAGGGAGGGCCTGAAGGGGGAAGGGAGGCGACTGGGAGTCGAATGAAATAAATGAGAGGAGAGAGAGAGGGAGAGAGGATGTCATATTCATCTATGTAGAGGTAAGGTTTTTGTAATCATGTAATGAAATGATGTCGTTTTGGGTATTCCCAATCAAAAATGATAGATATACTATCTGTTAACAATTTGTTTGCAACTATGGATTAAAATAATATATATTTTGAAATTTAAGTTTGACTTTTATTTTGATTTGATATTTTTAAATATTTAGAAATTATTATTTTATTAAAATTTATAAATTAATTGTGACTGGATTGTAAGCATATTACTAGTCATCTCCAAAATGACATCGTTTTACTATAAACCTTCTATCTATATATGTGTGTGCGCAGGCCGGACAGGGTGAACCTTGGGCGGGCTTTGGACCTAGCTGGGCCTTGCCCCCGCATGGGATGGGCCTGGGGCCGGAGGGTGGGGGGGAGACGGACGGACGGCGGCCGCCCAGCCCTACTAAATAATTGACAAATGCGGGTCTTTTATTGTATTTTTAAAATGGTTAACGTACTTTTCTTTTAACTTCGATTTTTCCTTGAAAGTACCGTATTCATTAGTATTTTCACATCTCCATTGATTTTTCTACTCTTCCCCTACCGACTGCTGCACATATGCCAGTTCTTTGAGCCGCTCACAATGCAGCCTATGAACTACAAATGGCATTAAGCAGAATGGGGGCTGTACAAGCCCTTATGCATCAGCATGGCCAATATTCCCTTAAGCAGGCAGCCATGTTCTGCAGCAGCTAGTCAGGATATATATCTACGATGGATGGGCTTCAAACTTTTTTTTTTTTTAATCAATATCCTTTTACTTTGAACTGTTTCTATAAACTTTAATGGTTGAACTTGCATGATTTTCTTCTTATGTATGCTACTTCTCTCTCTCTAAATAGGTAGTTTGGTTGGTTTGCCTTGTTTTCTTTGTTGGTTGTAATTACCCTCAAAGCAAGTCATCCAAGAGTTCGGTACATGGGAACTCTTTTGATTTCGTGCACGTTGGTTTCTTAACTGATGTTGATCACATTACCAAAACATAAAAATAATAAAACTATATCAGATTGAGCCTTGTAATTTCTCAATGCACATGCACATTGCTTAAAACAATATCATTCAGTCTTAAGCAGTATGCATATATCTCCAATGGGCCGTTGGTGGATAACATTTATGCCATTTCTTTACATATGTTTGTGAGCTTCATTATCATCTTATGCCATTGAAGCTCAAGACTCGGTGGATCTCATATATAGTTCTCTCTTCTACAGTTCATATATTTCTCATCGAAGTTTATATATATACTACATGATATGCTCTACTTTTACAATAAAATTTCCTGGATTGGTTTAATTTTCTATTAATTCGACATGACAACCTTTTGTGGTCGTCATGATCACCTTCTCATGTATTGCCTAAGCTGCAAGAATCCCAGGTGAGAAGATCTGGCCTCTCGTGTATGGTGAGCTTGAAACATCTACAGACCTTGATACCTCCGATCTACACTGTTCTTTCCGCTCATCCATCATTATCTGCCTTGACCGACACTCTGTGCTACAAAATGCTTTCTCTCCTCTGTAAAACCAACACAAACATGAATTATTAATCTCATAACTTAACTTCTTCTTATGAAACATGGGAGATCAGAGACGTGGAAAGAAAAGAGAAAGATATATCATTTTTTACCTGTACATAAATATGTCTTTGCCGTGGAGGTTTTTACTGCACAAATGACATGAACTGAGAAAATCTGATGTTGGATACCTTGAAAAAGTTTCCTCAGATCTTGTCTCTGAGTTCTTGATATTGCCCAATCTGTTGCTACATCTATCAAATTCAAGGTCATGATTTCTTTCATGCCCACTTGTTAATCCATATTCATCACCTCCATCATAATACACCCTGGTGAAGGACTTGCTTGGCCCACGACAAGTCACATATGTAAAGTTCTCTGAATTGGCTCCTTCAAAATCTTCATAGCCTCCTTTTAATCTATCACAAAACTTGTTTGAATTTACAGATATGGGATTGGATCGATTCAGATTGCAACTACAAACAGCATACTTTGCCAAAACTTCGTGTCCCGGCCTTCCACTATCATTAGTTTTCTCAAGAGCAGCAACAATACCCAAGCCAACCCCACCAAGATCATAGTTCTTTATTCCTCTTGGGGACTGCATCTTGAGGTCCAATGGACTGTTTGGACTCTTCACCACCTCCAAAAACTCGGCTCGGTGACCGGAAACTAATAGTTTCGATAGCTTTCCGATCATCGGACGGGGCCTATTTCCTAACATGATTACAAATCTCTATGAAAGGAGAGAAAATTGTGAGAGAATATGGATTACAAGAGTATTGGGAAGAAATGGAGAAGAGGGTCTGCATATAAATTGACCACAAAGCTAACTCAGGTTGTCCAATAATATAAGATGAGGATGATGGAGTGGTTGGACAAAGCCCATGGTTTTGTTTTGGAATTATATGGGTAATAATTGCTTAATAAAAAAGCCAACATGTCTCTCAATTAATTTATTAATATAATAATATAAAAAAGGTAGGATCTCCATTAATTGCTTTTCTCTTCCTTTAAAGTTCACTTTCAGTGGGACCCTTTCCAACATTTTTTTCAGAAAATGTCCATTTCTCACTGATTGTGACCCAATCTTGGAGGTCTGGCCCACAAAGGTTGTCTACTCTGTTCTTGGACATAAAAAGATTCCGGCAAAAATGGCACCGTCGGATTATAAGCACGTGTCATGCGTATAAAATGAGATGTCTTCACGCAATCATTCATTCCTTGAGCAGTTGAGCCCACTAATTTTGGCCTCCCACTAAAGGTTCCTTTATTCTAATGACTTCTATACCCTTTTGTACTCTCTCTCCTATAAAGTTTTAACCACCTACTGATTCTCTACTCATGAAGTGATTATTGACTAATATTTTGTCATATTATAAAATTATTTTTACTATTAAATAAATTTATAAACATTTTTATTAGATTATGCAACTGTAAAATTTATATGATATCATATGATTTTATATTTGATTATTTCACTTAAAATTTATTTTTACATAATTATCTATCTATTAGTTAAAATAATAATAAAATATTCTTAATTTATTTATAATATTTTTTTAAATTAAGAGATACAGAAAAATATTATTTTTCTTTCTTTTTTATTAATAACACATATCACCTATTTCTAAGTAAAGTTACAAGTCAATAAATTACATTAACCCACAATTATATCAAAAAAAAAAAAAAATCAAATTCTGCGTTGCAGGAACAAACGTAATTCTTTTGGAGGAAAAATATTTTAGTCCTACTTCAGAGAGAGGGGCCCGCAGGATTTGATTTCCAAAAGACTAAACTGAGCAAAGTTAAAAGAAAGTATTTTTTATTCCATTTCTCATAGTGAAATTTAAGTAGGACCCATTATATTAATTTACTATAATTAGAAGTCATTTTCTTTTATATTTGTATAATTTAATACAGCGTATTTTTAGATTCTATTATTCAATTTTTTTTTTTTTTACATTTACATAATCTAATATTAATATTCTAACGGATCAAATGAAACGTTAATTTTATAACATTATTTTATATAATTATTTTATAGATATTCTAATCACTTATTCTAATTCCCCTTTTCGTCTCACTATAACAGTTTTCAATTAATCCCCAAATATTATATTAATCACTTTAACAGTTTTTAATTAAGTCATATATTGTTCCCTACCCATTAATAATTTCTTTCATATATACATATATTCAATTTTTTATTTATATTTTTACTATTTTTTTCGGAGATGAATCTCTAATTTCTCTTAAAACTAATATATTAATTAAATTTTAAAATAAAAATATTATTCTCAAGTCAGTATATAAAGTACATTTAGTAAAATACTTATCTACTATAATTTAATTTAAAAGATAAATTTTGAATTTTAAATCTTACAAATTAAATTTTAACATTTAAATTATATGAATAATGTGCTCTAAGATAATTTATGTTAAAAATATAATGCTTTATAATTTCACCCGTTAATTTAATTCTTTTTAAACATATAATAACGGCAATGTCTATATTTTGTGGTTAGTACCAAATAGCCATATCAATTTCAAGTTATTACTGTATCCAACGCAAGAAAATAATAGTGTTAATAAGTTTTATAATATAATAATGTATGGGTATTTGAGTCATTTGAGCCACAAAACAAGCGGTAGCCCGTAGCCCACAGAATGGTCGCTTTCACGAAAAGGACGTTCAAAAAACAGGGGGAGCGCCGGTTTATTAATCGATCCATCGATCAAAGGGAGTTGCACGGATAAAATATAAAATTTTTATTTTATTTTATTTTATAATTATATTTTTTTAAAATTTTTATACAAAATATAATAAACAATTTAATTTTTTCAAATCTTAATACAATTTTTTTAATTTTTAATTCAATTTTTTTAATTCTAAAACTTTTAAACTTTAAATAACATTTTAAACTTTAAAACAAAATCACAAAATTCTCATTCTTAAATCCCAACTCAAATTCTAATTTAACTAAAAAACTAAAAAATCTTTAAAACAAAACACAAAATTCTCATCTTATCCAAGTCATCGAAAAATATTTAAAAAAAATATCTCGAAAAAATATCCTGAAAAATATCCTGAATATTCTATTTCATTTTTTTATGTATTTTTTAATTATTAAAAATATTTTTTTAAAAAAAAAATAATAATATTATTAAAAAAATACTTCCTTAATCACTAAATTAAAAAAAAAAAAAAAATTCGGGACACACTTTTGAAACCTAAATTCGATAGGTTTAGTATTTCCAATCGATCAAATGTTACCAGAAGTGAGGATCCCATCGGCATGCGTTTATTTAATATGTGTTGATTTCTTATTGGCTTATTTTGTTAAAACCAACGCGTACAACATATCTTCGAATATTTATGGTATAAAATAAATACATTTCTATTATTATAAATGGTATCTACCGTCATAGTAAAAAAATAGTAAAATATAAAATTTTAATAAGAAAAATTAATTTTTATAAGTGATTCCACTCATTTTTTAAAAGAATATGCGATGCTTACACAAGTCATGATTGTATATAGCATTACCTTTCGATTACTGCATAACAAAGTATTAAAATTCACAAATTATATTATCAAAAGAAAAATGATTCACTTATAACTATTTATAATTATTTTATAACTCTATGAAATGTAGAGATGTAAGAACTCCCGAGTAGATCGAAAAAACTAACCAAGACCAGTCAGGTTCAGTCGGTCCAAACCGAACCAATTAAAAAATTGGTCAATCCCGATCTAAGAAAGTAGGGAAGTTTGGTTTTCAATCCAATCTCGAGGTGGAATTTTTCCAAAATTTTGAATTTTTTTATGGTTGAAGTATTGAAACGGAGTATTCTAATACATGTATGTTTCGGTATACCATTTTAGGATAGTTTTTATATAGATAAATTATATATACATATATAAATAATTATAATTATATTTTAAAATAATATCAATACAAATCTTAAAAAATAAGTTAAAATACTTAACAATACTTTTAAATACAAATATTAAAAACTTACATATTTAAATCCGGTCTTGATTGTGTGCGTGACAGTGTGATTGTTTTGCTTGTTCTGAAAGAAGTTTTGCTACTCATCATTTTCATATATTACATACTATAAATTTTTTTATTTTTTATTTATTTTTCTTAAATTTATTAAATTTTTTTATTTATTATCTATATATTACATATTTAATAAAAAAATAATAATATATTATGATGATGATGAATATAATTTTTTTTAAAAGTTAAATCCCTATCTCATCACTGGCATCGCAATCAAAGCCGTCAAAACAAGTATTATTGTTCTCTGAACATAGAAGGTTTGGGGTGACACTGTCGAGACTTTCCGTCATTGAAAGGACCTCAAAATCAGAAAACCCCAGAAAAGCTCGTGAAATAAGAGCACGGAACAAGGGATAGTCAAACATAATAGCTTGAAGGAAGAGAATTTTCTGCTTAAATTTTCACAATAAATCCAAAATCAGAGTAGAAAGGATATTTATAATTTTAGAAGGTATAAGTTATGTATATTTTTTAAAAAAAAAGTGAGTATGCGATACATATGAAAAATTAATTTTTTAATAATAAATCTTATTTTTTTTAAAGGAAGTAGCAAGATTTGTACATCTTAAAACAGTATCTAGCATTATTCAAATAATAAAAGACAAACAGAGAGGAAAAAAATAAAATGGGAAGTTAGAAATAAAGGACCTGATTTCACAGGGAAAATAGAGAATAGAAGAACTCAAACAGGATGGAATTACCATTTTGTCTCTCAGTTTTCAAATTATTTACAAAAATGCCACTTAATTATATTTCAGACCAAAATGATTATTCCAGTTGGAATAATAAAATCCGGCCGGAATGGGCTAAAATCGACTAGAATTTGACCAGGGACGGAACAACAACCTATGCCCTGCCAGTTATTGTTCCGGCATGACAAATTCCGGCCATTCCGGCTAGAACGTAATGGAAATTAAAATCTTGATTTTTCGCCCCCAGCTGACCGACTCTACAATATGATTTTTTTAAATATGATTTTATATGATATTTTACAGTTTTTTTTTATGTAGTTATATAAATTGAAAGGAAGTAGTTTTATAATTTTCTTCTAACTAATTACAAATAATTATGTAATTTTCTTCTAACCTAATTATTTATGCTTAGATTATATAAAACATTAAAGGTGAAGAATTTTAAGATAGGGTATTAACTATTAATCATTGATAATACACATACTATTAATACTATTGATTTCTTACACTTAATTAAAATACTCATATATACTTAGTTAGACCACTTGGGTTAATTAAATTAATCAAATCATTCACTTCATTTTTTTTTTATCATTTTATACAAATTTTTTGTCAAAAACTTGAAAAAAGAAAAAAAGGATCTGGATCGAAATACATAAGACTGACTGGATCGAACCAAGTCGGTCTAGTCTAGTCCAAAGGCCTCAACGGTTTGGTCTAACTTGTTGTTTTGGTGAACCGAAAGAATCAATTTAGTCCAAAATTCTCCTTCAAGACCAATCGAACTGGACCGATTACACCATCAATGAAATAGAGCCTAATTTTATAAAATTAAAATCTATTTTTAATGAAGTAACATGATTGCATTGGTTGATTGTCAAATGAGTTGTAAAAGAGTTGTAAGCGTGTCATTGATGTTTTGCACCTTAATTCATCAAGGGCCATTGTGATGAATAAAAATATTTGGTGTGGCATGCACAACCTTCACAAACAGAACTTAATGGTTGCTTTGACTATGTTGATTAAGAAGAATAAAAGTATGTCAAGTAGCATAATCTTGACCATCATCTCTTAATGGATGGTGCAAAGTGTCTAGTTTTAATATTTTGACACTTCTAGACACTTTGTATATGGTTTGGAAGGTGAATGTGGTATAGGACCTTCAACTTTAGCCAATTTCGGAAAGCTTGGCTCCATATTATAAGTTGGAGATGAAAATGTAGAGAAAGTTTTTTTTTTTTTTTTGACTAGTCCTTCGGCTCATAAGACAAAATAAAAAATAAAAATAAAAATAAAAAAGTAGAAAAAGTGATATGATTCTCCTTCTAAGTTGAATTTAGACAAATAAATAATTTGCCAACCAGTTCTCCATAATTAGTAATATATTCACGTATTAGAGAGGATGGACTCTCTTTTAGTGGGGATCAAAACTTTGGGGATGCAAGAGAAAAATATGGCAAAAATAGGTTTACGATCTTCATTTAGTTAATTCCTTTCTTGGCCATTGCTAGGGTGTGTGGCTACTAAGTGCCGCCCAACTATATTGAGTTTCAGTACTTTTTGCTGACATTAATCATTTCTAACTAATCATTAGGGATGGGTAGCGAGCTCTTGTTACCAAATATTTCTATTAAATCGGTCTAGCCTGCAAGGAAAACGAGCGAAAAAAACTACCCGTTTACACGACCGGGTGAATAGATTAAGTTAAGTAATAATAAAGGATTGGTGGGAGGTCCAAGTTGAATTATCCAACATGATACAGACCCACTTGCCCGTTTGATTGTATATATAAGTAAATTATACCTAAACAACAAAAAACCCTAACATATTCTTCTGTGCCACATCCTTCTATTCTTCCTCTCTCCTCTTACCCTTTTGCTTCTTCTCCTCGCCTTTTTCTTTGTATTTCCTTCTCCTTTTTCTTTTTTTTCTTCTTTGTCCCTCCTCCATTACCTTTTCTAATTTTCTTCTCCTTCTTATCGGCACCTAAATTAGTATAGCTAGGATTCTGTGTCGCACACATTGGGTTCCATCACTTTCTCTTCTCTTCTTCTCTTCCTCCTTCGCCCTTCTCAGATCATCGTCATTATCATCATCTTCTTCTCCTCCTTCTCCTCCTCCTCCTCCTCCTCTTCTTACTCCAGTTTTGACTCTTTTTTTGTTAATATCATTAGATTTATTCTTTTTTTTAATGATATTTTGTGTTGGAATTAAGCATGCCTCAAAAGCCATTAGATTTGTTTTTTAAGTTTTGATGATAGTTGGTGTTGGAATCAAGCTTGCGTCAAAATCCATTTGGAGGCCGAGCAAAAGGGAAGGTTAATCTATCTGCCTATTTAACGAATGCAGGCAGACAGGTTAACCTAGGGTTGTGCAAACCCTTGACCACCTCCAACTCTGGCCGACCTTCGCTCCAGTTCTGACTTCAATGGAGTCGAAGTAGTTAGAATTCAAAGTTGGAATCGGAGTACTTTTGAAAACTCATGTCGAAGTTGGAGTTAGAGTTCTGAGCCCAGATGAGCACCAACTTCCGAACTCTAACTTTAAAAAAAAAAAAAATCATATGTAACACGACGCCGTTTTACATCTAAATTTTAAAAAAAAAAAACCTAACTAGACGACTTCTTCTATTTCAAGTGCAACGACGTTGTTTTCTTCACACAAGGGTCTAAAACGCAGGATCCCTTCTCCCTCTCACTCTTTTGTGATCATCTCTGTTTCTCTCTTCCTGTACGTCATTCCGCATCGTTTGCCGTTGTCGCGAGCCCAGTCCCACCGTAGACTACTTCCCGTCAGCCTTCGCAATGCCATAAGTATATTACCACCTCCATTTGTTTGATTCGCAATTGGTATTTGGGGTTTAATTTGTGATGACATCGAAATTTAAAGGTTCCTAAATTTTGGAGATTTTGTTGCTATGACTTCACTGTAAATCTAATCTAATGATACTTGTGATTTTGTTGTTTAAGGAATGCCTAATTTTGTTGCCATATTGTGGAATTTCAATTTTTAGGGTTTGAAACTTTTTAGGATTTTTCTCCCAATTTGGATTCCGTGTATAATGGCCGGGTTTTGCTACACAACCTCCTACTATTCATCCAAACTCTAGACTCCACATTTTTTAATATTTTTTTAATTTTTTTTTTGAATTTATTTATTTTTAAATATTTCAAAATTTTTATTTACTATTCATATAAAAATTATTTAATAAAAAAAATTAAAAAAAAGATGGAGTGTGGAGTGTTGAGAAGTTGAAAAGTTGAAAAAGATTTATTGAATTTTCAAAACTTCGATCTTTTTGAACTAATTCACTGCAGCATAACGTTCTTGCTATCCTGTGACCTCATCGTGGTACAGTTTAATTAAATACATACACGATTTGATCAGACATGAGTGGTACAGGTGATCAGGGGATTATCTTCATGTTTAAATTTAGATAAGAAAAATACTTTCAAGGAGAAGGTTCCCCCTAGCTGAGTTTGTGTTCCCTTATAATCCTTCACCTAATCTTAATCTTCAGTCGCAAATTGAATGGAACGTGATCATATAAATTAGATAAAATTTGAATAAACACAATATATAATATCTGCAGTAGTACGTATCCCTTGTTGAAATGAGTGTGACTTTGTCCTTACTATGGGTAGTACTTGAGCATAATTAATCATGATCTTGCATAACTGTTTTAGTCCTTATAATATGATCAGTTGGTAATTAAAAAAAAATTCTAAAATTGATTGAGTACCAACTCCATATTTGTGTATCTAACAACTATTCTAAAGAAATTATATACTAGATATTGACATCTGGGTTTTTTTTTTTTTTTTTTAGGATCTGCTTTAGTTGAAACTATATATATATAAATATATATTATCTATTTTATGTTATATCATGTCACGATATGTTTATCTGCTACACATTATGTCATGTCACAAAATGTTCATCTGTTACCTATAATATCATACCGTGAAATGTTATCTGTTACACGTTACGTTATGTCATGATATGTCTATTTGTTTCATGTTATGCCATGTCATTCATCTCATATACATGTCACGTTACGTTACGTTAGGTTATCTGTCCTTTCACTTCATATCATGTCATGTCTCGAGTACAGAGTATGTCTCGAAAATAATATTTTCATGTCAATCAAGTCAATTAGTTTCAATTTCATATCATGCTATTTCACATTTATTTCAAATTATTGTTATCAGTTAATTTATACTACGAACAAGAGTATACGATCTACTTGGTACTGCGATCAAGGCATATGCATTGCTTGGTACTACGGTGAAGAAGTATAATCTATCGTAATACAAGAATGATACTCATGGTGAAGGTGTAAGAGCTACTTGAGTACTCCCATTTTCTTAATCAGAATGTATAATTTCAGTTACAAGAACTATAATTTTTAGTTCATGTTTCAGTTTAGTTTCAATTCACGTTCAAGTTCATATCATGTTAAGTTTCAAATTCAGTCCATGTTCAGTTTAAGTCATGTCAGTTTATGCCATATTATATGTCAAGTTATGTCATGCATCATGGTAGTCTTAACTATCATTCTCCCTGAAATGGTAGACGATATGTCAAGATCTAGAGAACCCACGTATGAGAGATTGGACGAGATCTAGTAGAATGTGGAGCATAGACAGAGTTGATGGAGCCTATCCCCATTTTCTGGACGTCAATTTGGATATCATAGTTGAGCTATGTAAACGGCTCAGCGAGTTAGTATAATAGTTTTTATTTTCAGACTATAGTTATGGAATGCTATCTCCAATACTCTTTATGTTACAGACCTGTTGGACAAGTACTGTAACCTTTTGGATACCAGCTATCACGTGAATTTTATGAAGCATATTTATGTTTTGGGATATATTACTTCTGGTACATAGTATTGCTCGAAGAAAAAAAATTATCTGCTGTAAATATTGCATAATGTTAGTTGCATGCTAGGTGTATTGTATATTTATCTATCATGGATGGGGGCAAGTAACATTGTGGTCCCGACGCTTCAAGTTGTCAAATTTCAAGCAAAATTTAGAGGCGTCACAGCTAGGGTGGCCACCAAATGACCCAAATGGGGTGGTGGTAGCTACCACAGGGTGGTTGTTGTGTAATTTTTTTAATAAATTTATTTTTAAAATGTTTTATAGTTTTGGGTGTTTGGAAACCTTTTAAGGAAATTTAATTTTGTTTGAAAATGAAACCATTCTTAACTGAAAAATGGCATTTGACTTTAAAGTTTATAGATTGTCTCTCTATTGCCAAACAAACCACAAAAATTTAACTAAATTAGAATTTAACATTCATAAATTTTTTTTATTAAATAATAGAACAGTTGATATTAAAGTTGGGTTAAAGTCATGAGTTTGGGTCAGGAAAAAAAAAAAGACTTATAGATTATATTAAAATGACTTAATATTAGAAAATGTTATTTGAACCGATAATTTTGACCGATAAAAGTAACCAATTGATTTTTTTTATTTTTTATATTTTTTATTTAATAATTAAGGAAGTAATTATTAGTGAATTAGTATTTTTTTATTTATTAAAAATATTTAAACGTATATAAAAAAAATGATTCAAATAAATCAGAGAACAAAAAAAGAAGTGCATTTACACTTATCGGTCAGGTTTTATCGGTCCTTTGTCAGTTCCTCTAGTAGTGACCCTTAATATTATATATGAGTATAGTGTCACATCATTAAAGCAATAATTATGATTTAGCGAAATCCATATAGCAGATTACTTTAAAGACTCCAGAAAATCTTAATTTTGTGGGGACGAGTAGTTGAATTAAACAACTTAGCTATGTTTGCTTTGGCCAGGCAATTGACATTTTCTTCTTTAGCTCTCTCTTTCCACACTTAGTGGTGGATTATCTTAAGCAATCAAATCTGTCGAGATAAATGAAAACAGTGACACAATATATAAAATTTTCACTAACAAATCATGATGCTTAATTTAATTATGTGATGTTATGATGAATATAATCTTCACAAGATTACAAATGATCAACCACCTCGTTGAAGATTATGTACTTAAAATAATTCAAGGGCAATATAAAATGGGCCATTTGATATGAAGTATTATTCATTTGGAATATTGGAAATTATTAACATCCAAATAGTTTATGAGCTACCAAACAACATTAGGTCCCACTTGGCCAGAAGGGAAAGGACACTCTTTGATTGGAAAAAAAAAGAGCAAAATTTGGAATAAACAAATAAATAAAAATCAATTCATAATGGGATTTTTCTACTAATATATTTTACAAATCGATGATTCGAGAAATAAATCATACTTGCTAGCAACATGTGAACTTAAAGGAAATATTCCTTTGCCCTTTATGTTTGTTCTTATTTCATCCCCGATCTTTGTATTCAATGTAAGCAAATATCTTATACTAAGAAATATACGGTGATCTACGAATGTGGGTCCGTTTGACAACATAATTGTTCTTAAGTATTTTTAGATATTCTTGTATATTTCATTTTCAAACATCACTTAAAACACAAAATACTTTTATTTTCAAATTTTTAACTTTTTTTTCTAATAATTACCTAACCATTATAAGTTTAATTTCCAAACTTCTAAAAAAACACAAAAAACTATTTCAACATTTTTTAACTCAATCATTCTCTAAAATCCAATAAAACATTTTATTTTAAACTATTTCGGTATTATTTACAGATATATTGAGATATTCTAAATATCCAAACGGGTCCTAAGAAAATGCTTATTTAAATTAAATGAGGGGTGATATTACTTATGCTATGTTGTAATACTTGATGATGCACAAAGTGTTGCATTTCTTGATCGAAGGGTACTAAAGACTATTATAAATAGATATGGAAGAGTCCCAAACCCACCACCAACCCAAAATAACAAAAAATTAAAATATAAGCCTGTATACTCCATTTACGGTTTTACTTGGATATTTATGGCTACAATTGTTAGGTATTATCATTTATCACTATGCACCCTATTTAAATTTCCTACTCTCAAAGCACAGCACTGTAACACTCCGCCTAAAAAGGCTCTTAGACTTTGATTTTAGTAGCCTTAATCTTAGTTAATTAGTAGTTGAGCTATTCTAGAATAAGAATAGCTTTGGACATTTGAGTTGGCTAGAGGACCGTATACTTTGGGTTTAGAAGAATTATTAGGAGATTCTAGTGCAATATTAATTTTTGAGGAAAATGAAATTCTTGGAGGTTGATTGGAAAATTTTTAGTGATTTATTAATTTTGAGGACAAGAAGCCAAGAGGCCTATAAGGGAATGACACATGACACATGACACATTGGATGGTTGCCACAACAATGAGCTAAGCAATTTGGGTAAAATTCTTAATGGACTTAGGAAGGCCCAAGAGATTGGTTTATTAAGAGCGTATGCCTTTTGGGTATAAAGGCTTAGAGAGACACTAAGGCTTTAGGCCCAATTTGATGAACATAAGACTTTAGACCTCTAATGTACTAAGGATGTGATGGACGAAGGTTAAGATGTTCAAAAGACCATAGGTTCAATTTGGGAGATTTAAAGTTTTAAACCTTTCTTGGAGGACTATAGAAAATAGGCTCAATAAAAAGGACATAAGACTATTGGGTCAAACTTAGTAAGAGTGGAGGTATTAGGCTCTTAATTATGGGTTAATTACTTACATTAAGGTTGATAGTGAGATTAGAGTTGATCATGGTACTTAGTGTTAATGAGCTAAGGATTAAAGAGGCAAGCCTATTAGTAATTTTGGTGAGACTTTTAGGATTTTAGAGCATTTATGGTCCAACCCCAAGAAAACTTTGAACCAAGCCCAAAAAAATTTTGAACCAAGCCTTAAAGAATTTAAGACTAGTTATGGCCAACTATAAGGAAGGCATAAGACCTTTGGGCCAAACTTGGTATAGAATGGACCCATGGCCCAATTAGGCCAAGTCAAATCTTTTCAAGTCCAATTTAGTAGATTTTAAGGTTTCCTTTTAACCCTACAAATCTGTAAAATAAGGCTCTCTCATTCAAAGTCCAAGAGCCCTTAAACCATGAGCCCATACATTTGACCCTTCTAAGCCCACATGACCCAAAACCATGTTTGGACTCATTTCACCAGTCAAGACCAAAGGCCCAATATACCATACCATTGGTTTGCTTAAACCTAAATCACACTCAAAATATCCAAATTAAGTTTTGAAAATTGACTAAGGCCATTAACCATCATGCTTGAGGTTAGTGCACTTTAAGTCATGTTTTGGAGCTTAATTGTACTTGATCTTTTCTTTAACTTTTTAATTCAAATTTTCTTGAATTAATACTCCCTTGAACCTTGATTAAGACCCTATTAATGACTTAGCTAACCAGACTCACATGTCATTATGAAAAATTTCATAATATGCCCAAACCATGCTTCAATCGGTTTTATGCATTACCCTTTATAATGCTTGGACTGTTTTGCCTTTGGGTCCAACATTTTGTGATTTTTCATCAAGGGTATATGGCCCTTAAACACCTCATGAGACCCTCCCAAAATTAGTTTGAGTTTTGGACGAAATTATTTGTACAAACGAATTCCTTGAACCAAACCGGGTGCACCTTGGTTTAGTTTGTGTTGTAACCGATTGAGTCAAGTTTGAACCAACCTCCTGCCATGGTTTGCACCACTACCCCATGCCACCTCCTTCTCCACCCAATCAAAAAGAAGTCCCATGACCATCATGAAGGATTTTGACTCATTTTTGCTGCCAAAAACATTCAAAACGGAACTGATTTTCTGCCACCACAAAACCACCTGTTTTCAAGGGTTGTTTGATGGTTTTTCTGCCACCCAAATGATGCCCCAAGACCTAGATTCATCTACAAGACCCTTGCAGCTACTGTGGAGAGGAAATGGTGGTGGTTTTAGGCTACTATTCCCACTACACAAGCTGACCTAAGCTCATGCAAGCAAATCTGAAAATTTTCCAGATTTGAGCATCTCCCACTTCACCTAATCACCTAGCACCCAAGCCAACGCCCATCACCCATTGGCCTCCTATAAATAGTTTCCTCCCCTTCTCATTTCATGCATACCACAGATCTAAGCATCCTCTTGAGCCTTGAGAGCATTTCCCCCTCTTAGAGATCAAGAGTGCAAAGCAAGTGAGTTTTGGTGAGTTCTTGAGTGTTCTTGTGTAAGGCAGTCTAGAGTATTTGGAATGCCATGAAATTTGTAAGTTTTCTTCCTTTTGATCTTAACTAGCATTTTAAGCTTGTTTCCAAGTGTTGGTATGAAATTTGATTGAGTTTTGAGAAGGTTATGATACTTAATGCAAAACCGGGTCAATTAAAGGAAGGTTTGAATGATTGAATGTTTTAGATAGAAATTTAGCTATGGCATGTACTAAGTATGATTTTATATGATCTATCATTATCCTTACATGATTATGGAAGGTTGAATTTGTGGTTAGAAGCATGCCATGATAGGTTTTAAATATATCTTGTTTTGATCTTCAAGCATGGATCGGTTTTAAGCATATTGGTGATTAAGGATTTCTTAGTTTTGATTAAGTATTGGGATGAATTTTATTACTCAAGGATTAAGCTTAATAATGTCCCTAAAGATTTTAGTGATCATTAGTGGTTAAAGAAAATCTCATATGCATGCATTTATAGGGATCAATAGTTGAAAATACATATAGGCATCAACTAGGATGCATGCGACGGGTTGGGACTAATAACAAGTTCCACTTGAATTTTAAAAATCCAAGGGCATAGATGGTTTTAGAATACAAAAAATATGAAGTCCATGAAATTTGGTTAAATTTGGAGTTCGTTCGCAATTAGTAAAAATTTAGGGCATAGATGGCAATTTTTAAAAGTCTAGGGATATTCTTGTTAATACCTAAATTTGAAACCTTTGATTTTGAACCTATTCATAAGTGTATTAATCCTAACTTAGTATACACATGATTTACGCAGCTACGACGCTAATTTTGAATTTTTTCCAAAAGTTTGTAAGTTGGCCTCTAACTTATACCTTGATAGATTATTTATAAATTATTGATAAATGCTCATTTCATACTTCAATTATTATTTTTAGCATAAATTATCATTTTATATGATACATTGAGTGCATACCTACATGACATTTGATATTTTTATCATTTTTGCATATTTCATTTATAAATGTCATTTTTGTATGAAATTTACTATATACACACATGTCATGAGAAACATTATTCAAAACATAGCATGAAAATCATTTTGTCACGACCCCAAAGGTCAGGATGAGAAATTATCCTAGTGGAACTCTTCTGTCTACTCTGGAGTGTTTAATAATGGAGTGGTAACCACTAAGTTGACGAAAAACAGTCAACAGGTTTCGAATGGGTTCTTTTTAAAGAACGCTAGAGCGAAGTCAACATGTTATGACACCTAACGCTGGTGGGTGTACACGTTATGAATTTTATGATGTTATGTTATATTTACCAATGCATTGAGAACGAGTCTATAGACAACATAGTTTCAACAAGAGTTTTACTACGGTCACCGGTAGGTACTCAAGGTGCATATGGGGAACTGTGACATTGTTACACGTTATGTTATTAATTAATATAATGATGTAAGTCTATGATGATGAAAGTTTATGATGAAATTTTTATGAAGAAGTTATGTTTTCTCAAAAATGATGATGAAGTTACTTACTGAGTAAAAACCTGTGTCTCCATATTTTTAAAAGATGTTGAGAAATCTGGATGGGAGACATTCATACTGATTTTCTGCATCTCATGCATTGCATATTTATCATTTTTCATGATTGATTTATCTTTGTGCCAGTTAGTTGTTTAACTAACTGGGATTTTGAGTAAATCTCACCCTTTTATGGGACCACTATCATTCCACTCAGAATGATTAAAGTTGTGTCAGGAATCAACCAGGAAGAGATTGATGGAGCACTGGATCCACATGTTTAAAGATGAGTCATATTTTGTGAGGAAGCTAGATTTAATGCTGATATTTATAGCCTGAATCTTTGATGTTATAGATCGCATGAAGAGAATAATATGAATTTTTATACAAATCTATGCTACATTGGTATTTTGAACCCGATAATTTTCTAATGAAGTTGTGATATTTTTAGTTATTTTGGCATATCTTATATTTTAATCTTTTATTTCTGCTGCGATTATTGCATACTGCTAGTTGCATACTAAGGTGCATTGCATATTAACTGTCATGAACGAGAGTATGTAACCTTGTGTTATTTTGTTCCGACGCTTCAAGTCTCCATTCCATCCCAAATGGAGATTAGAGGCGTCACAAGCACTCACAATGCCTTGGTAATTCTAATAATTCAGAAAAAAAAAATTATAATTTCACTAAGTAGACTGCAGAGTATTGATTGTCTGCTTGTTACACGTACATAATCTACCAGAGATTGGGTTTGTTCATTTTCACAAATTCTCTCAACTAATTTCATCACATCTAATCATACAACTTTTTCAAATTTTCAAATAAAATAAAATAAATAATTCAATTTTTTCAAATCCTAATACAAAAATAATACTAAACAAATATATTCTAACAATATTTTATTCAACTTTTAACTATAATCTCAACTAATCTCATCTCATCTAATCTGCGAAAACAAACGAGGTCGTTTTGAACGACAAATAGTGATGAATAATTTTATTTTTTATTTTAAAAATGAAATGAATAATTCTATTTGTAGGTTTTTACAACTTACATTATCGAAGTGATATAATTTAATTTAAAAAATAAATTTTAAATTTTACAAATTATATAAATGATATGTAGTGTAAAGACATTCAAATATCTATACTGTTTTGAGGAGTTGTATGATTTTAGTTTTACAGGGGGGAAAATACCAAGTGAGCATTGCTATACAACCTTTTCTTTTTATTTCGCTAATAAAAAATCTGAGAGAAACTACGAAGATTCTATTCTAATCACTCAAAAGATCCAACATAATCGTCATTTTCGTCCTCTATTGCGAGAGGAAAAAAGGGCAGCTGTTGACAATAATGAGCGAAGTGCATTGTAATCGGCAATAGGTATCGATACATAAAGCTGGAAGAAAAAAAAAATAAGAAATTTTAAAAAGATAAATGATATTTATAATTATAGAATGTGTATATTTAAAATAAATAAATAAATATAAAATATATATAAAAAGAATTAATTTTATAAAAATAAATTCTATTCTTTTTTAAAAAGAACGTACATTACTTTCAGCTTATGTTTTAAGTTCTATTCAAAAAGAACTTACACAATCCATTACTGTCTTGTCTAACATTATTCTTCCAAGAAATTACTCTCCAAAGATGGTGGTTGCCTCCCACTAAAAGATCCTTGACTCGTCTAGTTAATGACTTATCTACCCTTCTTGACAAAATTTTAACTTTTCTTTTTAATCCCCCTTCTTTCCAGTGTAACAGTTATGCATTAATCCTGAAATATTATCTTAATCTCCATAAATATTTTAGAATATTCATTTCTTACAATATATTCTAGAGTATTTCCTTTTTCGAGAACTGCTATATCTATAAAAAAAATTATATAAAAATAATTTTATAAATTGATGTAGTTTCATCTCATCCGTTATATCTATTTTATAATAAAAGTAACTTTACAATCTGACAAATTATATCAAGTAACGTCAGTTTATGAAATTATTTTTGTGTAATAATTTTGTGGCTAGACTATTTCCCTTTTCCTTTTATATGTCTTAATTAGAAACCTATCTTTCTATAACCAAGAAGCCTTCTCTCATTAGCATGTGTCATATATACCCATGTAACATGTTCATATGCTCATTCGCATTGTTGATGCTATAAAAATCACACAATAGGTCGGAATGGTAGAAAGAGTCATTCTTGACCCACTGGGGCGACTTGGGCCTCATTCGGTGTGGTTTGGTACCCCCGACAGTGATCTGATACGTCTATATGGTGTCAGTGTGTACGTTCATGGTGGTGAATGGGAAGCATGTGTAGAGAAAATAAGAGAAAATGACACATGAGTTTACGTGATTCGGCATAACACTTACATTTAAGGGCGTTTGAGGAGGAGAAATCCATTAAAATATTTTTGCTTACAGTCTCTCATGATTTCTAATTTCTCTTTGTACAATGGTGATCCTGAATATATTTTTATTGGAGAAAAAGCATTCGCCGAAGCTCCATGTTCAGAGGTTGAAGGAAAGGTTGAAGAGGAAGAAGAAGAACTGAAGAAGATCTCTCTTAGAAGTCATCCAGACCTCCTATTTATTTGATTGCTTTTTCCCCGTGACTTCTGCAGTGGTGGGACAGGACCTACTTTGCATGCCCAATAGGCTCCCATTTTTCCCATTTCCCCTGACAGTCCCGTGCCTCCTATCGTCCCTTTCCCTTGATAGCCCACCCTACTCCTTGTCACCCTCACCTTACTTTCTGACTCCCTAACTCCCCCCTAGGTACTAACTTGGTGGGCTAGGCTCGATTCTCGGGCCCTAATATTTTTACACCCCTCACACGCATGTTCACATTAGTGATAGCTTCAAGTTTTTTTTTTAGAATAATACTAGGTACAAGGTTCAAATAAATAAGCCTTATACAAACTTTTAGAAAAAAAATAGATCTCACTAATAAATAATAGATTTTGTATACATTTTTTAAAATAGAGTTCACTTTTTTACGAGGACTTATATAAAACTTGTCTATCTTAAATTTGTATGAATCATCTCTATTTCAACAAACAACAATTTCTCCCTTCTCTATCAGCACATCTCAAAATTGGAAGTCAGTCTTATATTCTTGTTTGCATCGGTCGTTTATATATTTGTCCACGTGGTGGATGCTTCACGAATAGTCTTATATGCATGTCTCTCTGTATTCTTCTATAATAAATGTATACATCCATTATAAATTAATTTAATTTATGCACTATAGGAAAATTTGGCCCGCCCATATATTTTGTACGTAAAAGATATTTGTTAAATATAATAATCAAACCAAATTGTGACTGGATTCGGGCCCAAAATAAATACAACTTATAATAGACCAATGCGGCACTGTTTCAAGCCGAATCTAAACTATGGGCATTGCATATTTATATCTTCCAAGTCCAATCCTTTTAGGTTCAAATTCATAGTTTACCCTTTCGTTGGTAGTTCGATTGGGACGGTAGAACAGGATCATGTGGATCAGAATAGGATAGAATGGGTTTAGTTTCTGTAACACTCCTAGATTTTCACTTGGATTTGGCGAATTATGAAGGGTTGAGATATGCAACACAAGATTACTTATCTCTGTTCATGACAGATAAAAATGTAATACATCTACCATATATCTAATAATATGCAATATTTGTAATGGATAATTTTTTTTTCTTAACAATCCTATGCACCAGATGTAACATATCTCAAATTTTCAAAAGTATACTTTATAAACATATAATAAATGACGTCCAAAAGTTAAGAGTACTTGCCCAAAATGTCTAGAACATCACTAGTACTAGAGATAGGGCTCCTCATGTAAATAATAAGATGATCATAATAACTACTAGGCAGCCTATGGAATAGCTCGCGCAACTCGACCAAGGTAGCGATAATCCTATCAAAAAATTGGAGCATTGACATGGTGAGCTCCTCGTAGTTGAGTTACGGTCTAATTGACCTCATCCAGAAGATCCTACAGGGGTCCTTCTGATCCTAACTCATGGTCTACCATCCAGGGGGATGGTAGTTGGGATTACCAAATAAGAGTTGATTATAAATCTCAACAAGTTAACAACTAATTTAAACTAACAGTTTATAGATACATGCATGTCAGTAAAAAGACATGAATGCTAACGTGAATATGAATGAGTGTGACATGACTTGGAAAATAGTGTGACATGTGCTGACATAACCTGAACTAACATGGACTGAGCTGTAACTGATGTGAACTGAACTATCGTGAACTGAACTGAACGTGAAATAAACATGACGTGAACTGAATATGAACTGACATGAACTTGGAATCTTGTTTTGTAAATAAAATGGTTAATTAAATATGAATTATGGACACTACACAGGTTCTCTTGAGCCGTGTGCCATTGCTGATACCGCATCACATTACAGGTATTTGTACTAACTATGAGTACGTTAACATACGCATCACATCATAGGTATCTGCACCTGCTTGAGCACGTATAACATTAACATGATTTGTGGTTGGCACTATCAACGTTGGTAACTGACTTCGCTTCGGAAACTAGTAACTTAGCTCTATCTGAAGCCTGCTGACGATACTTTTTCAACCCATAAAATGTCACACTGGTTTAAATATTCCAGCGTGAACAATGAAATTTCACTAAGATATTGCCTTATCATAACACTTAAGGTCATGATAAACATAAAAGACTTAACTGACTTAAAAATACTATTTTTCATGACGAACTCCATACTCATGACATGATATGGTGTGAAATGACATGATATATGACTTGGCATGTAAGTATGACTAATGACATGGCATAACATGGTGTGTAATAGTTAAATATGGCATGACATGACATAACGTGTAACAAATAGTTATGTATTTGAAAAGAAAACATGGCATGACATAACACACACACACACATAAGCATAACAAATATGAACGATGGTTTCTTACCATTATACATATACAAGTATCCTGAAAGTAAGTTAGAGGCCAACTTATGGTGATTACATTAATTAGCGCGAAATAATGTGAAATGAAAAGATATATTTCTAAGAGTTAGAAACTCCTCATTAACATACGTGGAAATATAAAATCTTTGAAATGTGAAAAAATGACTATTTTACCCGTCTACTTGTGGAAAAATAATCATTTTACCTCTAAATTAAGGATTTTGCATCTTTACTCCAAAACTCACCAAAATTTACATTGCTTAAATTATTTCCTAATTCTAAATATCTAATCAGAAAAATTTAAAACATAACATAACTATGTGAACTATGCTTAGGCTGAAACATGTTAGGGCTAAAATTCTTGATTTTTGTTGCAATTATTTCACATTCCAACTTTCATGTTTATGCAACACATAAAAATCATAACATATATTTTAAAATCATACTAAGATCATAAAATATACACTTCAAAAAAAAAAATACAAGCTGTTTATGACAAGAAAATGTTAAAACACCAAATCTCAAACAACTCTTTGATGAAATTAGGCTATTTCCTTTCAAGTAAACTCCAACAACCCCGAAAGTCCATAAACACACTCTTAACTATTCATAAGTCCATCATAAGAAATAACATGCTTGAACAAACAAATCAAAGACCACAAAAATCACATAACATCATCCAACATAATTGGCTCGCATACTAACTTCAAAACTAAGTACCACATTTTTTATTTTAGATCAAACCACTAGATTCGAGTTTCTCATGAAACAAACTTTCAAGAAATAAAATAATATACCTCATATTCATGTTCTAAACATGATCAAAGTATTAAACCTAAGATCTCATGACAAAAACTGCATTAAAACACAAAGTAAACCATGAGCCTCAAGTTTATGTCCTAACTAGACCTTAGCATGCATAAAATTCATTTTATCAAGATCAATACCATTATTCTTCAAAAATAACTTCCTAAAATATAGATAAAAGTCCTAAGATCAACATATGTGAATATCAAGACCATAGGATCATAATTCCATAATAAATGATCAATACTTTCTCAAAACACTATTTTTACGCCTCCAGTTTCTAACTTTCTAAACTCATGCAAAACTTTTTGTCAAAACTCTTAACATGCAACAAATCCAAATATAATTTGCATGTTAATATGTTAACTCTAAACTATAAAAATTTTGGACGAATATCTTGCCAAAGACTATATCAAATAAATCAGAATTTCCCACAATATCTAGATTGTCGCCTAATAAGACCTTTGATAATTTTCACTAATGAAAAATTATAAACAATACACCAATGGAAACTAGACTCGAATAGAAACAACTTATATGAAGGTAGTTTTATGATAATATATTTCCATAGCCTTCGAACAAATCAAGCAAGAATTGCCAAAAATACTGTCTAAAATCTCCTCTAGAGTTCTCTCCAAGAAAGGAAAGTGAAAATGACAAAAGTATGAAGAACAATCCATAGACGACTTATATAGAGTTGGGGCATGAGAGGATATGTGAGGATGACCATTTGATGGCGGTTTTGTTAGCCAAAACCATGGGCAACAGCACATGGTTTTCTGCCTTGGAAGCTGCCCTATGATGGGTGGTGGTGAGATGGTTGATTGACCTCCCATTAGTTACTATTTGGGCTGACATGGGCAGTGGAAGTACACATAGAGAAATGACAGAAATTTTCTCAATAAGTCATGCATAGGTGCAGCTTTTCGGTAGGCCTTAATGTTCACAAACCGATTAGGCCTCATTTAGGGTTTCAATAAGGTTTCGTTTGGGGTTTTGGTTTCTAACAAGTCCAAATCTAATTTTTTTTGGCCTAATAAAATTACCAAGGTATAAAAGAATAAATAAATGTATAATGACATGAATTTAAATGGTTAATAGTATGTGAAAGTGATTTAATCAAGTGATTAAATATCATGCCAAAACTGGCCAACATAAGGGCTCATTTGGGGTGTGAGATGCGATGAGAATTTTGTGAATAGTAATAAGATAGTTTGTAAATAAAAGTGAAATAGTTTAAGTTGAGTATTTTCTAAGTTTTGGGAAAGGAGAGAAAAACAATTATTTTTTATTTGAAAGTTTGGAAAAGTTGTAATGATTAGTTTGAAAATTTTATATTTGAATTATGTTTAGGAAGGAAATGGGATGAGATGAGATGAAATAAGAATTTTGAGATGAGATCTATTTCCAAACAAGGGTTTCAGTTTTCACTAAAGTTCTAGGGTTTCAATTAGATCTCAAATATGTAGGATTTTATTAGGATTGCAACCCTCTTTGGTTTGGCACAAAAATGAATAGTTGGATAGAATAGTGTTTAGCTTAGGTGGCATGATCACAATTCTTGATTTTCCTTTAGATTTCCATCTCATGGTTCCTCTTGGTGCCAAGTGACCTATACTATTCACCAAGTGTGGCTAAGATCTTACCATGTATCCAAATAAAAATTCTCTAAACTGATTTGGACAATCCACATTGTGATTTGAAAATGGCTAGACTAGGTGCTAACATGGGTGTTACTATTCACTCCGAAAAATGTGAAAATAAAATTTGCACCATAAAATCATAAATAATCATATGAACCTAATCGTATATTTTATTTTTTAATTTTTTTTTGCAAATTTTGGCCCCTAAATGTCTCAAATAAATCAAAATGTATTTTCAAACAACTATCATCTCAAAAATGAAAATTGTATTATTACTTCGTAAAATCTCTAAATATTCATTTGAGACTAATGTCACAAACCGTTTCTCAATCTTATACTCAAAAGTACCTCAAATAAATAAAATCTCGTTTTTGTCACCAAAGGAGGTAAGAAATTGACTAACTTTTTGGGTTTTCAAGATGTTCCTTAATCCTAAAGAAATTCATCCACTAAATTTCTGGCAGGTTGTTACAGTGTCTACTGATCAGAGTAGCTTTGGATATTACCAAACCACTAGTGCGAGGGAAATCAGTGGTGGTTTAGGGTCGGCCAATTTGGGTTGCTATAAGGTATGAGAGATTATCGTGTTTATGCTACCATTGTGGGATTATTAAATATCCTCCAAGTGGATGCCAGTACTTCCAAAGACAACTTTGCATGGCGATTCTTCTAGAGACCAATATGGACTTGGGATTTGTGCATCATCCAATTCAAACAAGCAGGTATTCGGCAAACACTGTCCTCTTCCTTACTCAAATCATCCTCAAATAGGGTTTGTTTAGGGAGACTTTTATGGCATGGAGTGCATGAAGCGATTTACTCAACATTCTAGCCGCTGTCACTAATAAAACTCATTAATGTGGTTATGCAGTTACATTGCCAAAAACTGCTTCTCAAGGAACAAAGAAAGTAATTTATAGTTTGGATCGTCTAACTCAAGATCTAGATGCTGTTACTTCTCCTATACCATAGAAAATTCTTGGTGATTTTGATAGGGACCTTTCTAAGACACTCCCTCTTCGAAAAAGAAGAGCTTGTATGGGGAAGGAGAATGTTTCACTGACTATTGGCTCAACTGTTGTAAAGGATAAAAGGAAGAAGGGAATTACTCTATTTGTGAGTCCGAAACCAGCTAAGATTCCAAAACAATATCACACCCGGTCTAGCATTTTTCTTATGAAGAGTAATAATTTAGACACTAATATATCAGTAAAGGTTGTGTTACAGCCTCGCTGAGAATTATGAGTCTTATCAGTAGGAACTATCGAGGGGCTTGGCAATCCTTGTGACGCCCCCATATTTCGCTTGAGATTTGACAGACTGAAGCGTTGGGATATGCAACACAATGTTACTTATCTCCGTTCATGACAATTAAAAATGTAATGCACCTAGCATGCATATAACAATATGCAATATTCGCAGCATATATTTCTTTTCTTTGAGCAATACTATGTACCAGGTAAGATATATCCCAAATCAACATAATCATACTTCATAAAAGTCACATGATAACCGATATCCAAAAGATTATAGTACTTTATCCATAATATCTACAACATCACTAGTACTGGAGACAAAGCTTCTCATGTACATAATCAAACGAACATTATAACTATTAGGCTAGCCTAAGGGGTAGCTCGTGTAATTCAACCAAAGTAGCCAGCATTGTATCTACAAATTGGAGCATTGAAGCGATAAGCTCCTCGTTGTCATGTCATGGCCTAATCAACCTCCTCCAAGTGATCCTTTATTGGTTGTCCATGTCCTGACACATGATCTACCATTTTGGAGTGAATGGTAGTTGAGATTAACAATATATCAGCATATCTCAGCAAGTTAACAACCAACTTAAACTAACAGTATATAAATGCATGCATGACAATAACAAACATGAATGCGTGTACATAAATGATAGTGACAAAACTTGGAAAATGGTATGACATGTGTTGACATAACCTTAACTTACCATGAATTGAAACTAACATGAACTAAACTTGAAACTGAATTAACATGAACTGAACGTGAATTGAACTTAATGTGAACTGAACATGAATTGAAACTGAACGTGAACTTGACTGAATTATATTTGTCTCGCGGGGTTGCCATGATGTTTTTGTCTCATGGGGATACCATAATGTACTTGTCTCATGGGGATACCATAATGTACTTGTCTCATGGGGTTGCCATAATGTTTCAGAATAATAATGATTTGAATAATAACTTGACTTTACATGGACGTAACATGACTAGATTGAGAAAATACTATTTTTAAGACATACTCCTAACTCGAGACATGACGTGATGTGAAATTAAATGATAGATGACATGACATAACATAACGTGACATGTACGTGACATGAATCACACGGCATAACATGTAATAGATATCATTTCATGACATGACATAACATGTAACAGATGAATAATTTGTGACATGGCATAATTTCTAACATATAAACATTTCATGACATAACATAATGTGTAACAGATAAAAATTTCGTGAAATAGTATAATGTGTAACAGATAAATATTTTTTGACATGATATAATGTGTAACAGACATACATGCAATGACATGACATACCATGGCATATATAAGACCATAAGAACATGAAAAAAGTGTTATTTTACCAACATTCACAATATTTTGACTGGAAGTTAAAAACTAACTTATAATGAGCGTAGCATGACAAATTAAATGTGTGAATTACAGGAAACTTTAAGAAGAGATTTCTAAACATTCGAAACTCTTCCTAACAGTTTAGAAATATAAAAATACTGACTTAGAGTAAAATGACAATTTTACCCCTCTACATGTGACAAAATGACAATTTTACCTATAAATTAAGGATTTCATATCCTAACTCCAAAATTTACTAAAATTTACATTTCTCATGTAAAGCTATTCCTCAATCCAAATATCTAATTAAAAGAAGTTAAAACACATCACAACTAGGTCAACCATGCATAGGCCGAAACATGTAGAGGCCAAAACCCTAAATTTTGTTGTAATTTTATCCAACCTCATTTCTCATGCTTAAACCGAAATATGCAACATACAAAAATCATATCCTATACTCAAATAATAAACTAGAACAACCAATAAATCTCACATCCCAAAAACCACAAATTTCTTCAATACAAAACTTCAAATTTTTAACCTTAAGCACGATCCTTGATTTTCAAGGTTTTAATTCTTTTCAAACAATTCCAAGTACTCCAGAAATTCAATAACATACTCTTAATACATTCATAACACATTCCTAAGGACTATCATGCTTTGAATAATGAATCCAAAACCACAAAAGTCACAAAATCACACTTGATACATTTGGTTTCCACCCTTTCACCAAAACCAAAAACTATGTGGTTTGGTTTTGTTTGGTTTTGATCAAACCCTTTGATCCGAAACATATTATGAAATAAATCATAAATGATCAACATCATATGGTTAATAATCAAATCCTAGAATATATCTAAGCATCAAACCTACGATCACATGGAAAAATTTGTATCAAAACATAGATCTATCAGAAAACCTCAAATACAAGACCTATGGGGACCCTTTGTATGCATACAAATTCATATATTTAAAACCAAAACCATAAATCCACAAATTAATATCTTAACATGTAAATCAAAGTCCTAAGAACATCATATGTGAGTATTAAAGCCAATGGAGCATGCTTTCACAATAGAAGATTTAATCTTATTCAAAACAGAATTTGTTTTCAACCTCCTAGTTTTAAACTTTTTAGATCTTTGCTAAACTCTTATAAAGCACTTATAACATACAATTAATATTCATCAAATTTGTATATTAACATGTTAACTATAATCTATTAAATGATCAAACCAATATCTTGCCAAGAACACCATACAACGAAAAAAAAAAAAAAATCACACATTGTCTAGTTTATTGTCCAGAATGACCTCTTCATACGTCATTCTAATAACCATGAAAATTTATAAAAAAAACATATCAATAGAAACTAGACTAGAGGAGGAAAAATTTATATGAAGGGTACTTAGTGAGAAAAAACGTACAATAGCTTCCAAAAAGCCGAGCAAGATAGGCCTGAAAAATTGTCCAAAAGTCTCTCTAGTTTCCTCTCCAAGAAAAGGTTTCAAAACTGATCAAATGCAAGGGAAATAGACAAGGAAAACACTTAAGTATCTGTAGGGGTTATAGGAGATGTGTGAAAAATACTTAGGGTGATTGTGTGTTAGCCAAAACTGTAACATCCCAGATTTTAGCGTATTTTAATGGATGATTTATTTAATTTATTTAGTGATTAATTATTTTGTTTTAAAATTATTGGAGTTTTTAAATATTATTTTATAATATTTTAAATTGTAAAAATTACTTTATTGGGCTTTCTTATTGTTAATTATTGTTTTAGATTTAAATTGACCTTTAATTTAAATTGGTTTGTTTGTAGGTTTTAAAATTTTTATTGTTTTATTAAATCATTTCACTGCGTTTGATTAATTTTAATTAGTGATCTGAAATTTAATTCCTCTTTATTTTAAAGGATGTTTTGTCAGAGTTTAATATTTTACTTTAGCTAATTTTGAGTTAAATTGTTTTATTTATTTTAACTGTTTAAAAAAAATAGTTATTGTTTTATTTAAATATTTCACTGCGTTTAGATTATTTTATTTATTTAGTGGTTTTAAAATCGTTTTCGTTGGATCACTTTCGAAACCCACGTTGAAAAGTCTGGATCTCCTTTTTCTTTTTCCCTTTTTCTTTTCTTCTTTTTCCCCCCCAGCCCCGATCGGATTTCTCTCTCTCTCCTCTCCCTCGCTCAAATCGGGTCCACTGCCCCTGCACCGCCGCCGGCCGGCGGTGGTCGACACCGCCGGTACCACCGGCTTCCTCGTGCGCCGGCGAGCCTCCCCTCCAAATTCCAGCCGACGCCGCGCCGCCGTTAGCCTCCGGAAGCCGTGCGAAGCCGCGGCGTTCCTTCACCCATTCCGCCACCTCCGGCCACCATCTCTCTACCACACCACCACCGGCCCTCAAGCAATCATTTGGACCCAACCCCGGCCCCGATCCGTCCCCGGAGCTGCCCCATCGAACCCCATCTCCGATCAGAGTTTCTTGGCTTTCCACCGCCGTTTCGGCCGCCACTCACGGCCAACCATCACCACCATTAGATTCCCCACCTCCTATAGGCCCTACCCTACCGTTCTCAAGTCTTCGTTTGACCCCGGGTGAAATTTGAGTTTCACTGCGTTTCGGCCACAATGTTTTTACACTGTGACAGTTGTTGTTTTGGTGCTTCCAGTTCCTCCGTGATCCTCCATAAATTATTTTAAAGCACTGTAAGTATTTCTCCAAAAGACTTTTAAGATTTAAATATATTTTTACAATAACCTGTTTTATAAACTGTGAATTGATTATCTGTTTAGACTATTGGATATTTGGAAATTGTTGAGAACTGTTGGTTATTGATATTTGGTCATTTTCATGGCATTGTCCACGCATGCGTGGGTGTGTAAATTGAAAAGATTTTTTAGGTCTGTGTGTATCACCCCCAAGCCGAGATGGGTTATTATCTCGGTGGAGCTCCTCTGGGCACTCGGGAGCGGAATATACTGAGTGTCGTCCCCTGGAACTGTTGCTCGGGACTTGGACGGGATGGTAGCGCTCTCGATCCGACTCCGTGATCTCTCGTGCTGGCGGAGATCAGAGGATGCTTGGCTATGTACGCGATGGGCGCGGAACTGGGCATCACTCATGTTGTATCACTCGCATGGTCGCTACCTGTGGAGTGACGAAGGGAGCCAGGGTATGTGGATGGTCCCTAGGGGAGGAGGCCATGGTGCATACGGGTTAAAATTGGAATAAAAGTAACTATTCCTGGTTATTAATTATGCCAAATGGTGATTTTTGGCGTGCGTGAAAAACTTGTGATTTTCGAGAAATGGTATTTTTTTCTTGGGTTTTGCACTTGGGTCATCATGTGCATGCATAGTGGTTGTTGTATTCTTATATTTGTTATCTTGGAGTATTTTTGGGTTTTACTTACCTGTGGTACCATTTATTGGTACTGCAGATTTTGATGCAGGTTTTGAGGAGGTTGAGCCCGAGGATGCGGCTCCGCCTGAGGAGTAGGGACATTTGGCTATGTTTTATTTGGTATTTGTATTTTATTTGATGTCGTTTTATGAACAATAAAATTGTATTATGTTGACTTGTGGATTTCAATACTATTTTTGTATTGTATTAGATTCTGGTACTTAGTTATCTGACTTAACCTTTCCGCTGCGTATCAATTGATGTACACGTGTTGCATTTCACACACTCGGCACGTGTTGTTGGGGTGCGTGACCGTGTTGTCATCATCCCGGGTGTCTCGATTTCCGTGCTTGTCCGTACATGGAAGTTGGGGGCGCCACAAAAACTATAGGTAATACCATGTGCTACTACACATGGTTTTCAACCAAGGAAGTTTCCAAGTGAAGACCATTGGGATATTGTAGGTCCTGAGGTATGTTCAGTTTGGTGAACTGTCCTTTCTCTCTTGTAGCTATTAATCATACTTATATTTTTTTGATTCCAGAGAAAAAAGAAGTTGTTAAATCAAGCGATTTTCGGCCAATTAGCTTATGCAATGTATTGTATAAGATATTTTCAAAGGTCCTTGTTAATGTGCTAAAAAAAGTACTGAATGCCACTATCTCACCAAATCAAGATGCTTTCATTATTAGTCATATTATTTCTGATAACATCATTGTTTCCTATGAGACTTACATACTATGAATTTTCATATACATGGAGAAGAGGGTTATATGGATGTTAAGTTAAATATGAGCAAAACTTATGATAGAGTTGAATGTGAATTCTTACAAATGATTACGGAGAAAATGGGTTTCAATGAAAGATGAATTTCTCATTATGGAGTGTATTACCTTAGTGTCTTACTTGGTTTTAGTGAATGGTGAGCCTCAAGAGCAATTTCAATCTGCTCGTGGTTTGAGACAAGGTGATCCATTAAATCCTTAAAGTCCCTATCTTTCCGTTATGTTCAAAAGTTCTTAGTTGCCTAATTCAATAGGCTGAAGATCAACAAATCCTCCATGGGGTTCTAATTGCTAGAGGGGCAATTAGGATTTCACATATATTTTTTTTGCAGATGACAATTTACTCTTCATCAAAGCTAATCCTCTTGAATGGAGTAGACTTCAAGGAATATTGGCACTCTATGAAAGAGCTTCAAGGCAATAAGTGAACAAGGAAAAGATTCCACCTTTTTTCAATTCAAACACTAAGCAGGAGACGAGAGAAATTATTGTTGCTATTGCTGAAGCTCAAGCATCTAACACTTTTTGAACAATATCTTGGTATACCATCTTTAATTAGTCGATTCAGAGTGACGGCTTTCAACTTTATCACTAATAAGGTATGGCACAAACTTAGTAATTGTAAGCATAATTTTCTCTCTCAAGTAGGAAATGAAGTTCTTTTGAAGGCTGTTATTCAAGCAATCCCAACATATACCATGAATATTTTCTTATTACCTAAGACCTTTTGCTCATAGCTTAATAGACTTATCTAGAGGTTTTATTGGGTCCATATGGAAAATGACTCAAAATTACATTGGATGAGTAAGGAGAAAATGAGACTATCTAAAAATATGGGTTGCTTGGGATTTAGAGACTTGGGTTGTTTTGACAAAGATCTTTTAGCTAAACAGTTATGAAGAATAATGTACAATCCCTTTTCTCTTTCTACTGTAATCCTCAAGGCTAAATATTTCCCCAATGGAAAAATCCAATCTGTTGTTTTAATTAGAAGAGCCACTTATTTATGAAGGAGTTTGCTTTCAGCTAAGGACCTTCTTATTGATGGTTTGATTTGGTGGGTTGGCAATGGGAGGAGCATAGGCATTTGGAAAGACAAATGGTTACCAAGGCCGTATACTTTTCAGATTCATTATCCAATTACCACACTTGATGCTTATGCAACAGTTGATGTATTAATCGACCCCCACACTAGAGATTGGGATTCTCAGTTGATCAAGGAGATTTTTTGTGGCCCCCCGTTCCTCATGAAAGTCTAGGAAAGGATCCATGGTGCCAAGGATGCTATCCAATTGGTCAACACCTAAGAGAGAATTGGAATAGGTGTATAAGTTTCTAGAGGAAAATACACATGTAAGATGTTTAACTTGTGGAATCACAATGAAAATTTAAGCAAAATACGTTGCGATAACAACGTTAAACATTAAGTACCCGAATACTAAACTTTACAAAAAAGGGGCTTCTCACCCTTCATTACAACCTCAAAATATTACTTCATCCAGAGTACATAAGGTTAGTTGCCATGAGGTGGCAAACTGATTACAAGTAGTCACCATCGCCATACTTAATACTGGACATCCTAACGGAAGGCACAAGGTAGATACAACAGGTATTGGTACTAAGGCGGGTACTAGCCTCTGTAATTAGGATTTGGACGTGATTGACTCTTCTTCCTTGGATGTCATGTCAGGATCTGAATCTATCAAAGTCTATGGTAGGTTAGACAGTTATGACAAGACTGCTAATGAGGGATAATGGTATCGAATATGCTATGAAAACTTTTCATAAAATACTGGATGGACAAGTACATGCGTGACGAGGAATCACCCTCACTCTTATAGCTACATGCATCCCTTAAACATGACGAGGAATCACCCTCTCGAAACATTGCCGTTTATTTATGCAAAATATATAAAAACACATTAGTAATATTATGGCAAGGAATAATCCATCCCAATATAAGTATAAAACTTGCAAAAATCAGTATTGGCCTATTTCAGCCCAATAACATTCTTCCTACACAGTTGCTCATCTCATAAATATTTGCCATGTAGGTAGGTATTCTCCACACTGGCACATCTTCACCACATAGGCATATGTTTGTCACACATAATTTTTACATAGAGATACTTATTGCACTGGGGATGCTTCTACCCGGCCAACCAACCCGAGAGCACCACCACGTGATACGTTGAGAGATTCCACAACCTAAGTATCAAGTGTGGCAAAATATGACACCTTTCCACCCCACTCCCCAAGAAGTATTCTTCTTGTGTGACATATGTGACAATGTTTTGCAGAATGGTTTAGGGAATCCTCCTTCCTGTCCCATGAATATAGATTCACGATAACAACTTGCATGGAGACAGACACATTGACACTAAGATCAAGGATTCCTCCCACACAGGGTTTCAGAGTCATATACTGAAAACAATTAAAACATTTAAAATATTGAAAAGATAAAAAATCAGTGAATAAATATAGCTATAAATATAATGATGAAATATTTATTCATACTTGTAAATGCAGAGAGATGTTATAAAAATATGCAATGCCTTTTACAGAGAACATCCACCCCATATTATCTTGCATTGTCTTAGAAGCTAACCCACATTCCTATGTTGGAATTTCTTTCGTTGCCTCTTTGCTCCTTGCTTCCTGAAGCCCAACCTCCGCTTGGGATGTAATGGAGACTTGGAGCATCGAGACAAGCAACACATGCTTACATACTCTCATTCATGACAGTTAATATGCAAATGCATCCTAGTATGCAACAAGTAGTACATAATAATTGTAGCAGAATTTAAGGGTGGCAAAAATATTTGATGCCAGAATGAACTAAACATCCCAATAATTAAAAAACCACAAATAGGTACTTCCTCACTTAAGAGATCCACAAAAGTTCAATATAAAGTGGGAGATAGAATCAGTAACGCCCCAGTCCCGGAAGGGTTGGAGTGTTACTTCTTGTCATCAAAAGTCGTATCTCATCGTACAAATATAAACTCTAATTCCTCAATTACTCATAAACTTTATTGTTTTAAACCAACTACTCCAAAATAATTAACTAAGAATACGCCAAAGTGTCAAAATTAATGCCAACTTTTCCAAGGTACTAAGTCAACAGAGCAAAATGAAACTATTAAATAAAATTCTCCAACAAGCACCCTTTTTGTATTTAATACACTATGCGCACATAGTCTTACCCATGCTTCCTATTCTTGAACTTCCGCTGAAGAATCCAAAATATCTGAAAAATGTTATGGAGATAACGGGGTAAGATATCAACAACTCAGTAAGCAGAGAACATATACTAGTATGTAAAAATGAGCATTTTTAGAAAGTTCAGTATACAAAAACAAAATATTTCTTTTTCATATGCAGAGCTCATAAATGTGTTATCAAGAAATCAAATCGACTTTTCAATCTTTTCATACTCAAAAATCAACTGTTCATATTCAAAAATCATTTTCATATTCAAAGACCATTTTCATATTAAAAAACGTTTTGACATAATATAACTGAACATCTTCATCTTATCATATGATAGCCTATTGTATCATATTATATACCATGTTTAACATCCGTGGTAGGTTTGTGCTATTCCTGATGGCCAAATCAGGTAGTATCATATTGTGAAACTTCTCCTTATTCATTATCGGAATCCTGAGTGCGCACAAGTGAAAGAATATATAAAAGACCATTTTTTTTTCAAAGTGTGTGTACTCATATCATATCATGTTGGTACCAACCATATCACGTGAACCGGTATCATCATATCAGAACCAGAATCAGAATCAGAATAAAAACAGATAAGTCATGCCAAAGGCTTTTCAGATGCATATCATATCAAACCACGAGTTGAACATATATATATATATATATATATATATATATATAATTTTCACATGATCAAACAGATCCAAAACATTTTCATATAACATGTACAAAATTTTTAGATTTCATATTCCTTTTTTTGCACATTTCAAAAACATGTTAAATATTGTTCATGTTTATACTGTTCATGTCAAAAAGTAATTTTTCTCTTTAATATGGATTTCATGAGTGAATGTAGAATACATAATTGAGGTTGTTTTCACAATTTCTTTTCAAAACATACCATGCACATTTTTACAAATCAACCTCAGTTTATTTTCTTTTTATACAAATCTAGCATAAGAACTTCATTTACTTCGACTCTTTAACTATTCTGGATCTTTCCACAATCGTATTGAATGAATGTCAAACGTCAACTATACAAAACACTAAATGTTACTAAACTTTTAAAAAGATTTGCTACATCTCTCCATATACCTAAATTAATACAACGGAAAATAGCTTTCATAACTATTTAGTTTTAAAAAATCTAATAAATGTTATTATCATTAAATATATTCTTAACAAATTATAATATAATTTTATCAAAAATGGCAAAACAAATTAAATTCATTTCAGAAATATTTAACTTAATCATATTTAAAACTCATATCTCTATAAACTATTATTAAAACAATAATTTAATATTGCCAACATATAATGTAGTGGAACTTGAGCAATAGCGATAAAATAAAGCCCATTTAATTTTAACAGCTTAAAATATAAACTCAAACCCAACTCAAAACTAGTTTAAACACCTCATGCTTTGGTTTATAACTCAGAAGGGTAGTGTTGTAATATCTAAAACATCTTCTCTACTATCTGAGTAAGAATATTACGTAAAATGCAAAGGCCAAATTTTAGAAGAGACCTAGAGGCGTGCAACGAAAACTTACCGTGAGAGCAGCTACGAAGCAACGGCAAGATAGCTGAGGGAGCGGTAGTGCACTGTGGACGGAGGAGAAAAAGTGGTCACAGAGAGAGAGAGAGAGCTAGAGGGTAGGGAGGAGGAAGTTTAAGCTCCATGCATGCAACGTGAGGGCTGCGGAAGTGGTGCTGAACGTCCAAAAGGTGGCGTAAGACGGTGGATTTGGGCAACGTTAGCCTCGGATAGTGGTTTCCATGGGGGTTGGCTTGGTGCCGAGAGAAGTAGGTGCTATCCACTTCGTGTTGCACGTTTGTGGAGGAGAGGAGCATGATGGCCGAGTGGTGGGGGCTGCAGTCCGGACGTCGAGTCTTGCTTTCCGGCATCTTGTGTTGCTGATGAAGTTGCATGAAGGTGGTGGACAATCGTGAGGGAAGTATCGGGGTTGAGAGCACATTACTTGCTCTGTTTTCTTGCTTAAAAACAGAGGCTTTGCTTTAGTTGGGTCATGGTGTCGCCCTGTTGGCTATTGGTGAAGAGGTAGTGGTGCAAAACAGGGCTAGGCATAAGCTCACAGTGTCGCAGCGGGGCTGGTGGTCTGCCGGCGTGCGTGGAGGCTTACTGGTTGATGGTAATTGAGGAAGATGATATGTTTTGAGGTGAGGAACTCCAAAACTGGTTGTGTGTGTGTGTGTGCATGATGGAGTGAAAACAGAGAGTAAGAGGAAGGCAAAACCCTACCAGTGGTGCTCAGGCAGTGGGAACCATCGTGGCAAGGGTTCGAGTGGTGAGATGCGGCGGCGTGAAACACCCAAAATCCTGACTGATGCACAAAAGAGGGAGAGCGAGAGAGGAACGAGGGAGAGTCTGTTGAGAGGAAAAAGAAGAGTGTGAAATCACAATGATAACTGATTGAGAAGTAGGGAAGCAAAACAAAAAGGGATTCGGGGAGAGACATCGAAGGAGAGGATCGGGGAGTGGGGGAAAACAAACTGTCAGCAGTTTGAGAGAATTTAGAGAGGGAGAGAAGCAACGGAAAGAAGAAAAAGAAAAACTGAAAAGGGGCATTCTTGGGAAACAAACGGCGTCGTTTGGCCCCTTGGCTGGGCTTTTCGTGGGCCAGGCTTGGGTCACAACCTGGGCCAAGTTATGACCTGGATATTACATAATCTCCCGAATACATATACTACATAATCAAACCAACTCTCTCATTCGTTCTATAATATATAGGGTCAATATTATGAATGTTAATATCAAATCCAGCATCTTCTCCAAATCGGGGTCATTCTCAACCACTTGAAGCCACCGGTTCATCTTGCTCCTTTTAAGTTAGTCTTGACATAATTTCTATCATTTCTAGAGGAATAGTAGTGGGTCCACATGGGTGATATTTTCTTGAAATTTTAGTAAGTTAAACAACCAACTTGCACAGAGAAATGGTATGCATGATTAATGATAAACATGAGATACAATACATGATATGCAGAAAAAATCTGTATTTGTTTCCCATCAAGATCTCTCAACGTTTCTCAAAAAAACTTTGCTGCACATTTTCTTGTAGAACATTTCATGCTTCATCATTATAAAACATAACATCTTTTCTTATTCATTAGAAACATCATCAACCTGTGGTAGTAACACGGTTCCCTATATGCACCGTGACCACTTACCAGTGACCGTAGTACAACTTAAGTTGACACTATGTCATCATATTTGGGCAGGTAATATTCAATGCATTAATCATACTCATATACTTAGGTCGTCCGAACTAACCATAGCAAGAGTATTCATTCATAGTGGCACCCACCAACATTAGACACCATATTCATACGACAACACTTTGAAATCCTTTAAAGAGTACCCAGTCGATGTTTGTTGGATGTTCTTCATCAACCTAGGGGTTACCACTCTATTCCATTTTTACTCACTCCAGAGTGAACAAAGGAGTTCCACTAAGATAATTCCCCATCCCTACCTTTGGAGTCATGACAAAACATTTTCATACTATACTCATGACAAAAATATAGTGCATGACATGTGCTCATTTGATAACATGTATTATACTTGATGCAAAAATGACAATTTTATGTGACATGCTAAAATGGTGCAAACTTCACATGTCATATAAGCAAATTACCGAATGGTCAATGTATCATATGATATTTCATGCTAAATAGTATTTATGTGGCGTTTAAGCAATAATCATAAATAAATTATTAAAGAGTAAGTTAGAAGCAAACATACAAATTTCTCTCATGTTTTAGGAAATTGGTGCAGTTGTAATAAAAGTTATTCTAAGTTAGGAATTGTACATCTAAGGAGGATGTTCATAATCAAAGAGGTTCAAACAATATTTATGAAATTGCCCCTACAATTTCTCAAAATTGCCACGAAGGCCTTAAACTTTTAATATTTGCAATTTACCCCCCAAATATTTCACAAACTTCCTATTTTTATGTTCTAAATCCTTATATGACCTTAGAATTGTAAGAATCAAACAACTACCATGTCAAAACCATTTTTGTCATTTCAAACCTATAGCTTCTATGCATGCATTTTTAATCAAATTCCATCAAATATAAATCCACAAATCAGATGTTGGAACATGTTTGCAACTTAGATTAATGCCACATGAGTTCATCCCAACACTTAGGCATTAAATAATACCAACACATCAAAAAACCATCAAACTGTGTGTATGCATGCTGTTTCTAGCTTCTCTTTGTCAATGCAAGTTTTAAAGCCTAAATGAATCATACATTTCAATCCTAACATGTGGTTTCTAAAGGTTCATAAGGCCATCCTTGAGGAGATAGATAATGATATGTCAAGGTTACTAACATACAAGTGGAAATCGAATGCTTAGACGATCAACACAAGATATTGTCTTATAAACCTATCATGACATGTTTTCGTCAAATTTAAACATTCAATCAAATATTCAAGATGTTAACTACAATTAAACATATCAAAATATGTCATGAAATTTCATAGCAAAACAATATATACATGCCAAACTTCAAATCTGGTCGAAATGCACCACTCAAGTAAAACATTTTTACAACTCAATCAAATCTTCATTCTCATGCCATAATTCAAAACCTAACATGTTAATCTAGCACCCAACAAGAGATAAGGCAATATTACTTACAAAAATTGTGAGCCTTGGGCTCTCAAAAACTCTACTCACTTCAAGAACCTCACTCAAGCTACTTGATTCCAACTTTCTCTCACATTATGAATGTTTTGCTCTCAAGAACACCAAAGGAAAGCTAGAGAGAGTTGTGTGAATAAGTGAGGGGTGAAGGGAGATATTTATAGGACTCCATGGAGGTGTGACAAAAAAAGGGTACTGTGGCACCCTCGACTTCCACGTGTTATTTTAGTGGAGTTTGTGACACCGGAATGTTGACTACATGGATCACGCACCCCAACGACAAGTGTTTAGAGTATGTACAATATGCAATAAGTGTACAATATAATATTCGCAGCGGAGAAATAAAAAGGTCATTCTTTGTTAAGTACCAAAAAGATCAAAACAATAAAATATTCTTTACAAGAATTTTACAGTCATCCGACAAATTTAAAGAAAACAAAGAACATAGAGAGAACAAATCTCATATCGCGAAACAACATATCAGTAAATCATGCCTCTGGTGGAGCCAGTCCTTCAGGCTCATAATCAGTCTCTACGTCAAAATCTACGATACCATAAGACGGAACCGCAAGGTAAAATACCACACGAGATTATGATATCTCAGCAAGTACTTAATCAAAACAACATCCAAGAGATTTAAAATATATTAATACAACCAACACGACCATATACGGTCAAACATGAAGGAACAATTTCCACATCTTTTTCAAAATTACACATTTAATAACTCATATCAAAATCTCATTTGGCCTATATATATATATATATATATATATATATATATATATATATATATATATATATATATATCCATTATTATATTATGCATGCACTACGGCCTCCCCTATGGACCATATGCACACCCTGGCTCTCATCGTCATACCACGGGTAACGTCCGTGTATGAGACTTCTTAACGAGTGATGCTCAGTTCCACGCCCAACGCGTACATGGCCAAACATCCTCTAACCCTGCCAGCAAAAGGCCAAGAAATCAGTATGAGAGCGTTACCATCTCATCCGTTTCCATCGTCGCTGTCGCTCAGAGGACGTCACGTTAGTCTGTTACACTCCCGAGTGACCAGAGGAGCTCCACCGAGATAATGTCCCATCTTGGTTTGGGGTCGTGATACACACGCACCCACACCATAATACCATCAGTCCCAATTTTCAAACAGACACCGTGACTTCATAGCACAATTCATTAAAGACGATAAATATGCATGATAACAAATATTGGATGACATAGTAAATTACTCATTTATAAAATATCACAATAATTACAAATACACAGTTTCACAACCAACTACATGCGTAATCCCATCTTCCAATCTGACCCAAGGCCCAAATTCAATATCAAATACAATTTATTCCCAACACTTCAACGGCCCAAGGCCTATTTCAAACTAACAGTTTACAACGTTAATTATAATAATGCTATTTTAAATTCATGGTTTGCAATTTGAAAAACTACTCACAATCGAAGACGAAAAAATACTGGAAGATCACGAGGGTGAAGATGCACTCTCAGCAAGCACCAAAAATCCCTAGGAAACCGAGTGAAGCTCACGAGTTTGGCTTACAAAATTCAAGACACAACTTCAAAATTTGGGGAACTAAGATTTCGGTTTTGGAGGGAGAGATGAACTAAAATGAGAGATGAGATAAATTGGAGAAACTCGGTCTATTTATAGGCTGAGTATGGTGGTTCGGCCATGCAGATGAATATCGGCTCACATGCAGTGAAGGAGACGTGTGGCAGTGGCGGGTTAACAGTAGTTGAAGGAGGCACATCCGATCGACAGGGCACAACACGGTAGCTGGAGGTGGAAGGTGGTGGTGGCCATGAGGAGCAACGGCTTGATATGGTTGTTGCGAAACACACTGCCGATCTACACAGAGAAAAACGAGGAAGAATGAGGTGGAGAAAAGGAGGAGGTGGCCGGTGATGCAAGATGCATTGCGTGGCTAAGGGTGGCATCAGCAGCAGTTGCTCAAACAAGTAACAACCAGAAGAAACTAGAAGAAAAGAAGAAGGAGGAAGAAGGTGTTGCGGCGCATGAGGGAAAGAGATGAAAACCTAGTGTTTTCATCAAAACACACTGTTTAACTTGAAGAGGGGGCTGGGCTTCACTTGCATCCACACGGGCTGGGTCACTCTCACTACACACACAGGCTGGGTTGAAACTCACACGGTTGGGCCATTACTTCACACACGGGCTACCCCATTTAATCCACAAAATAAAACACCACAAAATCTAAAGCTCAAACCGAAAATAGAATAAATAAATAAATAAAATAAAATAATAATTGATATCATAATGCTAACAATAATACAATTATATTCAAAATAAAAAGGCCAATGATAATAGGTAAAAAATGCACAAATTTGGGATCTTACAGGAACATGGCAATGGATGAAGGGTGTGGGAATTGATTGGTGGATGTGGGCGGTGGGGGGTCTTGAGTGTATTCTTGGTTGTGTCATGGCTTGGTTAGATGAATAGTGGCCTAAAGCTTCATGATTAAACCATGGTCAGGTGATAGAAGATGACCATAAGTGTAGGGGCTGGTTTGATTTCAGAGATTTGGAACATAAACCCAAGGAAATTCAAGTAATGGCCGATGGGTTTGGGGTTTCAAGGTTGTCCAGATTTTTTATCATCTTTTGTCCCATATTCTTGGTTTGAATTCAGAGCATAATAACCTCTATTTGTTAGCTTATCTAGGTGATGGAAAGTGGCATGAGTGGCTACCATGTGATTGTGTTTGAAAAGAAAATAAAAGAGATGAATTGGTGATGGATTTTAGCTAAGTGGTTCAAGTATGCCACTCCAATTGCTAATCAGTTTTGCTCCCTTATGGGGAGATTTGGACAAACATGCACTTGAGTGCTTTGAAGCACTTCCTTGGGACTAGAGGGCAGAGGTGGTGGCATGTGCAGGTGAGAGAAATGAGTTCAGAAATTCTTTGAAGATGGATGTGCATTCGGTTTAGTTAAGACCTCAAGTTCCTAGGTGAATAGTTGGGTTTTTGGTTTTTGTTTCTTGGAACTATTTTTGGCTTCTTTTTAGGTCTAATTTTAGATGATGTAATGAGGTTGAAAGGTGCAGAATGCCTCTTGAAAAACGTGTGAAGAGGCGTTGGTTTTGGGTGACTTGTTGAAGGGCCACTCAGGTTTGCACCTAGTAGCCGATTGGTGAGTTTAGTTGGTATTGACATGCTTTTGCTTCAAGTGAAATGAGTTGGGTTAATTCTAACCTTCAAGGACTGCCTAAGAGTGATGAAAAACAAGTGTAAAAGAAAAGAATCTCAAATTTCAAAGTATGAAGAAAAGAGTTTCAAGAAAACTATGCAAGTCATTATACTTGAGTTACTATTCATGGGTGAGATGAATAGTGATCTTAACTCAAGATAAAAACTTTACCAAGGTTAAAGGGGAACCCTATGGGCTTGTGGTTGGAGCTTGGGTAAGATGGAAACCAATGGCATAGTGTATGTGGGTCATAATTGGAAGAATGAAATGAAATATAAGGCTTGGTCTTCAAGTGTTGGGCTTTTATTGGGCCAAATGAACAAGCCTTTCTTATGGGCCTAGATGTGAACTTATCCATGGGCCTATCCTTGGCCTCAATAGTCCACTAGTTTGAATTTGAACTTTGGGTCTTTCTTCAATTGGACCAATAGCCTTGAATCTTAAAAAGTTGGACCCGATAGTCTTATGTTTAATAGGTTGGGCCTAATGTCTTATTTCTAATAAGTTAGACTATCCAACAAGTTGGACTTAAGTCTTGGTGTCTTTCCATAGCTCTCTTATCCAATAAGCTAGGGCCCTTTTCAAACCAATCACTTGGCCTTCACAAATCTATCTAACATTTAACCCAAATTATTTAGCTAATTTGTAACGATCCGATTCAATATTATTAGGAAGAATTATGGATATTTTATTAGGTTTGATAATTAGGTTATTTTTCTAAGTTAATATTTTTATGGATGAAGTAAGATTAAAATGTTTTATTTTATTAATCTGAAAAGATTAAAATGTTTTATTTTATTAATCTGAAATATGTTTTAAGATAGGTTTGTAGAAAGTTTTTTTTTTTTTTTTTTTTATTTCGTCCCCAATTTCGTGCTTGTATATGTTAGATTTCAGTTTGAATAAGAATCTTAGATAAAAACCAACTCCCAACTCCAACTTTATCCAATCTCCTTATCACTCACCATATCTCCCTCCCTCTCCTCGATAAAACTCCTAACTGATTTCCTCTATTAACCACAACCATACACGTCTCTTTCCCTAGGATTTATTTATTTTTTAACGTTCTCTATCACCTATAAATATATATATATATACATATATATACAGTTTAGATCTCGTACCCGTTTCCTCCGCATGCACGTTTGTCATCTCTAGGGTTTTCCTTTTGGTTCTCAACCTAGGTTTATAAATATGTTTAGCCCTCCTGCATGAAAAGAATAGTCCACTGCCGCCTAACAGTCATGCGCACAAGCCCCCCATCGAATCAGCCCCGAACGGAAACCACCTAGCCTCCATCTCCCTCACGTTAGTTCCTCTTTATCTTAACGTTAGAATACACTCACCGTAGAAACCATCAACTACTGCTCTCCTGCACCACGAAACATGTGCGACACCCACTGTAAACCGAGAATCATCAAGCTTGGACTGACCAAAACTCAACCCTAGACTAAGTTGCCGCCGCACTACCTTAAGGTAGTTCCACCGCAAACTACCACGGAAACATCAAACAAGACCCACACACCCACACGGCACCACCCAAATCCGCCCAAGTCCACCGTAAGCTGCGGACAACCCCATACGGCAAGCCCCTGTTTTACCACCCGAGAACAGAGCAACAACGAAGTCAGCCGTGTCCTCTTCCTCCACGCCTACAACCTCCCCAAACTCAAACACCACCGTGCCGAGACTACACCTCTTGAGCCACCGACGAAACCACCGCAGCCCTACTTCCCTTCGGCAAGCAGGAAATAGAACGACGAAGCTGCCACGCCCCAATGCCAATCGTGAACCACCGTGAAGACTGCGTGACCCAACCGTGAGCTCCGTCGCTGCCAACTTCCCTTGCCCAGTTTTGAGCTGCTGTATAGCACCACCACGCCCCCCCACTTCCAGTCGCTACTCATCCCCAACAGTTGAACACGGTAAGCCCTTGCCCTTTGCCTCTCGCGTAAACCATTCCCGAATGCATGAAGTAGAATGGATTTTGAGGGGTTAGTTAAATTACAAAAATGCCCCTGCCTTTTTAGGATTAACAGTTGAGAGTAATTTAGTGTTAGGAAGATTTTAGGTTTAGAAAATATAGATTATTTTAGTAGTTTAGATTTTAAATAAAATTACATGTTTAATTAGAAATTTATGCAAATTACGTGTTTATTTTTATAGACGATCGATTAAGCGTCGGAAATAGTGGATTAATATTGCAAGGTAAGTAGTATGATCATACCCTTATACGTATGTATGGTAAACGGTATATCTTTTATAAAAATTATGCGCATGTACTTCCTTCATTAGAAGTTCCTTTTTACGTACCCAAGTTATAATAAAATTATGCAAATTCATGATTTTATGTGAATATTTATACATTAAATTATTTATGAAAATTCATGATTTTATGAAATGAGTTATGCATAAATTTATTTATGAAAAGTTGATTTTATGCGAGTCTTATGAATTAAAATATTTATGAAAAGTCATGCATGATTTTATGTGAAGATTTATTCATCAAAATATTTATGAAAAATTATGATTTTATGTGAGGAAACATGTATCACGACATTTATGAAAGAATGCGATTTCATTTGAAATCTATGATATAATATGACAAGTATGCATGCGATTTCTTTTGAAATCTATGATATAACAAGTATGCAAGTATGATTATGATGAAATATAAATGATAAGATATGTAATGCCCTATGTTATGATATGAAGACGGTACTGATATTATGGACATATTGCATTGTCAAGTCATACATACTGGTAATGCACCCAGTATGTCTTCCTTATGTATGGATTCTACAACCCATGGCCACAGGCGGAATCATAATCTACTTAGATTTGCTAAACCTAACTCACAGGGGTCAACAACGGGTATCAGCCTATAATAAGTTCATGTTCATGTTCATGTTATTTATGTATATATTTATGATATGCACGTTTTTCAAGAAATCTTGTGTTTATTATGTTTACTGTATGATGCGTTGCTTATTGAGTATTCAACTCAATTTTGTATATTTTTATGTTTTAAACCACTCCAGGTGATGACATTTATGAGAATGGGAGTGCAGGATAGGACTTGACCCCGGGTGGCAAGGCAGAGGCCTAAACAGATTATGCTATAATTAGTTTTATGATTTAAGATTTAAATAAATTATTTGATAAGCATATGAGACTTTCATATTTTTTAAATAAGTGTTTCCGCAGACTTTATTTTGGATTTTAAGTATTTATTAAAGTTTGTTTTATTTATAAAATCTTTTGCGTCTGGCACATTGTTAAGAAAAGATTCGTTTTGAAGTTCAACGCACCAGTGTGCTACTACTAAATTTGAACTTAAAAACTTTTATTTTTAACAACGCGCCAGATGCGAAAGATTTTCATAAATAAAACAAATTTTAATAAATATTTAAAATTCAAAATAGAGTCTACGAAAGCACTTATTAAAAAAAAAATATGGAAGTCTCATACGTTTATCAAAATAATTTATTTAAACCTTAAACCATAAAACTAATCATAACATAATTTGTCTAGGCCTCTGCCTCGCCTCCCAGGGTCAAGTCCTGTCCTGCAGTCTCATTCTCATAAATATCATCACCTTTGGTGGTTTAAAACATAAAAACATACAAAAATGAGTCGAATACTTAATAAGTAACACATCATACAGTAAACATAATAAACATAAGATTTTTTGAAAAACGTGTATACTCTTAAAATACATGCGTAAATAACATGAACATGAACATGAACTTATCTTTCACTTGTCATAGGCTGTTACCCACTGTTGACCCCTGTGTGTTAGGGTTAGCGAATCTAAATAGATTCCAATTCCGCCCGTGACCACGGGTTGTGGAATCCATACATAAGGAAGACATATTTGGTGCACTACTAGCATGTACGACCTGACAATGCAATATGTTCATAACATAGATACCGTCCTCATATCATAACATAGGCCGTTACGTATTTTATCATTCATACTTCATCATAATCATACTTGCATGCTTGTTATATCATAGATTTCGAAAGAAATCTGATACTCGCCAAATAGTACTTCCAAGTATAAAAGTAGATTTAGAATGTAGTGGGAGTGTCCAAGGTCATTTCCACAAGGACAACTTTATTAACATAATCCAACAAGGTTCAAATGAATGAAATGAAATCAATCAAGAGAGAGAGTGGAATATAGTGGAACAAATCTCTTTCGTAGAGTTGGTTTATTCCCAAAAAATGAGAGACCAATAGATGAGTTATGTGCTCTGAAGATACGAAGAATGTGGGATGATTTAATGATTTGGTAAATGAAGCAAGGATTTGTGAATATTCTAAGGGAAATTTTCTTATAAAAACTAGACCTGCAATATTTAAAATGAAAGAACAAAGACTAAACAACAACCTTTTCAAATTTAGAAACTGAAATTGTATTTGTCCAGAAGTGTAAATACTAGGGGTACAGGGTTAGGGTTTCCTCTACCATTGTGATTGTAGCTGCTGGGTGTAACTGCTTATGTTAACTCAATCAAGAAATTAACACTTTAGAACTAAATGAACAATAACTTAGATTAAAACACCAACGAAAAAAATAAAAAACTCTCACTGTATTATCATCCCCTTTTATCTCAAAATTCAAAGGTTGAAGGATATTTAATTATTTAGAGGTCCTGTTGTGCTTGAGTCTACAACAGTTCAAGAACAAGAGATCCTTCCAAACTGATAGTAAGTAAAGCATGAAAATATAGCAACAAGTATAGTCTAAATATAACAGCAACAATCAATTGACAATGGGGAAAGAAAACCCTTTCCTCTGTAACCCTAGGTAAAGAAGTTAGCCCCAAATCATCATGTGATAGATGATTTGAAAACCCTAACAAAAAGTAAGAAAAATATCAAAAATTGTTCTCAAAGTAAAAACAGACTAAGGATTCTAAATATGGCTCTGAATTGCCCCCTTCTCTCGTGTGCCTCCACTCCTTTTATCCTTTTCCTCCCCCATCATCTCATTCCTTCTCTCTCTTCTAACCGTTTCTCTCTACTTCACGATTCTGCCCTCTAGGGGATGAGATCCTTCTCGAAGTCTTCTGATATTGAAGAGAGGCCAAGGCAGAGTCTGGGCTAAGGAGTTGAGCTCGAGGTTGGGCCACATTGCTTAGTATTTTTGGGCTTCCTTACGGGACTGAGCCTTATAACCTGTAGATAAAACATTTAACCCATTAGCTAAATAAATCATCACTTTATTCCTTTAAATATCCAATATCTTCCACAAAAATCCTTTGTACATAAAAATTTCCACCTTAAAAATATTATAACATGGCAAGCCCTATAACAAAATTGATATCCTCCAAAATAAAAATCTTAGGCCCACCCGTAGTCTATTTAAAAAAAAAAAAACTCGAATACTGAATTGGGTTTTTATAATAATTGGCCCATTAACCTAATTTTAGGCCCAATGAAATTATCCATAATTTATCTCTAAAGATATTGAATCGGATCGTTAAAGTTGCCCTCTTGGCAATTCTTCTCTCCTTCATTATTTCATCTCCCAAGGGTTGTTGATTTTGAGTTGAAGATTATGGAGAATGATGATCTATTTATAGCTCCGGCTTCCCTTGTATATTTATCTTATCCCGACCTCGTGCATTACAGCTCATAATTGTAACTTGAATAAATATGAAAACTGCTCTTGATGACCCGCACGCTTTCCCATGTAAACTCTTTGTTTCTTGCGTCCCAATGTACCTTTACCAAGGATACAACCTTAGATCTCAATCTCTGCTCATTCCTATCTATGATACGTATCGGCCTTTTGTTGTACATAAGATTCTATTGTAACTAAACTAGATTTGGTTCAATTACTTGAGGTTGTTGGTTCCCGAAGCTTCTCATAAGTGAGGAAACATGGAAAACGTTGTGAATACCTTCTTGTTCGCAGGCAATCAAACTCCATACTCAACAAGGCGGACCCTTTCAATCACTTAGTAAGGTCCAATATATCTTGGGCTTAGCTTTCCTTTTAGCCCAAATCTCTTAACACCCTTCATTGGGGACACGCTAAGGCACACCCAGTCGCCCTCTTCGAAGGCTAATTCTCTCCTCATATTGTCAGCATAACTCTTCTATCTACTTTAGGTCTTAGCCATTCTTCCCCGTATGAGTTTGACTTTTTCGTCATCTCCTGAATAATCTCTAGTCTGAGTAATTGGACCTCTCCTACTTATCCCAGTGGTTAGGCGACCTACACTTCCATCCATAAAGTGCCTCATAAAGGGCCGTTTGGATAGTCGCCTGATAGCTATTATTATATGCAAATTAAATAAGTGGTACGTGCTGCTCCCAAGGTTCATTAAAATATAATATACATGACCTCAGCATATCCTCCATGTCCATCCATCTGAGGGTGGTAGGCATTGCTGAACATCAATTTCATGCCCATCGCCCTTTGTAAAATCCTCCAAAAGTGAGACTTAAACTTAGGGTCTTGATCTAATACTATAATCTTGGGGACTCCATCTAACCTCACCACTTCCCTTATATACAACTGGGTGAGCTTGCTCATCATATCCGTAGTAGTGACCGAAAAGAAGTGAGCACTCTTTGCCAATCAATCTACTACTATCGATATTGCATCTTTACACTTTAAGCTCTTGTGGTCTGTGTACACCTTACACTCTTCTCCATATAGATAATGTCACCATATCTTCAGGACAAATAGTATTACAGTTAATTTCATGTCATGGGTGGGGTAATTGTTTTCATGATCTTTCAATTGTGTAGATGCATAGACTATCACCTTACCTTCTTGCATTAGAACACATCCTAAGTTATACTTTTGGCGCATCATTGAACACTACAAATGGCTTATTCGACTCCAGTAGAGCTAAAACAGGGGGTTGTGGTTAACTGTCTCTTCGGTTCCTCAAAACTCTGCTCACATCAGTTAGTCCAGGCGAACCTAACGTCCTTCCTTGTCAATGCCATTAGAAGACTTGACAATTTAGAAAATCCTTCCACAAACCTATGATAATAATTGGCTAGCCTTAAGAAACTCTTGATTTCTTGTACTGAGGTGGGTCATTTCCAATCCATCATCATCTCCACCTTACTTCGATCTACCCCTCCCTGTAAACTACATGACCTAGGAATCTTACTTCCTCCAAGCAAAAACACTTGCTGAGTTTGGACTTGAACAATCTCTAGTTCTAAATCGATTGCGAACATAATCTCCCTATCATGGGGCATTCTTGGCAATTCCTCAAAAACTTATGGGAACTCTCTTTCTACTGGTTTGTCCTCCACTTCCTTATGCATTCATTTCCTTGAGGTAGGATGTAATAGGTAAGCCTTAACCTCTTTCTTAGCTTGAGTGAAGTAATAAATTATGGTAGGGAGCACAAATTACTTCCTTTAAAGATCCTAGCCTCCATTCTTAACACATGAAAGGTTACCATCCTCAAACGACAATCTATACTCACAAAATGCCTACAACTAATCCATTCCCAAGATGATGACGAATCCTAGTATATTGAATACGATTAGACAAAACTCTAAAGGAACTCCCTCTACCTCTAGCGGACATTCTTATCTACTTTGGTACAAAATATCGTTTCTCCCATTCGATAGTGCCACCGTGATTCCTTCGCTCATCAGTTAGGTCTGAAGGCCAGCCATCCTAACCAACAAAGATGTAAATGAATGGGAAGCTCCGAAGTCAAATAAGGCGCTCTCATAAACATGTCACACTCTAACTCTTCCTGTGATAATCATCACTACTTACTACTCGTAAGGACTCCTACAAAGGAAGTTAACTAAGGCAAGTTATAACCCCATACTTGTGATGATGCCAACTTCCATGGTGCCCTCATATGCCTCTCCTAAGGTAAGTGCGTATACCCTGGCTTGCACAGGCTATCGTAGGCCTCCACATTGGCATCATTCACTACACTGTGGGTGCCTGGAGACAATACTGAGTGTAATATCCATTCTATCCACATCTATAGCACATATTCTGGCCTTGCTGACAGTCCCCTTTGTGAGTTCTATGTCTAACGTTACACACTGACATCCCTCCACTCGTTCATGAACCTGGAATGATCAATGGTCATCCATCGGTCCTTAACACAAATTTCTATGGAGCTCCCAAGCTGCTCCCTTCGCCTTCTACTGTACGTTTCTTTAGATTCAGGGATACAACCAACAAGTTTTGTTGTTCCCGTTCGGCTATGGATGCCTTATGGACTAGTTTTCGAAGTCTCCAAATAGTCTACATGTGTCCTAATGTGGGTTTGCAACCTGTCCTAAAATCGTTCCGCTCTCATGGTTTCCATAGAAATAAGATGATGGGCAAACCTTCCCAACTCCATAATTTGACAGCATGCTACTCTACCGTCATGTTCCCATGGACTAAGTTAGCAAAGTTCTTTGACCTCTGTTTCCTTATAATCTCTTAAATATGCCGGTCATTAAATTCCTTTTTGAACCTCTCCTATAACGTTCTTCCTGTGGCTCCCAGTTTCATGGTAAGGAGTTGCCTCTAGGTATCCCACCATAGAGTTGCCTCTACTTGGAGCAGGTAGCTCGCAAGTAGCACCTTTTGGTCCGCATCTGCACACCTCAAACATCCTCTCTATGTCGGATATCCATCTTTCCACCCTGGCCAGTCCCTCATTTCCCAAGAATCTTGGGTAGAGATGAGCCAGAAATTGCTTGTACGTACATCCCCTAACTTCCTTCCTAGGGGATCCTAGCGACTGAACTTGCATGTGACGAGAACACATCTCATGTTGTTGTTCTAACATATCCGATATTTGATTTAGCACTCTCGCTAATTCCTTGTCTCATTCTCCGCTAGATTATCCTCCTTCATGACCACTCGGAACTCTTGGTCGCACTATCGTTGAATCCTACGATATAACCTAAGCCTATTACATCATATCCCATCTCATCGTCCTAAGCACAATTCAAGCTTATCACTAAATTTTCAACCTACTATACTAGATCAACTCCTATTTTCTTGTACTGTCCTATACTTCTAAGAGTTTCCCAGAGTTATGCATAAACACGCGCTTTGGTATCAAGATGTGGTGCCCCATTCCTCATGAAAGTCTAGTTGATGATCTGTGGTGCCAAAAATGTTGGTCAATCGGTTAACACCCAAAAGGGAATTGGAATAGGCATGTAATTTTTCAAAGGGAAGTACATGTGTAAGATGTTTAACTTGTGGAATTGTAGTGAAAATCTAAACCAAATATGTTGCAATAACAACGTTAACAATTAAGTACTAGAATACTAAATTTTATGAAAAATGGGCTTCTCGCCCTTCATTAAAACCTCAAAATATTAAATCATCCAAAGTACATATGGTTAATCGCCAAAAGGTGGCAGACTGATTACAAATAGTCGCCAAACTTCATACTGGAGATCCTAACAAAAGGCACAAGGTAGCTACAACAAGTACTAGTACTAAGGTGGGTACTAGCCTCCTTAATTGGGACTAAGATTGGACTGACTCTTGTTCCTCGGGCGTCATGCCCATGTCTAAACCTGCATCCAAGTCTATGGTCTAGAGAATGAAACTATAGGTAGGTTAGGTGGTTATGACAAGATTGCTAATGAGAGATAATGCTATAGAAGATGCTATGAGAACTTTTCATTAAAATACTAGATGGAAACGTATATGAGTGGCAAGGAATCATCCTCACCCTTTCAGCCTTGTACATCCCTTAAATATTTTGAGTAATCACCCTCTTCATTAAAAAGTATATATATAGGCATGATGAGTAATCACCATCTCGTGACGTTGCCCTTTTTTTTTATGCAAAATACATAAAAACACATTAGTAATATTATGGCATGGAATAATCCATTCTCATATAAGTATAAAACCTGTAAAAACTAGTATTCAACCTATTTCAACCTAGTAACATTTTTCTACTACAAGTGCTCATCATATAGATATTCGCCTCATAGGCAAGTATTCACCACACAGGCACATATTCACCACACACATCTTCGCCACACAAGCATATGTTCATCACAAAAACTTCTCACACAAAGATACTTGTTGCACCGGAGATGATTCTACCTGGCCAACAACTTGAGGACACATCACGTGATACGTTGGGAGATCTCACATCCCAACAATCAAGTGTGGCCAAATATGACATCGTTCCACCCCACTCCCCACGAGGCATTCTCCTTCTCCTGTGATGTACATGGCAACATTTCACATAATGGTTTAGGGAATCCTCTATCCCGTCCCATGAATATAGACTCACAATAACGACTCATACAGATATAGACACACTCACACCGAGATCAAGGGTTCCCACACAGGGTTTCAAAGTCATGTATTGAAAATAGTTAAAACATCCAAAACATTGAAAACATCAAAAATCAGTGAGTAAATATAGCTATAAACATAATGATTGAAATATTTATTCATGCTTGTAGAATGAGAGGAGAAGTTACAGAGATATGTAATGCCTCTCACCCACAACATTCACCCCCACATTAGTCAGCTCTGTGTTAAAAGTTAACCAACCTTCCTATGTCGAAAGTTCTTTTGTTGCCTCTTCGCTCCTTGCTTTCCGAAGTAGTTGCCTTCACGAGATCTTTGGAGAATAAAGTCTCAAAAGTGTGATATTGTCTCATGACTAGCTGCTTTAAATAGAGTAGGATTGTCAGATGTCCTTTTTGACAGATGTCTTACTCCAAATTTACAGTAAGGATTTTATTTAATCCTTCTCTATCACACTGTACGATGACAGAGATAGATGGCCAAGCATGGTCCTCACGCTTGGTCCTCTAACTTTCGTCAAGTGTGGCTTGAGTCGTACTACTGTGTCAGAGGACGTGACTCATCAAGCTTTCACCTTTTATTGCGGAACCACTCCGAATGTGACATTTTAGATAGAGTGTGAGCTTCGGCATACAACATTGTTACCTTTACGAGACTTTCCATATTATCTCAAAAAGTTTCCATGTCTAGGTTGGTCAGTCCTTGACCATTGCTCATCCTAGGAGAGTAATCCTACCTCCCTTTGGGTGGGTAACTTTTATCTCGTCCTAGTTCACCGGCTTCTTCAACTCCTTGTTTTCGTCTACATAGTCGGCGACTTTTTAAGCTCGCCTACCATGGTCGAGACACTTATCTCCACCTCGCTTTAGGACATGTCTGCTGAGCCTCCTACAAGGTACTTGCTTGCCCAGATGTTGGGCTTGCTGCACTCTGCATCTCCCGCTACTGCTTTCCTTAGACCACTAAAGTATTTTTCATCTTTTTCCTTCCACTTAATTTTAAGAATGGTCTGTCCCCTTTCGCGTTAGGTGGTTTGACACATGTTTTGCGCATATGAAGCATATTTAATTATGAGCTCACCCTTAGGTCCACTGATGTCAGATGATAAACTCATTTAGAGGTACACTTCATTTGGTTATTTTATAGTAAAGAGTGCTTACCATCTAGAGAATGAGAGGTTTATGAGACAATTATGTGGTACCTCTAACACTTAGTCTTGTGCAGAGTTTTTTATGTTCATATTGTTTGCTAATATCCCTCCAAATGTTAAAACTTTTATATGGAAAGCATGTAATAATCTTTTACCAACAGGATGCAAGCTTTGTAAATGTCGGGTCTTGGATAATAGAGATTGTCCTGTCTGTCACCTAGAGGATAAAACTGTTAAATACATTTTTTGGAAGTGTCCTTTTGCACCGGTTGTCTGGGGTAATTTTCGTACCACTCTACAAAAATCATCCCTACGAAATATCACATTCTGGAAATTATGTTTGGATTTCTAGTAAAGATTCTTGCTGAAGATAAGGAATTAATGTTGTGTATTGCTCGAAGTATTTGGCTTAGAAGAAATTCTCTAGAGTTTATACATTCTTTTGATCACCCTTTGCATCTAATTGATCATACAAAAGCCTCTCTTGCAGAATTTCAAGAACTGCAACACCATGGTCGTACTGCTCTGCATCAACATATAACACATCCTAGATGGCATGTACTAAACAATGGTTATGTTAAAGCTAATTGGGATATAGTTGTTGCTATGGGAATGGCAAGGTCAGTGCTGGGATTGTAATTAGAGATTCTATGGGTCAAGTATTGGCTTGTAAAGAAACTACTAAACTGACTTATCTTTCCCCTAAGAATGCTGAAGCTTTGGGTGCTTTCATTACTGTTAGTCATTGTCTAGACTTGGGATTCACATAGGTGATTTTGGAGAAGATGCAAAATTGATTGTGGATGCAATTAATAGTGTAGCTGAGGATCTTAGTAAATGTGGTCATATCATTTCATATATTAAGTTGTTCTTGTTGTCTTATCTTGGTCTTTTACTCATGTTAAAAGGTTTGCTAAACAAGTGACTCATCACTTGGCCAAGGGGGCTTTATGCTTATTGGATGATGTAGTAGTTATAAAGGATGTACCTTTGAACATTCGTCCTTATGTAATTGTTAATGTATCTATTAAAGTAATGAAGTTTTGTGTTTTGCTAAAAAAGAAACCATAGAATACCTCCATCATTCAAGCCTGGTTTGAAACGAGTAGCTAGATACAATCTTAGAGTGTGCAAACCTCTCGCATTCTCTTTAAAAAAAGTAGAGTCCACTATTAAAAAAGTAATTTTTTCATGAGGGTCTCAAATTTACCCACTTTTTTCAAAAAGAATGCATAGAACTTGCATATCTTAAAATTGCAAATATCATTTCTGTTCTAAAAGAATAATGTTATATACAACATCAAGCCTAGTTCAAGTCTCGTTAATTGAAATAGATTATTGGGCCACAAGCCCATTGAAATAGATTTCTAAACACGAACCCGTTGGTCGGTTAACGTGTGTATCCTTGAAAGTCCCATGGATGCTCTTTATTAGCCGACTTGAAAATCATGACCCAATTTGAGTTGTCTTCTTCTATCAATTCAGATTGCACCATGTTATTTAAAAGAGATAAAAAAAAAAAAAAAAAACCTCAGCCCTGTCAGTCGGAAAGTGCACAAATTATTATTATTATTTGATGATTAAATTGAAAAATAAAATACACTTTTCACTCTTAAAATAACAAGTATTCCACATTATTCATAATAAACTAAAAAAATGATACATATCACATCCAAAGTAGCAAAAATTGGCAAATCACATACTATTTGTCCTAATCTGACCTTTAAGAAGATAAAATTTTATTTATCTCTACTTTGGAGGCTCTTTTTGTTCCCGTAACTCCTTTTAAATTGAAGACATATACTGTGGTAAAATTATGCCCAAATTGGATATTCATTAGTGTCTAAGAGTAAACAAAATGAACATTCACAACATTATAACGAAAACATCAACTTTTATATTTTTTAAATACTTTTAGAGAGACAAAACATTTTCTATTTAGAAATAACAAAAGACTAATTGGTATAAGATTACTCTCCCAGCTTAATGATGCCTTAATGAAAGTCCCTCTCTTGGTGCTAAACCTTCTTTCTATAAGTTAAGAGATTTAGGCCTTTGTTTGGTTATGCAGTTCAGATGAGATGAGATGTTTTGTTGAAAGTTGAATAAAATATTGTTAGAATAAAATTTTTTAATAAAATTTTTATTTTAGAATTTGAAAAAGTTGAATTATTTATTATACTTTGTATGGGAATTTGAAAAAGTAGTAATGATAAGATGAGATGAGATAAGATAATTTTGTATATCCAAACCATAAAAGGTCACTCAAGGGCAGAGCATCCATCGGGAAGTTTTGAGAGAGAATTATAGAAATAGAAAATAATACTATACCCTATAAGTTTGCTCTCTCAATTTGACCACTCATATATTTTATTTTATTTTTTAATATTTTTTTATTTAATAATTAAGGAATTGAATATTAGTGTCTCAATTTGACCGCTCATGTATTTTATTCTATTTTTTACTGAATGATTAAGGAATTGACTTTTAATGTATTAGTATTTTAAAAAAAAATGTTTAAACATGTTTAAAAAATATTTGAAAAAAGAAAGAAAGTACAATTTGCATGCACACCAAATGGATAAACTTGGATGAGATAATAGTACTGCCCTTATAGAAATAGTGCAATAAAGGTTAAAGGGTGGGGTTTTTTTTGTTTTTTTGACAAAGATAGATAAAAATGGGCATCATTACGATGGAAAGAACCTAACATACGCCATCTCTAAGATATACATTGTCTAGAAAAAAGGTATTTGTCACCCGCAAAACGCCTTGCCATATTGTCTAACGTGACACACAAGAACAACTTCTTGACGTGACAGGTTTTGACGCATGCCAATTGAGTGCAACTTACTGTGTCTTGTAAATGGCTAGCAACAAGCAACATTGTTGAGGCCTCATGGGCGGCTAACGGGTTTCAAAAATGTTGCATCCATCGAATGTTGGGTTTCGATTGCATCCCGATATTTTTTATTTAATAATTAAGAAAATATTTTTAATTGATGTTATAATTTAAAAAAAATGTTTAAGAATATAAAAAAAATAAATAAAAACACTTTTTGTTCTTATCGGGATGGGTCTCGTGCTGTTCAATGGGTTTAGGTGATGTTTGGGTGTAAAAACTAAAAACTTCGTGTTTGGGAAGAACTTTCAGAGGTTTTTTTTTTCTTTTTTTTTTTTTTTTTTTTCTGAAGCTATAGTTCCCACCTTAGGTTTCATATAGGAGTTTATAAATGAATGAAACATAATAGAACAAAAAGAATGAAAAGTAAATGAGTGGATTGAAATATGTTTGAACAATGACTTTATGAGAAAATCATAGGAGAACTGTAGTGCTGGGATGTGCCACACATGAGTCACACCTCTCACCTTTTGTGACATTGGTGTGTGCTTGCATGCCCGGCTTACAAGAGTGAAATAAATACACAGCAAAAATGTATTAGATAGGGCAAGATTAAAGTTTACAAGTTAGTACCAAAGATATTAATAAATTCAACAAATCAATATTGTAAATATCCACAAGTCACCATGTGACGGAGTCTAATATTGGAGGGAGTTTGCACCATGACCAGCTGGTGTTGTCAGTCTTACTAATTCGTAGTTATCAGCAAAGAAACAAAGAAATAAGGATCATGTTAATCCACTAGTGATTATCAATAAGGATGTTAATCCATTAATTTTTGCATTTAGAAATTTAATTTGTTAAAGGATTTTATTCCCAATCCGTTCGATATTCTAGAATCAACTTGTTAGCAGTAATTATTCAAGTGTTTGTTTGTAAAGTGGAGGAACACTTGTTGCTTATTGAATAAATTATTTGTTGATCCTGAGATGAGAATATTTGCGTGGTGAGACTCCATTGCCTTAGCAAGTTCTTACTTTAATTCTTAGTGCAAGTCCGCCATAAATTTTGGTATCAAGAGTCGAAGTTCCAACTTCCACCATGAATGCGCGTAGTTGCAACACTTCCTATTTAACACAACAGCAACGTGATGGCGTTCTTCTGGAGGTAGTAAACTAGGTGGGGTCCCTTACAAAGAAAATTGACATAATGTGGGCACACGTGTTTGACAAACCAGAGAGTTCAAACCACCCTAAGCAAGATGACGGTGTTGATACAGTGGGAAATAGAAGACCACCTGAAGGTGACCTCAACGTTGACGACCACTCCCAAATACCACTCTGTACCCCTTTCCAAAACTCACTCTAGGCCCCTCGGACATATGCAGAGGAAGGAAATTTCCCACCGCATATGGAGACCCTCTTAAACAGAATGGAGACTCTAGAACACCATTACAATGACACCATGCATCGAGTATATGTGGAAGTGCCTGATTTTTATGGGAAATTGGATCTGTGTGCTATCCAGGATTGGCTGACCTCCTTGGAGGACTATCTTGACTGGTTTGGGAAAGCGGCTGACCATCGTGTGCATTGTGTCAAGATGAAGTTGAAGGGTCAAGCCAGAGTGTGGTGGCAAAGCATGGAAGAACATTTACACAAGCTTCATTAGCCACCTATTGCTAACTGGGAAGAAATGAAGATGAAGCTGCAGGAGAAATACTTGCCAATTGACTATGAAGAAATATTATGTGAAGAATTGTTGCTGTTGAGGTAGGAGAATACATCGATCAATGAATATACCAACAAGTTCCTTGAACTTAGCATCCACAGCCATGTCTCCAAAACTGAAAGCCAATCGATTACAAGCTATAAGGCTGGATTGCAAGACAATATATAGAGGGAACTCCTCACCATTCGGTTGATAAGCGTTGAAGAAGCCTACCAACTAGCCCTGTGTGTTAAGCAACAAAATGGATCCACACCATAAAAACCAGAACCCAACTGGGGAACATCCACTCCTAAGAGTTCCACAACGTCCAGAAAAATAGATCGGATGATCAATCGGGGCCATGTGACACCAGAAAAAAGAACACCAGAGTGTGACCCCGACAAAAGTAAGTTGAAGGAATGCTACTAGTGCAAAGGAAATGGGCATTTTACCGTAGTTTGTCCCACTTTGGAACAATGGCTTATGTTGATGTGAGATAATCCACCAGCAATCGAGGAAGGGGAGATGTGCTTTGACTCAGATGATGACGAGAGAAGGCCTTCAGAGGAGGTATTGGAAGGCTCTAAGCTACTATATATGTCATTTGGAAGGTGTTGACAAGACACAAGAAGGAGGAGCCAAGTGGAGAGGACTGGTTGCACAACAATATATTCCATACACAAGTTGAGCATCAAGGGAGAGCCTTGAATCTCATCATTGATAATGGCAGTGACATGAATGTCATATCCAGTGAGATAGTTCAAAAACTGAAATTACTAGTAGAGAACCATCCAAATCCCTACAAGCTGAGCTGGGTGGATGATACGTCAATACCCGTCAAGCACCAGTGCTTGATTACCTTTTCCCTAGGAAAGACTAATGTGGATACCTTATGTTGTGATGTAATACCGATGAAAGCATGCCATCTATTGTTGGGGCGGTCGTGGCTTTATGACAGAAGGGTCAAGTATGATGGATACAAAAATACTTATTCCTTTATGTTTGGTGGCAGGAAAATAACTTTGTGGCCTATGAAAATCCATGATTTCGACGCGTCGATGGGAGAGGACCGAGTGCTCACCTTCAAAAATTCAACCAAGAAAGCCTTGACTGTGGAATCATCTTCGAGTTAGTCACCAAAGCGAGTGAGTTTCAACTGAGTGCCAAAGCATTACCTCCTAAAATCAGTGCCCTTCTAAAGGAATTTTCAAACCTAACCCCAGAGGAACGACCCCACACATTGCCTCGCATGCGAGATATACAGCATGCTGTGGATCTAGTGTCTAGAGCCACATTGCCCAACACGCCCGCTTATCGAATGAGCCCCATCGAACACTGAGAACTCCAGCAAGGCATGTTTTGTGCACTCTACACTGAGAGCCCCAATTGTAGAGTGCACAAAACATGGTTCTTTTATATGGATGCCAATGGTTGGGAAAGCCTTTCATACGATTAAGACTGGCATTATCAAAGCCCCTATCCTTTGGCTTCCTAATTTCGAACAACCTTTTGAAGTAGCATGTGATGCATCCCACACAGGCATCGGAGGCATACTTAGTCAGCAAAGCGACCCTATTGGCTTTTTTGTAGCGAAAAGTTGAAAGAAGCTCGGCATCGTTATTCGACCTATGACTTCAAGTTCTATGCGATTGTTCAATATCTGTGCCATTGGAGACACTATCTCATTCACCAAGAATTTGTTCTCTATACGGATCATGACTCTCTCTGCCATTTACACTTGTAGAAACATTTGAGTGCCAAGCACGCACGCTAGGTCAACTACTTGCAACAATTCTCATTTGTTCTCGAGCATAAAGATGGTGCCAAAAACAAAGTTGCTGATGCCCAAAGCTACTTTACTCACCACGATGGCAGTCACCACCACTGGGTTCAACTCAATCAAAGGAGATTACAAATCCGATAAAACATTCAGCTCCATATATGAATCCCTCTCATAAGGTAATGCTATGGATCTCCCCAAATACACACTCATAGAGGGATTTCTATTTTTCTAGATCAGGTTGTGCTTGCTAGATACCATAATTTAGGATTATGTGATCCAACAGCTACATGCAGAGGGGATTTTGGGCATTTTGGTGACTACAAGACCATCAATCTTGTTAAGGATAAGTTCTTTTGGCCTGGCCTCAAAAGCAAAACACTCGACTTTACACACCCATGTCGGAGCCAGAGAAACCATGGAAAAATATTAGCACGGATTTTGTGCTCGGACTTTCATGAACAATCAGGGGACATGATTCAATATTTGTGGTGGTTGACTGGTTCTAAAAAATGGCTCACTTCCTTGTTGCCAAACGTATGATGCTTCTCGAATGGCCTCCTTTTTTTCAATGAAGAGGTGCGCCTCCATGGCTTGCCAAAACTATCGTATCCGACTACGACGTCAAATTTTTTAGCTAGTTTTGGAAAACATTGTTGGCCAATACCGAAACCAAATTACAATTCTCGAGTGCATTTCATCCTTAGATGGACAGACAAACCAAAGTTGTCAATCGCAGCTTGGGCAATTTATTACATTCCCTTGTTACTGATCATAGCACTACATGGGATCTCCTCCTTCCCCATGCCGAGTTGGCATATAACAACTCATTTAGCTACAGTACAGGTCGTTTCTCATTTGAAGTAGTTATTGGCCTTCAACCAAGGACACCTCTCGACTTGGTTCCTTTGTCCTTGCCACCACGCGTCAGTGAAGGAGCTAAAGATTTTTACCATCACTTGTAGGAGGTCCATGAGGGTGTACACTGTTGGATAACTAGCAGCAGTGAACGGTACAAGCAACATGCAGATATCTCACGTTGACATGTTGAGTTTCAACCTGGAGATTTTGTGCTCACTCACATTAAACCCGAGAGGTTCCCACAAGTTGCACTTACGAAATTGCACTCACGGAAAGCATGACTGTTTAACGTGCTATGACATTAAGGCTCAAACGCTTACCTCCTGGAATTGCCATCGGAAGTTCAATTCAGTCTCGTTTTCAACGTGGAAGATCTCACTGCTTACAGTGGTCATGATCCATCTTTTCACTAGCACAACCCTACAATAGATCTACCTAACACTTGAAAGCTACATGATGTTATTGAAGCCATTTTAGAAGATCATTTGGTGTCAACTCGGCGAGGGGGATACCGGAAGTTTCTTGTTAAGTGGAATAACAACCGTTGTCTGACTACTGTTGGCTTCAAATAGAGGAAGTACAGTAGCTTAATCCCGACATCTTAGAACTCTATCAATCGTGGCATCCGTCAGAGTCAGATTCTTTTAGGGGAGGGGAAAATTGACGGTGTCCATTATTGGAGGGAGTTTGCACCATTACCAGGATGCAAACTCCTGGTAATGGTGCACCTGAAAGGTCACATCTCGAGTAAGTTTGTTGTGATGCCCTGAGTAAAAGTGAGCACCTAGAAGTCGCAATCACTAGATTTGGAATTGTTTATTTTATTAAGTTGTTGGATTTTAGGTCAACATGGTCCGAGTTATTGAACCATTATATATAAGGAAAGGTTTATTATTCAAATCACGATGCCATGAGAAGTATAAGCCGCAAAAGTCATTCTAGGGTCTTGGAAGATTCTAGATTTGTTAGGTTATATTGAATGGTTAGGAACACCCTTTAGGAGAGGCTCTTATTTATGAAAAATGAATATAGAGTATAAGGATAGGGTGTCTGAAAATCTTGGAAAAGACCCTCCATCCATGTTGCCTCCCACTTTTTAGACCAATAATACTACACCACTTAGGGTAAGTCAGGTTATTAAATGAGGATGTCAATAAGTAATGGGAACTTGCAATACAATGATGGGAAACATAAAGGTCGAAGCCAAGCACTTAAGGAGTCTCCATGCATGCACCATGCCACCCACCTAAGCCAATAACATTTCAGCATTTTGACATGAAAATCTTGAGGTAGTGCAATGATTGAGTGCAAAACTTGTGGGAAAAGCAAGCCACACACCAACCACACACTAGCCAACCTTCTGCCACAAGGTCGCCACTTGTTCTTCATGCACCAGTAGTGTTTTGTGACCCTTAGATTCCAAGAGAGGTAATGATGAGGGAGTAAGGAAGAGAGGAATTAGGCTATGCCACTTGGTGCCCATGCATTGAAGATTCATGTGACCCAAAGGTTTCCAAGAGAGGCAATGATGAGGGAGTAAGGAAGAGAGGAATTTGGTTATGCCACTTGGCACCTATGCATTGATGATTCATGTGACTCTTAGGTTTCCAAGAGAGACAATGATGAGTAAGGAAGAGAGGAACTCAGCTATGCCACTTGGCACCCATGCATGAGGAATTATGGTGAGTACTCAGAAAAGGCAATGATGGAGAAGAAAGGGCTAGGGAAACTCGGCTAAGGCAAGAGGACGCCGCTTGGCATCCATGTGTTTGATAGCTTGTGGATTTTAGGTCAAGATAGTCCGAGTTCAAGAATCTTAAACATATATTAAGTTGTGTTTTTAAAATTTTATTTCTACACGAATATACCAAATTATCGAGATCTAATTCTACATATGGTTATATTTTTATGATTTTTAATTTCTTTTTACTTTTCGTCACATGATAGAAAAGTTGGCCCCTCTTCAAAATTGACTGACTTCAACAACTAATTATCTACCTTTGACCGTCACTCCACCTCTGATCTCTAACTTTATTTGATATACGCTATATAAAATATATTAGAAATATACTCTTCTTATATATATATATATACACACACACTAACTATAGGCTTCAAATTATAATAATGGGTTATAATTGTAATATAAGTCTTAACTTATACATATATTCAGTAGTAGCATATTAACTTGTAAAGGTCTTATAGTAAGTATTAATGTTAGAAGACCTAGTGTATTTCATTGAGTAATTATTAATGGTTTTATCAAGATATACTTAGTTATCTCTTAGTACAATATATGTATTAGTTTATAACTTAGAGTAATTATTAATAATTACAATGTTATATCATGATATTATTGATATAGTTTAGAGAAATTCCATTCATAATCTTTTAATCATCATTTTCTTAACATCCCTTGATGAGATATCAAGTAATTGATAGACAAGTGAAACAAAATTAATATTGTTTTAATAATTTAACATTATGAGATGATGATGAATAAAAAGATGATAACTAGCATTACTCTGAACTAGATTTCTACCTTTGTCAATATCTAATTTCAAGAATCCTGGATTCTATCATTATAGCTTATAAGCTTACTACTTTATTCAATGTGTCATATTATAGCCATGATTTAACTATCAACTTAATTACTATCTTAATTGATACCATGACAAGTTTCTCCACAAATCAGCCCTATTTTTGTAGTTAGAAAAAGAAGAGAGCCCAAAGCTATTTCTTACAAAAACCACGTTAGAACAAGAAGAAACCACAAATCGGCCTTGCTCCTATCTAATTTCAAGGATCTTGAATTCTATCATTATAGCTTATAAGCTTACAACTTTATTCATGTTGTCATATTATAGCCATGATTTAACTATCAACTTAATTACTATCTTAATTGATACCATGACAAGTTTCTCCGCAAATCAGCCCTATTTTTGTAGTTAGAAAAAGAAGAGAGCCCAAAGCTATTTCTTACAGAAACCACGTTAGAACAAGAAGAAACCACAAATCGGCCTTGCTCCGAAAAGCATTTTTTCCCCAAGAAAAACAAACCCATTTATTAGATTTTATCTGGAAATGAAGAAAAATGTTGGATTCCATGATTAACAGATTTCTCCCAAACCCATTTCGACTATTTCTCCTAAACCCAATTTTCAAATTTTGTCTGAGTAGCTCTTGTAAACCTTTTGGATCTCTTCCACTCGATCTTTCAACTCAAACTTTTCATCAATCTTCAGAGGATTTAGACCTTCAACCTCGATTGCAGACTCTAACTCTTCTTCTTCTTCTTCTTCTAAAATAGTATGAGGTCCCCCAGTTATTTGATTCCTTAGTTCCATCTTCAGCTGTTCTAATACATCCCCATTCTCCTCCCATTGGAAATCTGAGTCACTTTGGTAATCACAACTTGATTCAGATTGTTACTCCTGCAATTCGGTTCCTTTAGATTTTTCCAAAATATTTTCGGATTTCAACTCCTCTTGGACTAAACCTTCCTCTTAATTTTTGTTCTCAACATTTCTAGACTATCTCCCAACAAAAGCTCTCTCTTCCAAGCTGATTAAATTCTATAGATGGTGTAATAATTCTGAACACCTTTTACTTTTTAACCATCATTGGCTAAAAGGGCTTTAGTTTCCAATCCTTCACTTACAGATTTATCAGCAAAAGCCTTACAATCAATCATGGGACTGCTCATTGACAATTGCCCACTTGAACTAATCGACTCTAGTTCCAACCCAAATCATACAGAGTAATCATCACAAACCGATTCAACTTCATCCCCAAAATCATCCTTAAGAACATTTCTTTCTATACAATCCCTCTCTCCCTTCGCAGAGTTTTCAGTGAAAGTTCCCCCTTCTGCTTTCTTTGCAGCCTTTCCAGAACTAAAATTTACAATAGAGTTCTTTTTGTACATCCCCGAATCGTGTTCCCGAAAGCATAATCATTTATAAAATGTTGTGTAGCCAAAACAAAATGAGCCTCGGGATTACGATATGGCCAAATAGATAGGGAGAAAGAGGTCGGGCTCCTTGCGGTTACAAAACGAAGAGGGAGAGGGAGAGGGAGAGAGAGAGAGAAATGAAACACATCGTTTTGTTCCTCCAAAAAATGCAGCTGAAACACAGTCATTTTATTAAATGATGTGGCCCACCATGTTAGAGTTTGCATGCCGGTTGTGCTCTGACACTTGCCTTTAACATTTTTCTATTCAATATACAATATCAGAATTTTCAATTAAGGATATATATTAATTTCTATTACTTACTTTTTCATAATTTCATGAGCGTAGGTCAAATTTTTAAGTGATCAAGATGCATATCATACTTGATGGTAAATGGCTAATGACTAAGTGGTGCCATTGTGTAAAGATTAAAGATCCCACAAATACCAAAATGGTAAACAATTCTTCTACGTGCAGTCGAGGGGTGCAAGCGGTGGGGAGTCGGCAGATTCTTGTAATGCCATGTCAGTTGTTATTAAAAAATAAAGAAAAACCACGAGTACACTTTCTGTGTTATCGTTATCTAGAAGAAAAGAAGAAATATCTTCTGCACATCCCAAGCCTCAACAGCTATATGTCTAAGTGTAACAACCCGATCCTAAAATTAGACAATAAGATAAATTTTATGTATTTTTCTTATGATTATTATTATTATTATTATTATTATTATTATTATTAGATTTTATAGGATGGATTATTATTTTAGAGTTCTATCTCCATTAAGACTCCTAAACCATACCAACTATTATAAGTCTTTACCCATGGCTCCACTCCCATGCACATACACGTCTCCCTCATCCCTCTAGGGTTTGTTTTTGTTCTTTATTTGCCTATATTTATAACCCTTCGTGCATGAAGAAAACTCAAGAATAGTTGTCGTCTCTTTCCACCTCAACTCCCTCATGCACACGTTCCATGCAAACAGAATTTTTCCTCAACAATCTAAGGTTGCCGTCGACCCTCTTGTGCTGCCAAGCTTCACGCCACTGCGAAGCTCCTCCAAGCCAGACCAGCGTTGCATGCCTCCCACATCAATCACAACCGCATCTGCACCGTAGTCCCTACATGATCTTTGCCGCAACAAGTCGCAACTCACCCAGCTGCCGCGAAAACAACCTCCACAAACCATGATCCTCGCTGTTCCATCTCCACCCAGCCTGGTCCTCACCCACTCAGAAAACACTACCCTCAACCTCTCGAGGAGCCCCTGTTTCCCACACCAAAAACAGAGCACCATCTCAGCATGCAACAACCGGGACCGTGACTCGACGTGGAAACCACCGTAGTCAATTCAACTGTCTAGACCATGCACAACGGGGCACGCCACTGTGAAGAGTGTTCCACCACCATGACCTCACTTCGCACCAACAACCGAAGCACCAGGTCGCTACATAACCAGATCCCATGCACGACAGTTTGCGTTAGGAGACCTTAAAGCCGAAGCTCGGATAGCCACCACCCAATGCACGAAATCAACCGCCGATCACCCCAGGACGTCGGGGTGCTCCCACGGTGCCAGAAACTGCCGGCCATTGTAGTCCCGTCACACCCACTCCCTCAGGTAAGCCACTGTCGTCGCACTCAGCCACGTGCTCCTCCTCCCTCTCAGTAAGTTCTGCTGACAACACTCTCTCCCTCTCTCGGTGTTGCACCACCGCAAGGACCCTCTAGCTGAGTTGCCGTGACCCCCGCCAACCACCCAGAACCGCCGCATGTTAGCGCTTCCCTCGGTGAGTTTCGACTCTATCGCATGCCTCTCGCCCAAGCTCCCCAGCCCTCTATTTCTCTACCAAATATATTAGTTGCTTGTAGGTTTTAATTTACTAAGTGCAGGTGCTAAAATGAGATTACCTTTATGCCCTTTTAATCTAGTATCTTGGAGGATTGTTTTAAATTATATTTATAAATTTACACTTAAATATAGGTTAATTATGGAGACTATTACGTCATATTATTTGAAGTTGTATTGGGCTTAATATTTTAAAAGTGGGTTTTTACTTAAATAAATATATTAGTCAAATGCTCATTTTTATAAGAAAGTGTTTAAAGAATTTGAAATATATGTTCAAGTATAATATTGAGCCTAATATTTAATATTTCCTTTGCCTATTTAATAGAATTTAATAAAAATTTTATGTTATATTTTAAATAGAAAAAAAAATTAAGGAATTTTAAACTATATTATTTAGTATTAATTTTACAATTAAATTTCAACAGTAAATAGCAATTGTTTAATCGTTTATTTTTAAATACTTTAAATCTATGGTATGAAATGAACCTCTAATGTTTTTATAATAGATTTTGATATATTTATGCTATTGAAGTTGTAAAATTTTAAAATAAAGAAATATGTTAAGAGTAGTAAAATAATATTAATATTTATTAGATTTCTTATAAGATTGAATAATTATGTTAAGGAAGGAAAACTATTTTAAGAATTGAAGTTTATGACTTATTTAAAATAGCCAAGTGTTTTAATAAAGTATAATATGTTATTAGTATTTTTAAGTAATATAAAATATCAAGATTTATTGATTATGGTGTTAAACAAAATATTTATTTGACTATCTTCTAGATTATGAATTTAATTAAGTAGGATATTAGTACATGTTGTTTCTAGACAGATTTAGTGATAGTTAATGTTGCGTATAGGTGACGAGTTACGAAGTGAGATTTAAGAAGAAGCGCATCAAGGTAAGTAATTTGATCACAAATTATGATCATCACAGTTTAGCTTATTTATGTTATTATTAGTGACAATTCTTTGACAGCCATTTTTATGTACCACTCCTGTCATATGCAAACATGTCATCCAACATAGCACACGATCATGTCATTCTGCATCATGTTCACATTTAGAAATTATAATTATGTATGTATTATGCCATGCATCTCATGTGTATAAGATACGTAAGATATCTTAAATCCAAGTGCAAAATAAGATCAGATCAGTTAATCAGATGGTCATTCAGATGCATGGTACCAATGCAGTTCAGTTTCAGCGTGGATGTGCAAGCCACGGACTCAAGCGTGGTCTACCATAGTATGCCAGAATACTATCAGCAGCTCCCCTCACGGCCGTGGGACGTGAGGCCGATGCACAACCTCGCACACAGGGTTAAGTGTGTTGGCCAATCAGAACAGTTAGTTAAATCAGTTAAGTCAGAACAATCAGTTAATTTAGATAAATCAGTCATACATAGCATAAACATCAGTATGAACAGTCATGAATTTTAAGCTCTTAGCATGAAAACTTTTATGAAAACCTTATGTTTAGTATGTTAACATTGTAATGGATGTCTTACTGAGTATTCAACTCATTTTAGTTTATTTTTATGTTTTTAACCACCCAGGTGAGGATGATGAATACGAGCAGACAACCCAGGATTGGAAGGAGCAGTTGATTTAATTTCAGACCTTCTAGAATAAAATTGATTTTTATGACATAGCTTTTATTCAGTTTATTTATTATATTTTTGAAAGACATTTTTATTAGACAAAGTTTTTATGAAATAAATCCTAATTTGATTTTTTTAATATGAGATCTCTTCCCGGGTTTATTTTATGAAAAACACGTGACACTCCTAGATTACAGGAAGGGGGTGTTACACTGAGCATGGAGCAAGCATCCTCTTGCTCCTCTTCCTCCACCATTAAACTCGGTGGCAGAGCCATCGACTGCCATAACCCCATCATCAGAGATTCAAGAAAAAGTGTCAGAGCTCTCTCTATTCCATGCATTTCTCAGTTGCCGCCCATCAATCCCAAACCTTACCACTAGCTCCAAGACCAAAAGATCAATAAAATCTCTTCTTCAAAGTCAAGAGACTGATTAAGTGAAAACATTGTAGTTAGTGAGTATTTAAATTAAGACTTTTTGACCTAAAAATCACTATAAATACTCACTTACACATCACTTTTGCTAAAAGGATGTCCTGAAGTCAATAAGAAAAGAAAAAGCGCTAAAATGGTCATCATACATTCAGGACACCCAATACACTTTCATACTACGCTTAGGAAATTTCCCAAAGCTTCATCACTCAAATCCTAACTCTCTGCATTGTGTTTACAGACCATTCACTCTAGAAGGAACCAGATGGAATTGGAGATGATTCAGTTGAGGGTGCAACAAAGGATGGGAAGAGTGAAGATAAAAGGCAGAGGAAGGAGGATCAAAATGTTGTTGATTTTTTTATAGGGAATACAGGAAGATAAAGTTAGGGTCTCTTCTTTTGGAGTTTTTTCTTTTCTTTTCTTAGCTAATGTTTGTAATTTTTATTTTTTTCGTTGAACTTAGGAGTCTTGAGATGAACGGGGAGTAATCTTTGAAACCTAAGTCAAGGGAAACCATCAAGCATTGTTTACTCTTTAAGGGTTTCGATTCCCAGATTGTGGTATTTTTTTTTCTTTAAGTTTTTTTATCAATCCTGAATCAAGTCAAAATTGGGGGTTCTTTTCATTTTTCTTGATCTTTCGTTCATTGAGAGCACGTTGGATGCTTGAAAGGTGAAAATCTCATTTCTCTGAATGTGTTAACCGAAACTGGGAAGATAGGAATTTATTGAGAATATCTTTTATTAATCTTTGTTCCTTGTTGTGCGTACATTATATCCATCATCCAAATGTTCTATCCTTGACAGGAATAACATTTGAAGGAAACTTCGGGATAATGAAGCTTTTTTTAGATTATTCACTATGAGAAGGTTGCCTGAGACTTAGGTTTATTTTTCCGGTTAATTAAATTTTCTATTTGAGCATTTAATCTGCTTGAATCTGTTTTGCACAAGTTTTTCAGTTTCTTTAGTGATTTGATTTGATGGAAGAGTAGGCTAATCTTACCTCACTCTTATTGAGCCTTTGGGTAACTGGGATGAGATAATCTCTATCAAAAAAGAGTCCCTTGGTCAACACAGTGGCCCAGAGGTAGATAGATACAACGTCCATTTCTTTTCTTTTCTTTTCTTTTTAGTTCTGAAGTATAAGTTGTCTTAATCCTTATGAAATCGACCTTGGGACCTTCACCACACAACAACACAACACCTCTTGCACTTGGGAGGTAATAAAATTGGAGAATCAAGTTTTTGGCACTGTTGTCGGGGATTAATGACAATTTATAGAACTGACACAACGAGGCAAAAATTAGGGGAGACTAAGTGTGAACCTCTTCGCACTTTGGTGATATCGAACCCTATCTTTTCTTTATTATTTGCCTGTTTTGTGTTTTGATTGTTTTGTGTTAATTTTGAGTAATAATTGTATACCAAACTTCGATTGTGAGTAGTTCATTGCTGCCACAATCCTTCACCAATCTTGGTGTTGTTTAAGGGTCTTGGTTGGGTTTGTGTATGACTGCTTGGAGTAGAGACTATTCCTCTAGATTAGTCAGAACACCTGTGACACATTTTGATTGTGAGTCACTCTCATTTGAGTCATCTTCTGAGAGTCTTAGTATCATGGCTGAAGAAGAACAAGATGAGAGGAGAGTGGGGAATCATAACAGGACTCTCAAAGATTATTTGCAACCTACTAGGACTAGCTCACCCTCATGCATTATACAACTTCTTAATGCAAATAATTTCAGTTTTAAACCTAGCATGATACCCCTTATACCTCATTTCCATGGGATGGAGTCTAAGAACCCATATTTGCACATTAAAGAATTTGAGGAAGTTTGTTCAATTTTTATGGATCGAACTTGTACTGAAGAAGTAATCAGACTCAAGTTATTTTCCTTTTCATTAAAAGACAAAGCCAAGACTTGGCTAAATTCTTTGAGCCCTAGATCCATAGGAACATGGCAAGAGATGCAGACTGAGTTTTTTTAAAAAAAATCTTCCCTATGCACAGAACCAATGCACTAAAGAGGCAAATCATGAATTTTGCCCAAAAAGACACTGGAACCTTTTCTCAGTGCTGGGAGAGGTTCAAAGACTAACTCAATGCTTGCCCTCATCATGGGTATGAAAACTGGAGGATAATAAGTTTTTTCTATGAAATTTTACAAACTAAGATGAGACAATTCATAGAAACGATGTGTAATGGAGAGTTCTTTAATAAACAACCAGAAGAGGCCTTCGAGTACTTTGATTACCTATATGAAAATGCCCAGTCATGGGATGTTTCAGATGTGTATGATAGAACTAAACCTTTAAAAATAACTGGAGGGGGGGAATACAACTTGAGAGATTTGCAAGCTAGAATGTCTATACTTTCTAAGAAATTGGAAACCATAGATACAAACAAAGTAAATGAAGTTCAAGCTATTCAGAAAATCCCAGAAAAATGTAATATCTGTGAAGAAATAAGGCATGCCACTAGTGACTGCCCTACAATTCCAGCTTTTAAGGAAGTTCTTCTAGATCAATCCAACCTTGTTAATTTTATTTCTAAATCTTTTCCAAGTCTATTTTCCAACACGTACAATTCCAATTGGAGGAACCACCCAAATCTAAGCTGAAGGAATGAGCAATCAGCTCAACCCCCTCAGCCATGTACCTGGCCCATCTCAGTATGCACTTAACCCACATCCAGCTGCATCAAGATCATCTCAATATCTTGCTGCAATAGCTTATGAGCAAAGGAGGAACCTTGAGGACACTGTCCATCAAATAGCAGCAAATCTCCAGCAGTTCATTCAAGGATAGACCACCATCAACAATCAAACCTCTCAGGCCATCAATGATATTAGAAGGTCTTTAACAAGGTTGACCACAACCTTGAGCACCCAGGAGAAGGGAAAGTTCCCTGCTCAACCACAACCTAACCCTCAGGGGCAAGTTCATCAAGTGTCAAAGGCAGTGGAGACATCCAATATTAAACCAATAAAAGCTATGACAACTTTGAGAAGTGGAAGAAATCTGATAAATCTCACTCCTGACCCAGCCATCATTGGTAAAGACTCTAACCCTATGCATATTGAAACTAAGGTGAACAACAGTCAAGCACCTACACCTTTTCCTACAAGGCTAATCCCTGTGCACAAAGATAAGAATCGTGCTGAAATTTTTGAAGTTTTTAAGCAAGTGAGAATAAATATACCTTTGTTAGATGCTATTCAACAAATTCCCACTTATGCAAAATTTCTTAAAGACTTGTGCACCATAAAGAGAAAATTGAATGTGAAAAAAAAAGTTTTTCTAACTAAACAAGTTAGTGCAATCATACAAAGTAACACTCCTCCCAAGTAGAAGGACCCAGGCTCACCCACTATTGCTTGCATGATTGAAAATTCAAAAATGGGGCATGCATTACTTGATTTGAGATCGAGTGTAAATCTATTACCCTACTGTGTTTATGAAAAACTAGGCCTATGGGAGTTGAAGTCTACCTCTATTACCCTCCAGCTAGCTGACAGGTCCATTAAAATACCTAGAGGAGTATGGGAGGATGTTTTACTCATCAGTTTATTTTCTAAATTGCTATGCTCAAAATTTTATGCCTGAGGAAAGAACTTTTAGAATTATGAGTAACAGTAGCACCTGAGAATTGATATTTTAATTCAAAACAGAGATTTATCCATTGGTGGGTCAATTCAGCCAGGAGTGATTTGCTAAAATCTGCTAACCACTGGGCTACACATACACTTGAATTACCTTAGTAACCCCATTGTACCATGAGTGAGTGTTCATCACTGCAGCTGTAAGGAACTCTAATGAACCATGTCCTAATGGCTTAGGAAGAAACCTGGTTATGCTGATATGTTCCAAAAAAAAAAAAAGCATGAAAAACAAGTGAGCAAAGGGACAAGCTAGGGATCAAGAAAAGTTGGGTGCAATGGAAAAGGCTGCCTCTTACCGAGGCCACACTCAATAAAAAAGGGTCATTTTAAAGTGTAATAGCATGAAAGCCACCATTGCAATGGTTTTGAGTTAGAGTAAGATCAATGGTATTTCTTGATCAACTGCTATTGATGAATCTTTAAAATGGACAACTTTGGAAATTCTATCACAATGCACATTTAGGGTTATGCATTCTTATGGTAGTTTCTTTTCTCCTTGGAAGATTGACTGGGTAATGTATAAATTTCAGTGGAGAATCAATATCTGATTTGCATTAGCCAAAAAACTCTAAAACCAATGGATTTGATTAATGGCATGAATCTTTGAATTAGATTTTGAGGTAAAGTTGATTTTTTTGGCTCTCATGATCACTTTATTTGCTAGAGGCTAGCAAAAAGCTAGTTGGGGGTGCGATTAAGTGAAAAAATTGTAGTTAGTGAGTATTTAAATTTAAGACTTTTTAACCTGAAAATCACTATAAATACTCACTTACACATCACTTTTGCTAAAAGGATCTCCTAAAGTCAATAAGAAAAGAAAAAGGGATAAAATGGTCATCATACATTCAAGACACCCAATACACTTTCGCACTACAGTTGGGATATTTCCCAAAGTTTCATCACTCGAATCCTAACTCTCTGCATTGTGTTTACAGACCATACACTCTAGAAGGAACTGGATGGAATTGGAGAGGATTCAATTGAGGGCACGGCAAAGGATGGGAAGAGTGAAGATAAATGGTAGAGGAAGGGGGATCAAAATGTTGTTGGTTTTTAATACGGAATACAGAAAAATAAAGTTAGGGTTTCTTCGTCTGGAGTTTTTTTTTTCTTTTCTTTTCTTAGCTAATGTGTGTAATTTCTATTTTTTTGGTTGAACTTAGGAATCCTGAGATGAAGGGGGAGTAATCTCTGAACCCTAAGTCAAGGGAAACCATCAAGCAATATTTACTCTTTAAGGGTTTCGATTCCTAGATTGTGGTGATTTTTTTTTCTTTAAGTTTTTTTATCAGTCTTGAATCAAGCCAAGATTGGGGGTTCTTTTCATTTTTCTTGATCTTTCGTTGATTGAGAGCACGTTTGATGCTTGAAAGGTGAAAATCTCATTTCTCTGAATGTATTAACTGAAACTGGGAAGATAGGAATTTATTGAGAATATCTTTTATTAATCTTTGTTCCTTGTTTGCGTACATTATATCCACCATCCAAATGTTCTACCATTGACTTGAATAACATTTGAAGGAAACCGTGGGATAATGAAGCTTTTTTTAGATTATTCACTGTGAGAAGGTTGCCCAAGACTTAGGTTTATTTTTCCAGTTATTTAAATTTTCTATTTGAGCATTTAATCTGCTTAAGTCTGTTTTGCATAAGTTTTTCAGTTTCTTTAGTGATTTGATTTAATATAAGAGTAGGCTAATCTTACCTCACTCTTATTGAGCCTTTGGGCAATTGGGAAGAGAGAATCTCTATCAAAGAAGAGTCCCTTGGTCAACACAGTGGCCAAGAAGGTGTTCTTAGATAGATACAACATTCATTTCTTTTCTTTTCTTTTTAGTTCTGAAGTATAAGTTATCTTAATTCTTGTGAAATTGACCTTGGGACCTTCACTACACATCAACACAACACCTCTTACACTTGGGAGGTAATAAAATTGAAGAACCAAAGACCAACGCACGAAAATCTCTTCTAAGACAAGTGATCAAAATTAGAAGAATTCCGTAACCACACCAATAAGAGAGGTTTTCATTAAGTGTTTTGGCATTAGAAAATTAGAAGACACAAGTGGAAAGCACAAATTATTAAATACCAAATTTTGATATCTGATATTTTTTCTCAATGAGAGAATAAGATTAAAAAATCAGGAGGGGAATATTTTATTGTTTTCAATCTTAGGTGGTTATTATAACTCCCTTGAAACTAATTGGAAAAAAATATCTTGATATCAATTTAGAGTTCCGATCCGATGTTACTTACATTGATGTCTTGATCATCTGACTTATTTGCAACCAGTTTTGTCAAGGGAAGTAAAATTTCAAAATCTTGCAACTTTTGCTTGTGGGGTTGTTATTGTAACGTATTATGATGGAGGGAGGGAGAGAGGAGGCTTCGGTGGAGGGAAGACTTGAGGGAGTCTTCACTAGGAAGAAACATAGAGAGGGATGGAAGACGAAATTGAGGGAGGGAAGGAGAGCTTGAATGGAGAGGAGGAGAAATGTTTGAGATCAAACGTTGCGTTTTCATTTTTTTCACTGGTAAATGGCTATTACCATATTCATAAAGGTAAATTCTATATACCACACTATTATCTCATTATACATTATGTAGCATATTTATCAATATTAAATCATTTTTTATTAAATAATTTTTTATTATTTAATGATAATAAATATGTCATATCTTACATAATATAATGATGATGTGGTGTAGAGCATTGTTCTATGAATACAAGAAGTAAAACTAGAGCCCGGTTTATCGGGAGAAGGGAAAAAACAAAAAAACCCTAAAAAGCTGAAGAACCCCCAACAAGTTCAAGGATTAAAAAGTAAAAGGCCTTCTTCATTGCCTCACTTCGCCGCTTCACGCAACGCAATCCATTCCCTAATCCAGAAACTTCGAAACCCTGTTGTGTCTCTCTTTTATCGTCCGCCGCTCCTAGTCTTGAAGCCCGAAACCTACTGCCACCATCCGTGTCTGCTTCAAGGACTCGACTCGAGGTCCATCTCTCTCTCATTCACTCTGTCTACAACTAATTTAGTTGATATTTCTTGCACTATCGTCTTTCCCGTGTTTGGTTGGTCTGAAATGAGAAAAAAATGCGTTTCCCTTGTTATTATACGCATCCATTTGTCTCAGTTGATTTGCAAATGATCGCTAATGCCTTCAAAACGAGCTTGCATTCATTTGTAATCATTTTTTTCTAAGCTATCTTCGTTCCCTCATCTCTTATTATTTCCAATAAACTGCAACTTTACACTAATTCTCTTTTAAATGCTCACGATACATCCCACTCTCATTCTCTAATTCATGGTCCAAACCCGACATCTGCTATGTTTTACGGAGTCGAAAACTTAGCGGATTCTAGAGAAGAAAATAAGAGGGAAAGAAGAAATGAAGAAAAGAGAAAGAAATGAGAAAAAAGGAGGAAAAAAGAAATGAAAAAAAAAAAAAAAAAAAGAGGATATGAATTTTATCCTTATTAAAATATTGACTTTAGTCTGCACACCGGCCATATTTTGTTTTAAAAGAAAACAAAAATTATTTTAACCCACCAGTATACACTGGTGGTACCAAAACATACTAGTAGTGATGTGAAGGTCCAGTGAAATCCGTCCTCGTAGAATTAGGGACGAGAAATCCATCCATTACCCATTCGGATCGGCGATTATGGGCCTGTGGGTGGAGTAACGGGCTTTGGTGGTATTATCACTCGAGTCTGGAGCGTCTCTGGGCAAACCTCACGGTCTCGTAGAGTCTTTTTGACGCCTCATAAAACCTGATTGCTAACTGTTCTTAGGGTTTTATCTTCTCAAGACTGCTAGAGATAGACATAAACAACCAGTGTCTCATTCCCTTTTATTACATCCTAGAAAATGTATGTTCTTGTATCCTTTGTATCGCTGTGTTTCTCGTAATTGGGAAAATCATTCTAATCCCCAATTTGGTTCTGTTGAATTCTCATGTTTGTTTCTTTATTTTTTGGTTTTGTTTTTGTGGTGATTGAGAGTAGACTCGGAAATGGCTACAGCTCAGTTGACAACATTGTCGATCTCAACAAGGAACTTGGCGTCGTTTCAGGGGCTTCGGCCTTCTGAAGCTGCGAAGTTTGGTCCTTCAGTAGGGCATTTGACTGTAGGGACTGGTCTCTCTCAGAGGTCCTTTAAGGGTCTGGTTGTCAAAGCGGCAACCATTGTCACACCCAAGGTAGTATATTTTGAGGCCCATTTCTGCTTCTTGTTGATTACCTTTATTTTTTCCAGTGATTTAGTTTTGCTATGTAGATTTTGTATAGTGAATATGAGGGTTGTTGTTTTTCACTATGTAGGGTTTTGAGTATCAATTTCGTTGCACAAAAGTTTTGAAAATTTTATTTTTTTATGGTCTTTTTATAAGAGAAATTTTATAGAAACTAGTCTCTGCTTCCTCTATTTACAGCCCCCCCCCCCCCCCCCAACACACACAAAAGAAAAAGTGTAGATTCTGTTGCGAATACATACCAGGCATAAAATTAGTTTCTTCCCCCTCAAAAGTTTTGACCGAATATTAGTTGGGACGCTTGCCAATAAAAAAAAGTTTTGACAGAATGCAGTTGGTTTGGTTTTGATTTATAGGGTGATATTCTTCGTAATTTGGGTGAAGGCATTGGTTTTAAGTGCTTGCTTTAATGGCTTGAGTTGATGAAATGTGATTTTTTTCAAACATCTGCATTGATCAAATCTAGTATCTAATAAGCAATCCATTTTTAATTGTACCTGCAAATTTTGGACGGTTAAATCTCTCTAGTTGTTAAGGCTGTCTGCTAATGAAACCATAAAAACTGCAATTTGGGTCCAAAGTGGGGAGATTAGAATTGCTTTGTGTACTTTTTTCAGCTTTATCTTATATGCTATATAGGCACTTCAATTGATAACTCTGTGCTTGGCGTTATTGTATTTTTTTTCTGCTTGGTAAACTCTTGCATTATGCTCGATCTGCCATTTATCTACATTTTGTATAAAATCTGATAAGTTCAAGTACTTACTGGTGTCTGGCTTATCTAAAGTGATGATGTTCTGTTCCCATATCTACAGTATACATCTATTAAGCCTTTGGGTGATAGAGTGTTGGTGAAGATCCAAACTGCTGAAGAAAAGACTGGTGGAGGAATTTTACTTCCTACAACTGCTCAAACAAAGCCTCAAGGAGGTGAGGTGGTTGCAATTGGAGAGGGTAAGACGGCTGGGAATACCAAAGTGGACCTCAGTGTCAAGGTAACTTTTACATATATATATATATATATATATATTAAGACTTGTCAAAAATATATATATATACTACGAATCTTCGTATCTATCTGTTCCCATGGTTTATTCCTTTCTGCAATTGATTTTTTTTTGGTAGACTGGCAACCAAGTTGTTTATTCCAAATATGCCGGGACTGAGCTGGAGTTCAATGGTTCAAAGCATCTTATTCTAAAGGATGATGATATAGTTGGTATTCTGGAAACAGATGATGTGAAAGATCTTAAACCCCTGAATGATAGAGTTTTAATCAAGGTGTGTCATACCTTTCACGTCTATATTACACATATTTTCATCAATTGCATATTGTCTATTACAGAAAAACATAAATCATAATGTCCATGTTATCGTTTTTAGTCCATTGTTGTTATCAGTAAGCTGTCTTTGGCACACACTGGAGAAATAAAGATGGAATTGGGTGTAATCAGTTTCCTTTACTTGTGTGTGTTTTCACCGTAAGTAGGAAGTAGGAATTCGTACTTGCACATGAGATGTCGTGTCTGTTATCTCTCATTATGTTATGCTTTACTTCTTTTTCTTGTTTGTCGTGCGGTTCCCTTAACAACATAAAGTTAACCCTGGTATTTTACATTCTATGTTTTAACTTTGAGTGCAGGTTGCCGAGGCTGAAGAAAAAACAGCCGGAGGTCTGTTGCTTACAGAGGCAACCAAAGAAAAACCTTCCATCGGCAAGGTAAGGGGATTATAGCACCTTCTGCTCTTTTTTCTTTCCTATTTTTTTTTTCCTTTGCAGGCAGTAACTGACTACTCATAAAAGGAGTAAATTATGATGAGATTGGTACCTGGTGTGTATTATGCCTTAAATTTTGACAGGTAATTGCAGTCGGGCCCGGTACTGTCGACGATGAGGGCAAGAGGAAACCGTTATCCCTAACCCCAGGGAGCACGGTTTTGTACTCCAAGTATGCTGGAAATGACTTCAAGGGTAAAGACGGATTGGAATACATTGCTTTGAGGGCTTCAGATGTTATTGCTATTCTTTCATAAAATAATGAAATGAACTTAAATGTGCTTGTCATGTAACGGGAATTTTGTTGGTGAAGGTGTCTCACCTCAAAGCATATGGATGAGTAGGTCAGGTTATATGCCTTAGCTATTACGAGTTCATTGAAACATGCGAACATGCCAGGTCCATTTGGTAATTGAATGTATGCATCGCATCTTCCATTGTTTTGCATGACTAGGATTGTGCCCAATGCAACATCTTTATTTTCTCGTACTCTCCACTTCTCAACTTGGATGACATGTACCAATCTAGTCAACATGACTTTGCCCTAATGTTTGCCATCTAGAGGAGTTGAAACGTATTCAAGTAGAGGATAATAACTATGAGTTATTTGTGTGACGTCTCAATGACTCGGGTGGATAGAAATAGAACGCTGGTGGCTTCCCGTTTATCTTTACGAGAATAATGCAATGAAGAGAGAGAGAGAGAGAGAGAGATGATTGGTTAGAAGTTATACTCTAATAGCCAAGTAATTACTTGGATCAATATGTTGTTTTTTTCTTTTTGATTAACCAAAAATAGATTTTATAGAAAAGTGGATTTATTTTGTTATTATCTCCGTTTTGAGAAGGTGATGATTGGATTATATTTGTAGTTTTAAATTAACTTTATTCTTTAACAATTTATCTCGTAAAAATAATGATTTTCGTATCAGATGATTATGTGAATCTTACGTTGGTTTTACATTAAAGGTGACGTTAGACGCTGTCAAATTAGACAATCATTATATTTGCGATTTGTGGGCGCTATTATAATAAGAAATAATGATAAATAAAAGTCCTAAATTTACAAATTTCCTTTTTATAAAATAGATTTAATTATGAAAAAAATGAAAAACTTACTCTTTTTTTTAGCGAGAATTATTTTTTTATAAAAGAATTGTGCAATATTTGTAAATTTTATATTTAGAGAAATGATATTTACAGTTGTGCAGTACGCAAGTATCGCGCAATCACTCTGAAAAAAATGAGTAAATATGATATTCACATAAAAAAAAATTTTAAATTTTTTAATAATAGACTCTACTCATTTTCAAAGTAATTACGCAACGCTTGTATATTCTACGACTATATGTAGCCTTACTCTTAAACTTATCCCTAGTATTATTCTTATAATAAGTGTGCCTATTATGTCATAATTATGGTTAAATATCAAAATAGCCCTTGTAGTTACGTTTTAGACAAATTGATCTTTGTGTTTTTACATGTTTTTTCAGTTTTCACCATTTTGATTTGAAAATATTTATTCATCATCTTAATTTTTATTATTTTTTTATAATTCTATGATATATTATTAGAAGATAAGTTTATAAATAAAATATAATAAATAATTTTTAATTATTTTATAATATAATATTATAATTTAATATCACATCATAAAATAATAAAAAATAATAAAAATTATGATAACGAGTAGCGTTACTATATCAAATGGAGTACATCAGCAGATTCAGCACCTGTAGTTGACCGCCACATGTAAAAACATTTTTAAAAAAATAAAAGATAATAAAAAAAATTAAAAGGTCGGTTTCTTGGATTCCCTAGGCAAAACTTAGGTCGCAAGGTAAGTAGCTGGGCGCCAACTCGAACCAAGCCTTGGTCAGGCGACGCAGTTGGTGCTAGGGTCTACTCCCAAGCAACCTAAGGTTGAATGCATGATGCAACCAAAGTCGAACACTTGGGTCAGATGGGCGTTAGTTATGGCAACAGGTAACCCAAGTTTGGCCAGGTTCAACACCCAGGTAAGTGATTGCACAATATAGCCTAGGATCGTGCCCAAGTAGTGGCCTTGGTTACGCAAGCTAGGCAAGTGCCTAGCGCCGGCCCCGGCAGATGCTTGGGTTTCGTGATAGAAGCAACTTGGGTCGTGTGTCGAGACAGCTACTTGGCCAACTCATCAAACCAACCTTTTTATTTTTCAGTTTTTTAATGGAAAATATTTAGGCCATCGAGAAATGTAATCCCGTGACCCATTTTGTCTTTTTGTCTTTTTTATTTTTTTATTATTATTTTTTACTTAAAAATTAAAAAAATATTTTTGAGTTTGTGAATTTTTTTTTTCAAAATGTTTAATTTAAAAAGGATTTAAAAAAAAAAATACATTTTGCACTATCGATATAATACAAGCATCACCTTTCTTATTGGAATAATATTATGTACAGTAATGGAATATATAAATATGGTATAATCATTTTAACAATAGTGGAGTTCAGTGTTAAAAATTTAGTTTTTATTTATTTATTTATGTGGATCCTTATTTATTAATTTTTTTTAAAAGATTATGCGGTGCTTCTGCATTTCGTGACTGAAAATATCATTTCTCTTCTAAGTGACCTTAACATTGTTCTTTTTTAATTTTTCTACACGTCATGGTCAATAAATGTTGCTAAGGGGACACATATGACATGTAAATAATTTTATTTGAAAGTCTTTACATTTGTCATATGACATAATTTGATTTGAAATTTAAATTTTAAAATTTAAATTTTATAAATTAAAATATGTTATACAAATGGTATGTGGTATAAAGACCTTTATATAGAACTACTCATGACATATTACTAACACTTTAGTTATGAAAGGGCCAAAATGATCAAAGTTGGAAATATAAAGAGTAAGCTGTGTTTGGATACCGAGGTGATATCAGATTATTTCAGTTTATTTGTGAATAGCAATGAGTTCAAATGTTTGAGTAGGTTTTATAGGTCCCATTGAGATGTGTTTAGATAAGTTGATATATGTTTAACATTTTTATAAAAGTTGAAAAAGTTGTGAGTCACATCAATAATTGGTTTGTTATTATAGTAATGGAATAATTATTTTATTTATATGTTTTCCTTAATAAAACACAAATATTATGAGGAAATTCCCCCAATGCATTAAAAATTAATTTCCCACATTTTTTCTTCCCAAATTTATTCAATTCAAAATTTCTAAAAATAGTAAATATTATCAGTGGCAGCTAGATCGTTCAGCGAGGATTTCTTCCCAAATTTATTTAATTTGAAATTTCGAAATTTATGCATTTGGACAGCATAAACGTTGAGTAACAACGGTGGCTAGGTCGTTCAGCGAGGATTACAAAACGAGATGGGCTTACGTGTTAGGCTCTTGAAGATGAAGCTCCTTGCGGAAATGGCGATGGTGAAATAACTAGTGGCAATTATAGAACAAATATATATTGAAAATAGATGAAAATATCATTCATTCATTCATACATAGCTAAAGGCTTGTTCGAGGCAATCCAATCTCTAAGGAATATTCAGAAATTACAATTCTCTAGTTTGACGAATTCTCTTGCTTTTCCCATCAGTATACATATTGTGACACTCTGTGAACGAAAACCATAACAAAAACTAAAGAAGAAGAAGAATTAGTTTTGATCCACTTGATACAAGCTATGAAAGAGTGCAACATAAATTAGGGTTTATTATTATGTTTATGTGATTGAATGCCTTAAACTTCTTTATTTCATTAAAATGACTTATTTTATTAGTTATAAGAATTAGTTTAGAATAATTGGGCTTGAGGATGCTTAACCCACATATGTCTTATTTTTTATAAATTATGATTTTTACTAGGGTTTCAAGAAGTTACTGTAGCCGAAGTTACTGTAGCGCAATACTATTCATCCATGGGTATTTTTGGAAGGAAGAGCTTTATTTTGGCTAGGGTTTTAATTAGGTTTTGGTTTAAATACTCTTTGTAGCCTCATTTGAAGAAGTTTATGAAATTTGATGAATTTATTCATTGTGAGTTGAGTTTATCTCCTCTTGTTCTTGAATGAACTTTTAAACTTATCAAAGACAAATCCTAGCCTTTGTGGCGTTCTTCCTTATAATTTAGGTTCCTAAGACAGGTTGTTTAACGGGTTTAGATTTTAATATAATCTAGATTCTTGAAATAAGTTCTCAACGGGTTTAGATTTTCCATCCATTGACTTTATTTTGGTTTTTTTGGGTGAGTTTTCAAATTGATTGTAGGTTTAAGGGATTTCATTCCTGCGGGTTCATATCATTTGGTATTCAAAACTCAGTTTCCAATCAGGTCTGATTCTATCTTTTATTTCTAGCATATTTAATTCTAGGGCTTAATTGAGCTAGGGTTGCAAAAAAAAAAAAACAAACAAACAAACAAAAAGTAGGCTGCCAAAATTTTTAGAATTTTTGGTTTGGCTGAAATTTGCATCACATAGGGTTTCAAAATTCTAGGATTTCTTGCATTTCTAAGTTTGCCAATTGTTTGGAGTGTCGTTCCATTGATTCTCTTATACTTCATTATCAATTCTTGTGTGTTTGAATTCAATTACTTGATTATCATAATTGAATATTGCTGTTTGTGATTGAATTAGAAAAAAGAAAAGAAAAGAAAAGAAAAGAAAGGAAACGAAAAGAAAAGAAAGGAAAGGAAAAGAAAATTTGAAAAAAAGAGGGTAGCATACTCAAAGGTTGCTATATAATTACAACAAAGAGAAAGAAAGAAATTTGTTGATTGAGTCTTATCTTCAAAGGGGTTGAATACATCATTATAGTTGGTATCTTGTTTTATAATTGTTCTTTCCCTCGTATAAATTTCTTGAGTCTCGTGTCATTTTATTCTTTCCTTGTTTATTATTCTTGTTTCTTGGATCTATATTATTGGTTGGAATAATACAATATTAGATTGTCTTGATTTAGTTCAACTAGTTCTTAAAAAACTTGAGAGGGAAAACTATTGAGATAAAAGGCAAGAAAGTGATACTATTATCGGGAAAAAGCCAATTAAGAGTGAAACACGAGTGAAGTGTCATTATTTGAGTGTAAACACGTAAGAGAGTGTGTGAAGTTTTCCACTAACATTCTTTTTGTGCAGCACATTACGATATTTTATAGGAGTGACTCATCACCAAAGAGAATGTCGTCTAACTCATCTTTTGTGTTATAAGCCATGTAACAACAATTTGAGCTGTTGAACTTGGTGTTGGGTGAAGTGAGGATTATGATGGATCATCAAGAAGCGGTAATTAGAAATCTATCGGATATGAGAGATAGGAGGGGTGAGCCTAGTATTGAATATAAGTGTAACAATGAAGAGTATGGTGAGTCTCTTGTTAATAGTTATGCTTTCAATACACAAATTAAGATGGATGATGATACAGAGTAGCAGAGCGAGAACATTTTTCATACTAGATGTCACATTAACAACAAGGTATGTAGTATGATCATTGATGGAAGGAGTTATATTAATTTGGCTAGCACCACTTTAGTTGAGAAATTGAATTTACTTACCTTAAAACAACCTAAACCATACAAATTGTAATGATTGAGTGATTGTGGGGAGGTTAAGATAAATAAGCAAGTGCTAGTTTTTTTTTTTCAATTGGGAAATACCAAGATGTTTGTGATGTAAGTCCTATGCATTCTAGCCATATTTTGTTGGGGAAGCTGTGGCAGTATGATAAGAATGTGATCCATTATGTGTTAAGAGACATGTACAGTTTTGAAAAAGATGAAAAAACAATCAAACTTACTCCTTTAACTCCAACACAGGGACCAACATAAACTGAAAAATAAGGATGCTCAAAAAAGAAAGAGTGAAAATGAGAGTGATAAAAAATAAAAAAAAGAGTGAGAGTGAGAGTGATCAAAAAATAAAAAGTGAAAAAGAGATTATTGAGCTAAAAAACAAGAGTGAAAGTGAGATTAAGCTAAAAAGCAAAAGTGAATGTGAGATTGAAAAAAAAAGAAATATTGAGGCCGAAAAAAAGAGAGAGAAAAAAAAGATGAGGGTGAGGTTGAGACCTCAAGAAAAATAGAGAATGAGTTGAAAAATAATTGTGAGGTTGAGAGTTCAAAAAAGAAATTGATAGAAAAAAAAAAGAGTAAAAGAGAAAAAGAAAGTGAAAAAGAAAAAGAGAGAGGAAAGAAAAAAGAGAGTGAAGAAAGTGAGAGAAACACAAAGAGAAAAGTACATTTTATGCTAAGGCAAATTTTACTACTAACGAACTTGACAAACAATTGCCTAATGTTGTTGTCTTTTTGTTGCAGGGATATGAGGTCATGATTCCTAGTGATGTGTTTAGTAGATTGCCACCTATTAGAGAGATAGAGCATTGCATTGATTTTGTACCAGGTGCGACAATTCCTACTCGATCTTTCTTTGACGAACATGAGTCTTTAAAGTACTTGAAGGGACAATGTAAGTTGAATAGAATGCATACCAAGTGGGAGGACTGCATTGATACCTTTCCTCCTATAATCAAATACACATAAGGTAAGAAAAATTTTGTGGTTGATGTTTTAGCAAGAAGGTATGTCCTTGTCTTCATTTTAGATGCAAAGTTATTGAGATTTGAATATGATAAGGAATTGCATGCTAATGATGATGACTTTGCTAGTGTGTATGGAATGTGTGAGAAGGCAGCGGTTGGTAAGTGCTATAGACTATATTGGTATTTGTTTAAAGAGAATAAATTTTGTGAGCCTACTAGTTTTATACGTGAGATGCTAGTGCATGGATGTGATTTGTTAGGTCATTATGGTGTAAAAAAGATTTTAAACGTGTGGCATGACCATGGGTGAGACTATTGCTTGCCACTTATTTAGTTTGCATATAATTGAAATTGTCATTTTGGTGCAAGGAAGATTTTAAATGTGTTGCATGAACGTTTGTAGGAGTATCATTTATCATTTATTGACATGTTGCATGAACATTTGTGGAAGTATCATTTGTCATTCATTAACGTGTTGCATGAACGTTTATGGGAGTATTTCTTGCCATTCATTGAGTTTGTATATAATTGGAGTGATCATTTTGGTGTAAGGAAGACTTTAGATATGTTTCATGAACATTTGTGGGAGTATTGTTTACCATTCATTGAATCCACATATAATTGGAGTGTTCATGCTACTAATAAATTTTCATATTTTGAAGTTATTTATGGACTTAATCTATTCACTCTTTTAGATTTAATGTCTTTACCTGTTGATGACAAGAGTAGCTTGGATGGACTTTTTCAAATTCTTGAATAAATTAATGATAATGCATATCAAGTGGATCTTCTAGGTAAATATAATGTTTCTACTATTTTCAATGCTACTAACCTTTTTTTCCTTTGATGGAGGTGGGGATTCGAGGTCGAATCCTTTTGAGGAGAGGGGGAATGATGGGCACCAACATGGAGTCTTAAAGATTCTTTGCGAGTTCCAGATGGACCAATTATAAAATCAAGAGCTAAGAAGATCAAGGAAGTAATATAAGGATTGGTGCAATCCACTTTGGATGAAACTAGCAAGAGCCCAACACACAATATGGGCTTTAAAGAAGAAGAATTAGTTTTGATCCACTTGACACAAGTTATGAAAGAGTGCAATATAAATTAGGGCTTATTATTATGTTTATGTGATTGAAAGTCTTAGACTTGTTTATTTTATTAAAATGACTTATTTTATTAGTTATAAGAATTAATTTAGAATAATTGGGCTTGAGACTACTTGACCCACATATGTCTTATTTCTTATGAACTAGGGTTTTTGGGAAGGTCTTGTATTTTGGCCAAGGGCTTATTTGGAAAGTTATTTTTTAGGAACTAGGATTTCAAGAAGTTACTATAGTTGAAGTTACTGTAACACAACACTATTCATCCAGGAGTATTTTTGAAATAAAGGGCTTTATTTTGGTTAGGATTTTAACTAGATTTTGGTTTAAATACTCTTTGTAGCCTCATTTGAAGAAGTTTATGAAATTTGATGAATTTATTCATTGTGAGTTGAGTTTATCTCTTCTTATTCTTGAATGAACTTTTGAACTTATCAAAGGCAAATCACAACTTTTGTGGTGTTCTTCCTTATAATTTAGGTTCTTAAGACAGGTTCTTCAACGGGTCTAGATTTTAATATAATCTAGATTCTTGAAACGAGTTCTCAACAGATTTAGATTCTCTATCCATTAAATTGATTTTGACTTTCTTGAGTGAATTTTCAAATTGATTGTGGGTTCAAAAAATTCCATTCCTGCAGGTTCAAAGAATTCCATTCATGCGGGTTCACATCACTTTGTAGCACTTCAAAAGGCTCGAAGAACCAGGGTGATAACTTCAAACTGTGGCAGACCACCAATGACCTTTGTCTAGAAGGTTGCAAACAAAGGTATACCCAATCACCCAAATCAAGTTCTCTTTTCACTCTTTTTTTATTTGCATAAACTTTCATGTGATTCTATGAAGCCTTTAAATTCTCCTTCATTAGGCTTAGAGTAGGAGTTGTGGTGGAAAATACTCATAAACTGCTTCAAATGGTGTCAGTTTTGTAGAGGTATGATAAAATGCATTATACCACCATTCGGCTAGGGCTAGCCACTACACTCATTCACTAGGCTTACTCCCTCATAGCATCTGAGGTACCCTTCGAGACATTTGTTTAATGTCTCTATCTGGCCATCACTTTGAGGGTGATAGACAGAACTATAATTGAGTGTCGAGCCTTGAAGGGTAAAAAAAAAGCCTTCTAGAGAGAACTTAAGAACACGGGATCCCTGTTGGACACTATGGATTTAGGTAACCCATGCAACTTGAAGATATAGTTCATGAACAACTCAGCCACTATTGAGTAGTGTAGGGTGTGAGAAGGGCACAAAGTGACCAAATTTGGTGAAGCGATCCGCCACTACCATTATCACATCATACCCTTGGGACTTAGGTAATCCTTCTATAAAATCTGTAGAAATGTTTGTCCAAACTTGTTGTGGTAAGGCAAAGGCTGTAGCAACCCTGCAAAATGGGTTGCTTCATTTTTGACAGATTGACATGTACTATACTCACGTACCATCTTCTTAATGTTCTTATTCATTCCTTTCCAAATAAAGTCTCTTTTTGTTCGCTGGTAAGTTTTCAAGTGCCCCGAGTGGCCTAGCAATAGATCCTCACATATATAGTGTAGTATTTTGGCCTTGAAGGGTGAGTCAGCCACGACTGCCATTCTCCCTTTTATTAGAAGCAAGCCTTGCTGTAGTTGGTACCCCTTGGGTGGATCTAAATTATCAGATAAACGAGCAATAGTTTCATTCACCTCAACTACATTACTATAACTTGTTTTAAGTTCTTCAACCCAATCTGGACTAGGAAATGATATCATAGCTAATAATCTTTCATGTGTTCCTTCCTCCTCTAATTAACGAGATAAGGCATCTACTACCTTGTTCTCGTTGCCCTTTTTGTAGTTAATTACAAAATCATAGTCCAATAACTTGCTGGCTCATTTCTGTGTTGTTATTACCAAAGCTAGCAACTATTTTTTGTAAGTCAATGGTAGTAAGGCTCTGCCCTTAAAGGCCTTACTCATGTAAGCAATAAGTTGGTTAAACTACATTAGGCCTAGCCCTATTCCCTTACCACTCGCATCACATTCTATGGTGAAAGGGTGGGAAAAATCAAGTAGTCGAAGTACTCGGGGCTGAGTAAAAGCAAGTTTCAGTTTCTGTAAATGCTTTTTGCAGCTTCTTTAGTCCATACGAGAATCCTTTTTTTCTGCACAGTTGTGTTAGGGGTGTTGCAATAGAACCATAGTATCTAATAAACTTTGACAATAACCTATTAAGCATAGGAACCCCCTGAGTGACTTGATATTAACAAGTATTGGCCAATCTAGCATAGCCGCCACCTTAGATGAATCAGCCATAACCCCTTCTAAACTGATTACATGCCCCAAATAATCTATCTCCAAAATCCCAAATCTGCACTTTGAGAGCTTTGCATACAGTTTGTGGCCCTATAAAGCCTCCAAAACTCTTTTCAAATGATCTGCCCAACAATTGTTATATATTAAAATTTCATCACAAAATACAAACACAACTCGTCTAAAAAAATGGCGAAACACCTATTCATCAGCCCCTGAAATGTGGATGGGGCATTGGTAAGGCCAAAAGGCATCACAAGGAATTCATAGTGACCATCGTGTGTCATAAAGGTCGTTTTAGGCACATCTTCAAGAACCACCCTGATTTGGTGATATCCAGACCTCAGGTCCAGCTTAGAAAATACCATTGATCCATGTAACTCACAAGCAATTCATCAATCACTAGTATAGAAAATTTATCTTTAACTGTTTCTTGGTTAAGGGACCTATAGTCAACACATAAATACCAACTCCCATCTACCTTTCTAACTAGTAAAACAGGAAAAGAAAAAGGGCTAGAACTTTGCCTGATTATACCAAAAGTAAGTAATTTAGAAACTATCTTTTCAATTTTAACCTCTTGATAGTAAGGGTAATGATAGGGTCGTGTTAAAATAGATTGAGTACCCTCTTTTAAAGCAATCCTATGATCATGGGATCGTGGGGGTGGTAATCCCTTGGAGTCTCAAAAACTTGCTGGAAATTTTTTAATAATTGTTGTATAACTAACATTGTAGCCATAAGTAAACTCCATTGTTAATTTAGAAAAATCCAACAAAATGGCATCGAAAGTCTCCAACCAGCTTACTCCCAAAACAACATCATACCCACCCAAAGACAATATATAAAAAGAGGGAGCAAAATGATTACCTTGGAGCTTGGTTATAACCCCTTCTACAGAATCTCTCACTGTGAATCAGCTCACCATTAGCTATCTTGACTGGAAGCTTACAGTTTTATCTACACAAAGCCATTTTTTTTTAGCAATTGAGGGATCCATAAAGTTGCACGTACTCCTGGAGTCCAATAGAATTTTCACTTGTTCCTCCCCAATTTTCCCTAAAAGCCTCATAGTGTTGGGACTGGGGGTGCCCGAGATGGCACTCAGGGAAATTTCTAGTTCAGCTTCGACAGTCAGTTGGATTTGCTTCCCCAGTTTCAACTTCACCATCTTCCTTTTCAACTCCACGATTGTCTCTTGTCTCATCACTCCCCTGCAAATAGGTAAATTTTGGGAGTTTTACAAATGTGTAAAGGGTTCCATTTCTCATTGCAATGGTAACAAAGCCTTTTTTTCTGTTTCTCATCCATGGTTGTTGAAGAGACTCTCATGGCAGGGGTTGAAAATTGTGGTCCATTATTGCTTCCTTCACTTGATGCTCCCCACGAGTTAGAAAATCCCCTAGATGGAGAAATGCCTTTATCCGGTACTAGTTTGAATGATTTCCTTGTAGTAGTTAAGTACTCCTCTTGGATCTTAGCTAATCCAAAGGTGGCCCCAAGATTAAGTGGATTCAGCATCCTGATTGGTAATCGAAAATATAACTAGTGAAATAACTAGTGGCAATTATAGAACAAACATAAGATTGGAAATGGATGGAAATGTCATTCCATTCATTCATACGTAGTTAAAGGATTGTTTGAGGCAATCCAACTTCCAAGGAATATTCAGAAACTACAATTATCTAATCTGACAAATTCTCATGTTTTCCCCCTTACACATATTCTGACACTTTGTAACTGAAAACCATGACAAAAACAAAAGGAAAGTAAAAATAACAACTAGCAGTAGACCCACTATCACAACCAATAAACGCAGCATTTCTGGTAAGTGAAACACAATGTTTAGCCTGTGTTCAAAGCAAACCCAACATTCCAACTAAGTAAGAAACACAATGTTTAGCTCTTAACAGAACGACATAGTTCTGAGTTATTGCACCCAACACACACAAAAGACACAACTGACTTCTCTCTTCACTTCAAGTTGCCTCTAGATTCTTCTAAGTCCTCTTCTTCAGTTCAGAGCCTTCCTTTAGCTAGGGTTCTCCTTGCCACCATCACTTCTCCCAGCTAGGGTTCCTAACATTAGGCGTCTCTACTGCCATTGTGATGGGAACCAAGATGGACCTAATTTTAAAGATTCTTTGCAAGTTCCATATGGGCATAATACAAGATTAAGAGTTAAGAAGATCAAGAAAGCAACGCAAGGATAGATGCAATCCACTTGGGACGAGTCAAGGAGGAGCCCAACATTCAAAATGGGCTTGAAGGATGAAAATCCAATTTTGAATCATTTGATACAAGTTATGGAAGAGGGCAATAACATGACTTAAAGGCCTTGGGCACTTGAAGGCTTTCAAATTGTTTAAATCATTTAAAGGACTTATTTTATTAGCTTAGAATAATTGGGTTTTAGATGTTTGGCCTACATATGTCTAATTTTTATAAACTAGGATTTTTGAGAAGGCCTTGTATTTTGGCCGAGAGTTTATTTGAAAAGTTACTTATTTAGGAACTAGGGTTTCAAGAATACTGTAGCGTTACTGTAGCAAGGGGTAGTTTTGGAAAAAAGGAGATTATTTTGTCTAGGATTTTAATTAGGTTTAGCTTTAAATACTCTTTCTAGTCTCATTTTAATCAGTTTATGAAATTTTATGAATTTATTCATTGTGAGTTGAGTTTATTTCCTCTTGTTTTTAATTGAACTTTTGAACTTATCAAAAGTAAATCGCAACCTTTGTGGCGTTCCTTCTTGTAATCTGGGTTCTTGAGACAGGTTCTTCAATGGGTATAGATTTTAATATAATCTAGGTTCTTGAAATGAGTTCTCATCGGGTCTAAATTCTCCATCCATTGACTTGAGTTTGGCTTTCATGGATGAGTTTTCAATTTGATTGTAGGTTCAAGGGATTCTTTTCCTGCGAGTTCATATCATATTGGTTTTCACAGAAGGCCCTATTGTTGGCCCGTAGAAGAAGGGCGACTCTAGTTTAGGAAAGAAGGGCTATGAAGGGAAAGAGAAAAATCATGGAAGAGAGAGAGAGAGGGAAGGAGAGGAACGGTTGCCAAATCAATTTCACTTTTTTCATCAGGTGTCTGCCATGCACCAGTGATGAATCTTGTCAATGAACAGTATTGAAACACATATTCAAGACTGAGATCAGTGCACATAAACCTTCTTTGGTGTGTTGGATGTAATTTGTCCGTACCAAACTATCTCAGCATATCTGAGATATGCTTAGTACCCAAATGGCAAATTACAAATTAGTCTATCCAAATGGCAAGTTATAGGTACTTTTTGTTAGTATTTAATGCATATAGTTAGGGAAGAATGCATGCAATTTACATGGTTTGACCACCTTAGTTGTAAATTTGGTTTCTTTCTTTGCTTACTCAATGAGGTGTTATTCATCATATATATCTTATTCTAGATCCCTAAACATAATGGGACGGTGGAAAGAAAATATCATAATATTAATGAACTTAGACTCACTTTGATGTCACATTAATAAACTCCTAAAAATCTTGGGTTGACACTTGTAATACAATTGTCTTTCTCATTAGTCAATTGCTATTTAATATACTAAACATGTCTTCACCATTTCAAGAATTTGTGCTCATGTTTTAGAGTTCCTGACAAGAATTATTGTTTCGCTTATCTGTGTTTATGCTTTGGAGTCATTGCTTTGTGGGTTCCTTGTATACAATTTAAGTACAAGGATATTGTGGCTTACATTCTCCGATTGGTCGGGTCTACAGTCACACTCTCGATGAAAATCATATCATTACCTCATTCAACTGTTCAAGAAGTAGGTTAATCCTGGTTATAAAGATCATTTTTAACCACGAAAACTAAGCTAAACCTTAACACAATAGAAAAATATCTTTCATCTTTTAACCATCATGCTGATCTCTTTATCTCAAGTGGCATCAAATGTATTTTTTTTTTTTTTAATTCCCTTCTCTCATATATATTATGCATATCTTCTCAACTTTCTCTCATCATCACTTCATTAGTGCATTAACATATGATGAATAACAAGAGGATGATGGGTTACGTTAATGCACTAATGGATTGACAACAAGAGAAAGTTGAGGAGATATGCATAATATAGATGAGATCAGAAGGATGGTCCCACTAAGAAAGCAACCTAATTCATTTTTGTTGATTTTCAGAGTGGGAAATCAAACCCACAACAGAGTCCCCCAAAAAAAAAAACTTAAAGAAAAGGTCAAAGGATGTCCGACCCTACCCACCACCAACTCCAAAATGGAAAGCATGTGATGCCCAATAATTAACAAAGAAAAACCTATCAACAACACTCATGCTCGGCCTCCACTAATGGGGTCATCTTTTTCTCTTCTGAAATATAATACAATTCAATACTGCTGAGGCTTTGGATGTGAACAACGTGACAAAATGAGGCTGATATTCTTTATTATTATGTACACTATCTTTGGTATGGAATTGCAATCCAACTTGCACCTAATTTCCCCTACTTATTTGACTGTGTCGTTTCATGTGACCCTTATTAAAAGAGATGTCTGCCATTCCTCTTCTTTTTGTCATGTACATAAATATTATATATATATATATATATATAAATATATAAAGAGAAGATATTTTTAATCATAAATTGTATCACTGTCGTGTAATTGTTTTAAAAAAAAAAAAATATATATATATATATATATATATCTTTTCTAGCCTTTTGTCGCAAAAGGGGACCGCTTCCTATGTATCCAAATTTCAAATCCGCGTGCTTCACGTATTCACAACTCACAAGTGGGGGGATATTTTATTTAGGGAAAAAAACATGTTGTATGTTTCTATATTTATGGGTTGACTTGACTATTCACGTTTTGAAACTAGCTCGTTTCTCGTGATTATGATAATAAATTTAATAGTTTTATTTATTAAAATCCATTTCAAAAGGGATGTAGATGGATCCTTCCGTCAAAATAATGTTGATCTCTTTTGTGTCTATCTCTCACTTACTAAATAAGTGGGCATAGATTTCTTATGACTGAGCCAACACCTTCGACAATTTCTTTGAATTTCTAGGAACATGCTGCAAATAATATTCCAATGAAAGATGACTGTAAATGTTAACAATTCTGTTTATTTTACTCGATGAACGTCGGCTGTATTTAATTTACTAGTTTCATTTCTTTCAGACCTTGGGGAGCAATGCTAATTGAACAGACCCAAATACAGTGTTGGCGTATTAATAGGGAGTTTTGGCTCAAAAATGAAGCTAGATTTTGAACAAATATTAGTACATCCACTGGCTCAATTAAAATGTAAATTACTTTCACTCATTCAAAATTTATCAGTTACAAAGATGCTCACATCAAAACATAATTACAGCAACACTATGATTCATCATCAGAAGTTAGGCCTAGCCGCCTAAGGCAGGCTGGCTTTTGCTGGAGCCGAAACTGAAGAGGGAAACACAGCCATAAATCAAATATAAATCTAGCTTTTCATCCTTCTGTTTCATTTTGGTGGGTTGTATGAATATATTAAAACTAGTTTGGTGATCGCGCAGCCAGGCCGAGCCATGACTTGCTTTCGACTGGCTTGGCAGGAGCGGCTGCTGCTGAGTTGTTTGTTTGGTATTGGTACGGTGCTCTTGCTGTGACCCTGTTAAAAATGCCATGAAAGAAAATAATAGAGATTAATCATTGAAACACCATTATAATGTCACTGTTATTCAGTTTTGCTTAAATGGAGTACAACAGCAGAGATAAGAAAATCCCCCTTCACTTTTTGATATACTACTACGAGGATGGAAAATACCAATCTCATCAAGGAAGACTCATAAAACCTAAACCTACCCAAACCCCAACCCACCCAGATATACTAATTCAGCAAAACTTGCTGGTGACAATCAAGGATGTCTCAATCCCACCGCTGAGAATTGAAAAAATAAAATTTGTGTGTGTGTATATGTAAAGGACTCCAATAACCAATACAACTAGTGAACCAGTTTCTTTAAGACCTGCAGCTAAATTTAGCTGAACATATGGGACAAGGAATCTTTCTAAAATGATGCACAGAAAAAAAAAATCTCATATGAGATATTCCTATATTATGTTTTCCAAAATGCCTACCTATCTTTCCTCTTCTCCAGGAACCGGTGGAGCGAAGCTCTCCTTGCAATTGGTAATTCTGCCATTTTGAAGCGAAAGACTAAATCAGAAACATGTTCAACATAATGATCTGACCATTCCATCTATTGTACCAAGAAATAGTTAGTAATCACAAGAAATAATTACCATTAGCAAGGGGTTGAGGGGGCGGTTGAATGTGTTCATGAATCGTTTTGTTGCCCAAACTAGGAGGAACAACACTAGGGCTAGTACCAATTGAACTGCTGGAATCAACCCTGACCAACTTAGAAGCAGCAAATGCGTTCTGATTGTTGGGATTGCTCTGGGAGCTTCCCTGGCTTGCTAAGAGCATGACTTCCTTGGCCTTCTCGGCCGGAAATTCGTTGAACACGATTACTTTCCCAGCATAGAAAATTGTCATTTGGGCTCTTTCAGGCTCTGCTGTGGCAGACTTGTCCACTCTGCTGCATGATGAACAGATTAAAATCAGATATTTATATTCTAGGATAAAGTACTATAGCTGCCAGCTTCTTTTCAATGAGCAACATATTTAAGGTGCTCAATCAATTAAGCTGCAAGCAATTTAATTCATGACACTCCATGCGCTCACAAATGAATTGACCCAAATCATGAATATGAATTAACCCATTTCTAACATTGATGGTGATATTATTATGAATTGATAAAGAAAATTAGAATCCGTTTGCTTACTTTAGACAACATAGAATATATGTAAAGTAAAGTGTGGGAAAGTAGTAATTGGGCTCACCTAGAGTCGGTAGCAATCTCTGGGACCTCTTCCTTAGGTAAGGAGGCAGCAAACCCAGGTGGTTGAGGGAACAAATCCATGGGTTTAAGGTTCCGAGTGGCCACCACGTTTCGGGAAGAAAAATCGTTCAATTTCTCAGTGATGGGGAATAAATTCATTGTTGGTGCTGTCTGGCTGTAGGTCTCAACTGTTCCTGTTTCAATTCTAAACATCATTTTCTAAACCTCAAAAGAACAGAAAAGTAGAGCTTTCTTTTTTTCCCTAAGCCCAAGACCAAGTCTATAACTATAAGCAGATGAGAAAGGGATTGAGATTGAGATCTGCTAGGGTTTTAAAACATCAGAGTTTTATAGAGTTTTGACGAGGGAAGTGAAATGGGAATTAGACAGTCAAAAACCCGAAAGAAAAAGAAGCCTTAAGCAGATCTAAGTTCTGGGCTTTCTTAGAAAATCACATAGGAAAAAGAAAGGAATGAGATAATTAAAAAAAAAAATGCAGAAAAGGAAAGAGGAGGGGAAAGCGCACCGTTTCCTTCGACGTTGCATGACATCCCGAGGTTGAGATCGCCAAAGGAGCCCTTCTCCTTCAGGTACTGACTCAGTAGGCTACACTTAAGAGAGAAGCTTGCTTTCTCCGACCTCTTCCCGGAAAATTCAGAAAACGCCGGCGAGCTCGACATGATTTTAATTTCCCAGCCAAAAGCAAGAAAACGAACAACTTGGATGCGAAAGTACGGTAAGATTCAGAGATTTATATGTATGAAATCGAAAGCTTCGATCAGGATACAGAGATGGATATGTGCGCTCGCATAAACATGGAAGAAACCGAGAGAGATAGATATAGATTCTGATACCCGCCATGGCGTGGCTGGCTATATATATATATATATATATCTGTGGAATAAAAATTAAATTATAATAAATAATTATTATAATATAATATTCTAATTATTGGGTCCCACACAAGTGTTAAAGGCACGAGGAATATATGGTGCTTTCTTTTCTCTAGCTTCTTCCTCGCACCTTCCTTTTCTTTTCTAAATATTAATTATATTATTATTTTTCTTTTGTTTACTTTTTATTGTTTTATTGTTATTTGAAACACGTGGTCTTTTCCTTGTTTTTCTGTCACGAGATCATTACGTTACGCTCGTTTATTTTGAATTTTGATATTTTTAGTATTTTATTTGTTTTAAAAACTAATCAATATTATAATTAGATTAGTGGTAAAAGGAGCGGCTGAGTAGCACCGTTCCTTTTACCGTAGTTGCTTTTATAATTTATTTATTTTTAATATTTTTAAATATTTTTAAAAAATAAAAAATATATCAATATATTTAAAATCACTTTTCTAATCATCAAATAAAAATAAAATATATTTTTTTTTCCAAAGCGGTTAAATAGAGCGATAAAAATTGATAGGCATAGTTGTTTTTTTCCTTATAATTATGTAAAGCAAATTTAAATTTACCTAATTTAGTATGATATATAGAGTTTATAAAAAGAAAAATGCTTTTAACTATAATGAAATTTATAAAAATAAATTCATAAAATAATATGTCTTAATATGGTATGTTAGATTGTAAAATTATTTTTATTTTAAATAGATTCAAGTATAATATAAAACTACATTAATTTGCAAGTTTACGTTTTATGAAATCTCTTTATTCCTGCAGCATTTCTCTTATAAAAAACTTTTTGCTATAATTTATTTTTAAAAAGTTATTTATACATTTAACATTTTTGTAAGGAAAATTCTATATATGATACTATCATTTCACTTTCATCTCATTATGTAAGATGTAATACATTTATCATCATTAAATAATTATTTATTGGATGATTCTTTATAATCTAATGATGATAAATACGTCACATCTTACATAATAAAATAAAAACATAGTAGATAACATTACTCTTTTTTTAATCTACTCATACCATATCGTCTCTATATATGTTAATGTTCTAGAATGTAAGAGATTTTCAATTCGAGTTTTTTTTTTTTTTAACATTATCACATATGACTTTCAAGTCCTAAGATCTAATTAGCTGAGAAAAAGAATCAGTAATAGATGTTAAGCAAAATGATTTTATATATTTTCATATGAGACTCGTTTTAAATATGATGAAGATCGTCACCAATTTTTCAAACACCTGTGGAGGTTACTACTCCATGATCGAATAAATGAAAGCTTTTAGTAACTATTCATGAAGTCCAGAGGAAGGATTTAAAAAACTTGTATAAAGCTCACGAAAAATCAAATTTAAAAATTAAATTTATTACAAAGTAGATCTAACATATCATATAAAATCATGTCAATTTATAAGTTTATGCTTGTGGAATCTCTTTGTAACTATAGTACTTTTCTATTTAAATTGATCTCGAGTAGAAAAAAGATAAATACATAAAAAAAAAAAAGGTTATACTGCATTTATTATTCATTTAAATTATATAACTATTTGCTTTAAGATTCGTGTAAACCGAGAGTTGGCATTAGGACTGTTCATCCGGGTCGAATTTTTTCCCGGCCCGGTCCGCAGCTCGGAAAACCGGATTCCAGATCCGGGTTCCGGCCCAAAACAAATCCGGACTAGAACCCGGATTGTAAAACCCAGGTACACCCGGTCCGGGTACTGGGTTTTAAACCCGGTTTTTTTTTTTTTTTTTACAATTTAAATGTTTGGATCTTTCCTTTTTTATTTTAAAGAAAAATAGGCAAGATTAATTGATTTAGATATTAACTTGTAGCATAATTGCATTTTTTATGGCCAGAATATATAAGAAAGAAGTTTTTAACAAAGGAATAAATAAATTTGCAATTTAATGTTTAAAACTGTCATGCAAAATATCTCTTATATTTGATCCACCGTGACCCATCAGCAAAACATTGAATCAAAGCGACTCTCAATTATTGCATGCAGCGCCATTGTTTTCCACGATGCCATAATTCATTTTCGTAAATTATGCTGCATAATTTAGCATAATTTCCTAATTTCTGTAAAACAATGGAATTTTCTTTTATGCATATATGTAAACTTACGTGAGAGATTTCTCAATCAAATGAAAAAGGAAATTGAAGTAATAATTCCTAATTCTATTATGATACGTCCAGTTTTAGAGGTTTTCTAAGTCCTTACTTGTAGGCATATTAATTAGTCATAAATCTCTATTCAAACTTAAAAAAAAAAAAAAAAAAAACCGGGTTCAACCCGGAATCCGGGTTTTGAAAAACCCGGATTCACCCGGGTTCCGGCCCGGATCTGACCTCGGCTAACCCGGTCCGAGTTCTGGCCCGGGTTTGAAACCCGGGTCCCGGTCCGGGTATACCCGGGTTCCCGAGTCGGAACCCGGATGAACAGCTCTAGTTGGCATAAGGGAAGGATAATGCCGTAAAGAAAATTAGAAAAATGATATTTACTGTGATATAATACGTAAGCGTTGTGTATTTTTTTTTTTAAAATGAGTAAATATTTATCTTTATTAAAAAATTAATTTTTTAATGTTAAACCACACACCTTTTTTAAAAGAGTGCACGATGTTTATAATATTACTCTTTTCTCATCATTAAGCAAAAAAGATAAATCTTATAACGTATTAAAGAAACTGATAGGCGTAGTACCAAATCGTTCGACTACAAGACTTAACAAAACCACAACACAACACAAATAAAATTAGAGTACAAATTAATCTCCAAATGCATTACATAAAATATAAACAATATTATAAATTTTTACAATAATTTTTACAAATAATTATAATTCTACTTGAAAAAAAATGAACGAAACTAAAAATGTAAAGTTATGGAATATAAATAAGGCAAATTAAATGTTTAGAATCCATTATATTATATTATTACATGCATTGCGCCTCATGATATAAGACCAATTACCCATCTACTAGATAATAATATTAATTTTCTTATAGAATAAAATAAAAAATGTTATTTTTAATTATTCCAAAGAAACTGCATGGAAACAATTGTTATTAGAATAATAAAATGTTAAAATAGATTTGGAAGGAACGAGCTGAAAGCTCTAAGTAATAGCCCCCAGAGGCCCAAGAGGGACAAGAGGGCTAGAGGGAATGGAACTCGTGGTCCATCCATACCCGTCGACTGGGAAGGCCTGATGACAAGAGGGGGAGATCCTCCCACCTTTAATGAGACATTTGGGAATTCGTGTGAGGAAAACATGGGAAAAGATGAGCCACCGGCAGGTCAACTCCTTGGGGAGTGAGAATGTATGAAAAATATTTTTTTTCTTTTTTGATGGTTCTATGGCTTTTCTAAAGAAAAAAAAGAGAGAGCTTCACTGGAAACAGGTCATGTTCTCGATGGAGAACTACAAAATACGCTTTAACAGTTAGCATCGTCTGTTGGATCAAAGTTATCTTGGCCTAACAAAGTCAGCATGCCCTTTGTAAACAACCACCGCGGTCCATGACCACGTGGCAGGAGAGCCGCTAACCTCACTAGACAGCATACCCTCACAAAAAATGTAGGAGCCAACAACGAGACCCCCCCTTCCCCTCCCCCTAACCCTAAGGAGGAAAGACTCAAGTGTAGTGGAAGGGGTGGGATGGAATCGGTGCGCTCGACCTCGCCGATCCTCTGCCATCTCCCCAACTCATTGATCAGGAGCTGGAAGTTCGAGACGAATGAAATCTAAAGCAAGGGGAGACAGATGAGCCCCTAGAGCTGGTACCCCTAAACATCTCACACCCAGAAAAGAAATTGAGGATCAGGATGAGAATTAGTGTGGAGACAATGGCCCAGCTAGTAGAGTCACTCGCAGACCATCAAGACATATTCGCTTGGCAACATCCTGACATGCAAGGCATCAGCAAGGCATCAGCAAGGACATACTAAAAAATTGCTTCAATGTACGCCCGAGCGCCCGAAAGGTTCAATAGAAAAGGTGAAGCTTCAGCGCAAAGTACATCATGATTGCAGAGGAGGTTGATCAATTGTTGGTAGTTGGGTTCATTCGGGAGGCTCAGTACCCAGAATGGCTCTCCAACGTGGTCCTGGTCTAAAAGTCGAGCGACACGTGAAGGATGTGTGTGTATTTAACAAATCTGAACAAGGCATTCCCAAAGGACAACTTCCCCTTACTGCGCATTGACCTAATCGTCGATTCGACAATAGGTCATAAAATGTCGAGCTTCATGGACGCCTATTCCGGGTCCAACTAGATATGCATGAGCCCAGAAGATGAAGAGAAAACCGCTTTCATAACGGATCACGATCTCTATTGCTACTGAGTAATGCCCTTGGTATCATAAAAACTGGGCCACTTACTAGAGGCTGGTCAGCAGAATGTTCAAATAACAGATTGGGTGCAACATGAAAGTATATGTTGATGAAGTCCTTGTCAAGAGTCGAGATCCTGCGGGGCATCCGGATGACTTGCGTGAGGCTTTTTCTATCCTCCGAAAGTACGGAATGAAGCTCAACCCATGAAATGCACATTCGGAGTTGGATAAAAAAAGTTCCTTGGGTTCATGGTCTTGGAGAGAGGGATAGAGGTGAACTGGGATAAAATCCAAGTCATGATCAATATGAAGTCTCCCCGAACCTTGAACAAAGCCAGAGGCTCACCAGGAGGATAGCAACACTAAATCGGTTTATTTCGCGATCCACCAATATGTGTGTGCCATTCCTCCAGTTGATACAAAAAATACGTGAATGGGATGACAGCTACGAATAGGCCTTTGCCTAGCACAAGGCATACCTCGCCAATCCGTCGGTACTGAGCCAAGTAGTCCTAGGAGAGGAGTTGTATTTCTATCTCTCCACCACCAATGTCGCTGTCTCGGTAGCTCTAGTGCAGGAGGAAGACAAAGTCCAGCACCCCGTCTACTACACTAGCCGAGTATTAAAAGGGGCTGAGTCCAAGTACCCGCCCATGGAGCTACTGGCCTTTGCATTGATGGTAGCTACTCGCCGGCTGTGACCGTACTTCCAAGTGAACCCCATCAAAGTCCTTACAGAGGCGTTGTTGAAGATGGTCCTGTAGTGCCCAGATGTGTCCAGGTGCCTGGTCAACTTGTCAATTGAGTTGAGTGAGTTCGACATCGACTACGTCCCCTAGATGGCTTTCAAGGGACAGGCTTTGGCAGATTTCATCTTCGAGATGATGAGGTCGTGTGAGGACTTTGTTCCCTCCCTCGAGGGTTAGCCATGGTGTGTTAGTATGGCATCCCTCATATCATCATAGTCAACAATAGAAGGCATTTTGATTAAAATCACTACTGGAACTGGCGTGCCGAATTAGGAATAAAGGCTAAATACTTGTCCTTGAGATATCGGCAAGCCAACAGTAAGTAGAAGCCACCAACGAGACCTTGTGGGAATTTTGAAAAAGAGGCTAGTGGCCAAGAAGGGGGGACCTGGGCAGAAAAGTTGCCGGCGTATTATGGGTGTACAAAACTTTGATATGAACCCCCCATTGGGAAAATACCTTTTGCCCTAGTATATGGTAGCGAGGCAGTCGTGCCAGCAGAGGTGGGAATGTCGATGTTCTAAGTCCAACATTTTGAAGAAGAGGTGAACGACAACGACCTACGTGCATACTTGGACTTGATGGAGAAAAGGCGAGATGAAACAAAGGCCAAGGCGGCTGCCAGGAAAAGGAAGATCGAGCAGTACTTCAATCGAAGGGTCAGACCCCTGTCATTCAAGGAGGGGGACTTGGTACTCAGAGAGGCTGGACTGAATACCCAAGGCAAAAGAAAGCTCGGCCCAAAGTGGGAGAGACCCAACGTGGTAAGAGCTGACCACAGACCGAGAACATACTAGCTCAAGGATGTTGAGGGGTGGGCGCTACCACAACCATGGAATGACGAACATCGCAAAACATATTATGCATGAGAGTTAGGGAGTCGAGGAGCTAAGTGTACTTACTGATTAATGTGTTAATAAAGCAAGTTTGGCAGATTCACCTCCACAACGACTCACCTGATCTCCGAGGCCAATGCCCCGCTCTCAGACCTCCTGAGTCGAGGAGGGGAACACCTTTCCCAAATGCCCCAGTCCCTCCTTGATGCCAGCACTTTCGAGACCAAATCATGCCTAGTCCTTGAGACTGATGCTCCACGCTCCGACCTCCCGAGTCAAGGAGGGGAACACCTCTCCCACATGTCTCAGTCTCCTTTCGATGTCCGATGCTGTCAAAGCCATATCCCGCCTGATCCCTGAGGTCGATGCTCAACACTCGAACCTCCCGAGTTAAGGAGGGGAACACCTTTACCAAGTGTCTTAGTCCCCTTTCGATGCTCGGTGCAGTCAATCCCAAATCCCACCTGGTCCTTGAGACTAATGCTTCATGCTCGAACCTTCCGAGTCGAGAAGGGGAGCACTTGTCCCAAGTGTCTCAATCCACTCTCGACACCCAAGGTGGTTGATTCTGAATCCCACCTAGTCTTTCAGGTCGATGCTCTGTGCTTGGACCTCCCAAATTAAGGAGGGGAACACCTCTCCCGAGTGCCTCAGTCCCCTCTTGACCTCCTGTGCAGTCTATCCCAAATCCCACCTGGTCCCTGAGGTCGATTCTTCATGCTCGGACCTTCCGAATTGAGATGGAGAATGCCTCTCCCAAGTATCCCAATCCCCCCCCCTCAACGCCCAACACGGTCGATACCAAATTCAACCCAATGCTTGGACCTTTGCCAGAGGGCCCATGACGCGCAGTTGCAGGGTTAAAATGGAGAAATTAAATGGATAGAATAACCACAATAAATGAATTGTAAAATCACAGTAGATTGTACAGTGGAAAGCGGGGCATACATAACAACAAGAATGGCATCCAAAAAAAAAGGAGAAAGTGAGAAAAACAAAAACAAACAAGATGTATATTTGGTCGCCTCAATCACGACCGGGTTCAGGGGGTGAGAAAGCATCCGGCATTAGGTCGTGACCCAAATAGTCAAGGAAATGAAGTGAAGAGCTATTCAGGCACAAGGACCTCAAGTTAAGCTAAAGAGGAGTGACTTTGGGGGTTCTCCGCAACAAAGTGGCACATCCTCTCTATGCCCTCCCTGTAGCCATGGGCCCACTCTACTACACATCGCCCTTGCCATAGATAGATGGGGAGAAACCCTCATCAAGTCCCCTTGTGAAGAAGCCAACTCGGACTCGAGCATGGTCACTCGCGCTCGATTCTTGGTGGCCACAGTGCGAACTTGATCGAGTTCGGCCCACAAAGATCATAGTTCCTATATTCGCAATCCATTCTCCTCCTGGCTATATTGAAGGGAATCATTTAATCCTGCAATTAGCCAATCCTTTGACTCGACCTCACCCTCTAGGTACCCCACTCATGCTCCATTTCCCTTGAGCCCCTTAATCTTGTCCCAGTATTGTTTGATCTCTCTCCCTCAGTAGTGCCATCATGAAGATGAGCACATTCCTCCTCCTTCGAGTGCAACCTCATGTGGACACATGCGAGAGACTCGATCACGTCACCTCTCTCAGACCAAGCTTTAAGTGCCCCCTTGTGGGCCTGGGCCACAAATTCACGCAACTAGCAAACCTCTCTCTCTTTCTCGACTTGACCATCCATGATCCACGCTACTAAGTGCTCAATCCCATAGAATCAGTGACCAAAGAGCCATAAGAATGGAAAAGGGCAAGGAAAAAAAAGCTAAAAGACGAGAAAAGGCGAGAAGCATATCAAAGACAAGATTCCCTTAAGCTGACACGTTGCATCCCTAACAACCTCCTCCTGAGCGGCACTCGAACCCGGACAATCTTCTAGCCTTTCCTCGCCACATGGCCGCCCGCAGGGTTAGAGGGAGGTGGCCAAGCAAGGGGGCCAAACCTTCCCTACTATCCTCCTCTAAGGTTGAAGAACTTTCAGCGATTAACTGGTTGTCTAACCTGCTAGAGGGCCCTTCAAGCCCTACCTTAGGAAACTTGCTGCCTAACGACTTCCCCGGGTCGTCACTCCCACAACCGCAGGCAAGACTCGCTATGACCCCAAGGGTTGGTTCCTCACCTGGGGCTACTCCATAGAAGAAAATGATCGAGGTGACCTTTCCCAACACCTGGGCAACATTTGGCTCAATGCGTGCTGGGCTCCCACTGGAAGATCGTCAGGATGCCTAAAAGGCTCACATATGCCTATCGGTATGGGCGGAGTCGGGTCCAAGAAGGTTTTAAAGAAGGCCAGGTCAAGCTCCTAGTCATCATTACCCCATTTAGTCGATGTCGACTGCCTATGCAACGTGGCTCACCAAACACCCTCGGCAGCCAAGTAATCTACCTTGTCCTACTCCATGAAGGTCTAAATTGCATCAAGAGAGGATGAATTGCAATGTTTGGCCGATGCACCTTTTCCTTCTGGGAGGTGCAAACTGGGCAACCGCAGAGGACTTAGGCGGGTGCGATGCTTCTAAGGCTAGAGGAGGCCCTAGGACCCAAGTTTCAAATATCGTACCGTACCGGCCGGTATGGCCTGTATTTTCCGTACCGACCACCGGACCGGTACAGGTACACCCTGTGTTTCGTACCGGCTGAAATACCAGTCGTATCGGCCGGTACCAGCCGTACCGGCCGATATTTCTGCCTGTACCGGCCTGTGCGGCCGATATTTCGACCTTTTTTTTTTTTTTTTTTCATATTTTCAAACTACAAGTTCATTTTTTGACCCTTAATTCAGATTAGGCTATTTATAATTTATATATCTATATATTTATATATAATTTATTTATATATATAATTTATTCATATACCGAAATGTTATCCCGAAACGGTAGACGAAACGGTACCGGTATCGGAATATTTCGTTCCAGTGGCTCGACCGGTACGGCATCCGGTACGGTATTCAAAACATTGCCTAGGACCCTTCGAATTGCACCCAAGGTCCACCAAGGGTAGGGTCGATGAAGCACACTTCCTCTTGTTCGTTTCGTCTACCTACATACTACAAGGTCTATTTTCCCTTCGAGGAGGAGGTGACCCCCTTAGGAAATCTAGGTCCGAAACTCCAGACTAGTCCTACATTACCAAGAAAAGCTCAATATTTGAGCGAGTTAGCAAGGCCTCACTCCACACATCCTCTTGGTGAGTCTCAGCCCAGGTCCTGGCTCGCTCGACACGCAACAGCTCATGAGCAAACACGTTCACCGTGAAGTCTCGATCATTCAGGACTATGCCATAGATTGCTCTGACAGGAAACTCATGGCGAATTGTCTCCCACTGGGGGAACTCCCAGCCTTGCCTGGACACAGAAAAATTTCTTTGTCCAATCGCCTACCCAGTTATATTGAGGTTCCACGCAAATGATCTTGGATCTCTTCCATGATCTGAAGCTGCACATGTTGCCCTCACGACATTGTATTTGGTGGGTGTAGAAGAACTTTCTTGCGGTTAGATCTAGGTACTCTTCACCCATATCTCATAGTACCCGGCACCAAACCACACAACAAGACATGAGAATCCTCCAAGCGTTGGGGTGAAATAGTGCCAGAGCCAGCTTGACGAAATCTAGGACATCCTGTACCAGATGGCAGAAGGGAAGGTGTAGCCCGTTGGCAAACATCCTAGGGAAGAGGGCAACCTTCGCGGCTAATCCCTCCGAATCCATGGCCCCCTGTCAAGGACTTGGCCTCTCCAAGTTGATGTACTTCGATATTCCATAGGAATTAAGCACGACATGATATTGGACTAGGAAGTGGACGCTGACCAATGATACCCTTCGAAATGTTGCAGGCCTCATGGGGTGTTTCATCTTGCATCTGAGGAGGAACCTCGGGACGCGACGCTTTGCCCAAGGAGCTAGAAGAAGATTTGGGAGCCATTAAATTTAGTTGAAGGGGACAAGCATGCTGAAAGTTCGAGCAAGAGGGGTAGGAGAAGAACGCAAATGTGAGGGAGAGGAGCCCCGATAGTCTTTATACAAGGGGCACTTTGAAACACATATGGGAGAATTAGCGGAACATGTGAGGTGTGCATGGGAAAAAGACGTATACAATTCATGTCACTCGTACGAAGAGAATTGGTGGCTCAACTGGAAGGGACGAGCTGAAAGTCCCAAGTAATTGGCCCCAAAGGCCCCCGAAGGGAAGCAGGGCCAGGGGCACGAAACCCGTGGCCCATCCATACTCGTCGACTGGGAAGGCTCGATGACGAGAAAGGGAGATCCTCTCGCATTTAATGAGGCATTTGGGAATGCGTGGGAGGGAAACACGGGAAAAGACGAGTCAGCTCCTCGGAGAGTGAGAATGTATGAAATTTTTTTTCCCCCTTTTTTGATGATAGATCCATTGCTTTTCTAAATAAAAAAATAAAGATTCAATGACTAAGGCATAAGGGACTTTCCGGCTCTAGCCACACCTCACTTCTTCTTGTAGGTAACAAGTCATGTTCCTAGTGGAGAACTACAAAACATGCTTTAACAAGATTATTAATCAGAATTCTGAAAATAATAACTGTATTTAAAGAAAATAATATTAGTTTAAAAAGTATTGTTTAGTTTGATTAATTATTATAAAATATAATATAGACATAATTGTTATTTTTTGTAAATAATATTATAAAGAACTAATAATATCATTTTTAAATCTAAATTAAGACGAAATTTTGGCTTATAAATTTAATCATAGATTTTTTTTTTTGTAATTTCGTCTTATTTTTTAAAGAAAAGAAGTAATTTAGGCCATCAAACAGAAATAAATATTCATTACCATAACCACTTATCTACACAGCATTATAAAAGGCAAAGAGGTCCATTCATTTGCTTTACCTTTCGCCGGACAGCTCATCATGCATGCATCCGATATTTTAAAAATACAAAAAAAAAAAAAAACATGGGATTATAATATCTGGGGTGTGAAACCCGTGTGGAAAACGCGTAACAAGCACGTGGCGTGTTCGTGTTATATTTTTCTTCGGGGGTACTGACGTGTTCTTCGTCATTCATTCCTTTGGGAACCCACCCTTTAATTTCTCCTAATTTACATTAACACCCACCTGTCCCGCCCCGCCCGCCCGCCCGCCGGTGTTCAAACTAATTTTATAAAAATAAATTAATAAATAGAGGTAACTTGATTTAATCTGTCAGATTATAAAATTATTTTATTATAAATTAAATTTAATATATTATATAAAATTATTTTAATTTATAAATATTTTTATGTGAAATTTTTTTATTGCTGTAACACTTGAAATGAAATTGGAAAATCTGCATTTACACTCTTAAATTTATCAAATTCGAGGTGTCCTTATAAGAAAATTCTTGCTAAGAACGTATACATTCTCAAAATTAATCAAAGAGATTTTATGTATCTGATGCTGATAAAGAAAAAAAAGGAAGTGTCTCTTTAGTTTCTAGAATCAAAGTTATTAGGATTTTCAACTGAACTAATCAAATGACGTGTCCCTACATTTGGCAGGATTTTTTTTATTGATTTGGGTAATTTTGGTCAAAATACCTTAAATTATAAGGTATTTAGGTTCATGACTGAAATTTTAATATAAGACTCATATTTACACAAAAATCAATGAAATTTTAATAGGAAAATGATAGAGAAAAATTTATTTTTATAATTATTTCTATAACTATGTATTAAATGTGAGACATTTTTTATAAAATAATTTACAGAAATAACATTATTTTACATAAATATCCATATTTTAAAACAAGATTGTGAAAATTTTATGAAAAGAATGTGTGTGATTATTCTGCTCGGTAAACTTCTCAATTTTTATAGGATGTGGAGATGCTTTTCATAAGGTGTAAGGATATGTTTTATAAGGTGTAGGATGTAGAGTAATGAATAGTGACTGATAAAAAATAATTTTTTACGTGTGTATGATTATTCTAGTCGGTAAACTTGCCAATTTTTCCATTCAAACTTACCAACAAAATTCAATTATTTTAGTCCTCAGACTTTGTAGGTATCTTTACCATTCATACAAAATATAATAAGAACCTACCCCTCCCCCACCCTATCATGATAGTAAACAAAACGAATGCTGTTGATATATTTGAATTCCTTCATTTCTTTTTTATTTTTCTTCTCTCTCTCCAATGAGATGAGAGTCATGAGACAGTCTTTTAATAATAAGAGAGATCAGTGTGTGTGAGAGTCTAGCCGGCCATATATGTAACTTTGACCAAATTTTCTTCAACAGAACAAATCAGAGTCTTTAAAGGGAGCGTCATATGTTTAATGAGTCAAGAAGACTCATAAAAAAAAAATTAATTAAAAAAAATATAATTTAATAATATTTTTTTAATTTTTAATTTTAATCTCAATTCATCTCATTTTCTCTATGAAAACAAACGAGACCTAACGATTAGCCCTCTCTTGCATTAGTCCTCTCAAGTGTACTGTTGGTTTATTTTGATTTTTTATATACTCTCTTTAAATATTAAAAAAAAATACATAAATATACTAGTAGTAATTTTTTAAACATTTAAAAAAAACTAAATACATTGACGATAACTTTGAGCGATACATTTGAGGAGGCAACCCTGTTTAGATTCAAAGTTGATCTCAATTCATCTTATCTAATCATTATAATTTTTTCAAATTTACACACAAAATATAATAAATAATTCAATATTTTTAAAATCCTAAAAGACAATAATATTAAAAAATAATAAGTTAACAATATTTTATTCAACTTTCAACTTTCATCTCAACTCATTTCATTTCAACTCACTATCCATATCTCACCTAAATAGAATTTTTCTTTATATATTGTTCTCATGCCGACACAGCATTAAAATAAAATAATTATCTGAATTTACCAGCCTATATAACTATAGAAGTCTTGGTAACTGTCCTTTTTTCGTATTTATTCAGGTCTCCTGATCTGTACATTTCAATAATATTTTGTTTGTCGTGTCTGTCTGTAACAAACATTCAAAGTTTCAACCATTTGCGGGATTCAAAATGCAGAGAGAATAATTGAAAGTAACAAAAGTGTAACACACGTTTAATTGACCAACATTTGACCGATGTTGTTTCGAAGAAGTTAAACGACAGTAGTGTACATAGGCAAAGACCATTTCAAAGTGGCAGTTTTACTTTACATGTCTCACATGTGACCATCTTGACTAACAAGAGCATGCTTCACACGTTCTTTAGACTATATGCACGTCTGTTTTTGCATTTAAAATAAGATGAGATGAAAGTTTTAAATTTCGTACTGTATTAATCGGTATTTAGCGTAATAGGATAGTGACCGGTATAAGAAATATATGTGTTTTGTATTGGGTCAAATATCCGTCTTACCAGTGTGTTTTGGTCAATATCGGCCAGTTTTTTATGTATCAGACGATTTTTTTTTTTTGTAATTAATGTAAAATTCTGACTTTTTTATAATTTTCATTCCAATTCTCACATTTGAAAACTATTTTCTTAACTTTTTTTAATCCATTTTTCTCGAAGACTTAAAATCAAATCCTTACTTCCCTTTTCGTGATGAAGATGAGTAATTATTTTTTTAAATAGTTGGATTGAGAATTTAGAAGTATTATTGAGTTTTATAAATATGTATTTTAACTTTTTAAGACTTGCGTTGATACTATTTTGAAATATAATTTATATATATAATTAATTTATTATATATAGACTATCCCGAAACAATACTGGTACTGAAATATTTCATTCCAGTGCCTTAACCGTAACCGAAACGGTATTCAAAACTTTTGTTGAGATTAAAGTTAAAAGTTAAATAAAATGTTGTTAGAATATATTTTTTAATATTATTTTTATTTTGTGATTTGAAAAAGTTGAATTGTTTATTTTATTTTGTATGAAAATTTGTAATGATTACTAATTAGATGAGTTGAGATGAGTTGAAAGAAATTATGAAAACAAATGAGACCACGTCAGTTTGATGCGGCTTGATGTGATACGTCAGATTATAAAGTTACTTTTATTATAAAGTAGATTTAACAGATCTCATAAAGTTACGTCAGTTTGTGAATTTATTTTATGTAATCTCTTTATGTCTGTATCAATTATTTTTAAAAATATTGTGAAAATAATTTTCGTATTTATTGTATTATTTCAATTATTAACTTCATCTAAAAAGCAATTTTGCAACACGCATGTGAGAGGAGAAACTAAGCAAGAAAATATTGGAGATTTGAGAGGATCAAGAAATCATTGAAAATACAAAATTTACAGGGAAGAAACATTACAGAATTACCAAAGGATTAAAAAAATCACAAAAACTACTTCACTAAAAGTATTCTAAACTAAAATATTAAGAATTCTTCTACTCATTATCTTTACATCACACACTTATTAAGAGAATAAATAAATAAAAACATGTGTGTGGTATAGTGGTGATGAATAAAGTTTTTCAAATATTAATAAATTCTGACCAGAATAATTGAAATTGTGTAAAAAAATGACTACAATTATCTCAAACAAACCATTTAAGTTGAATTCAATAAAATGTATCCGCAATTGTACTAAGCAAAATGCTAAGTTGCCCCTGGCCTCTCAAGCTGCCCCTATTGCATTTTGTTTTTGTTTTTTTTTTTTTAAATGTTAAAAAATAAACCCAAAAAAATCAAAATACACGAGGACAACTTGAGGCAAGATAGCATCATCCTTGTACTAATACAACAAAGTCCGAAGGGAATTCAAAATATTGATTTGAATGGCTTTTGCCTGGAAGAATACCTTTGCATAAAATTGTTATACCAAGGACCAATGCCTGAAGCTGAAAAAATATTGTGATTAATCAGGAGAGTGGTTGATTGGCAGACAATAAAACTAGTCTGCATAACAATGATCATCATGCTGTTCCCACTTGCCCTCAACGAAATTGCCACAAAAAGTTAGGTGGATTATCACTTCATGCCTTATTTTATCATTTGGTATCCTTCCTAGCATGTCTCCCTTTTCCTTTCTGCCTATGTCACTTAGGGGTGGGCAGCGGGGACACACCCAATGCTACCCCACCCTTGTCCGCCCCAACCTGCATGGAAGACCCCTAGCAGAGGTGGGGGATGAGCTAATCCCAACGGGGCCCCGCCCTGCCCCCCTCCCTCCGTACCTCTCCCCTATTTAATATAAAAACTTTTATACCTAAAAATAATTTATAAACCTAATGAATCATTGGGTTGAGCGGGGGTGGAGTGAGGTGCGGTTTCAACCCCATCTCCAGTATCAGGGTGGGGGGGCTTCGGTCTCGCCTCTTGTGGGCGAGGGGCAGGGTTGGAAACCCTCCCTCCGCATGGTGCAGGGTGGGGTGCGGGGGTGGATCCATCCCGTCCTGCACCATGCGAGAAGCACCCCTAAAGTCTTCACTGCATTTTGAACTAAACATGCCTATATTGTCATGTTGATGTAAATTGTAATGGCAGATCCAAGTCCCACAAAGTGATTTTAAATCTATTCAAATTTATATTCTAGCATTTAAATTGAGGGAGACATCCGAATATAAAATCGATCTTATAATATTTATCGTTGCTAGTATGGATTAGTATTAAGTGCTTAATAAATATTATAATATCCACTTTATGTGTGTATTTTTTTCCAAATGGATATTCTTCAATTTGAATAAGAATTTAATGAAAAAAAAAATCTTTTAATCCCATATTTATATAAAAAAATTTGTGGTTTACAGAAAGATCTTATAAAATGAAAATTGTAAATTAATTTTACTTTTTTTTTTTATAGTGGTAAATTAATTTTACTTGATATGATAAGTTAGAATGTAAAACTATCTTTTATTACAAAGCATATCTTACGTTTCACATTGTAAACTTTATTTTATAAAATCTTTTTATACATCTATCACTTCTCTTCCGACATAGTTGACAGTGTAAAAAGGGAGAGGTGCTTCACATTGAAATTTTCACTGTGGCAAAGCACAAATTCACGAGTTGTCATGGTGGTCATTGACCTCAGCTTCTGATTGTCAAGACAAAAGAAAGTCCGAGGCAAGTATGCGTACATCTCGATTGAGGCATTGTGATTTGAGTGGCTCTCAATCCATCCATCTCTTTTTATATTATCATCATAATATTTACAAATTTTCATATAAAATATAATAAATAATTCAATTTTTTTAAATATCAAAATAATAATATTAAAAAATAATATTATAATAATATTTTATTCAATTTTCAACTTTCATCTCAATTAATTTCATCTCAGCTTACTTTTCAAACTTAGCCTAGTCCTGAAATTCTCATTATGGATGATCATCGTGGTCCAAACGCCATCCGATTCTTTCTCTCTCTTTTGGAAACTTGTCCTGTGTGAGTCTAGATTAGGTTATTATATTTCTCAAAAGTAAATATTTTAGATACAGAAGGGTTACATAAAAATAAACTCACAAATTAATATAACTTTATATGGTATGTCAGATTATAAAATTACTTTAATTACTTTTATATGATTTTTTTCTTGTATGTGACACTTCTCTTTTTCAAAATCTTTATAAAATTTTTCAAAATCAAATCAACGCCTCCACATTTAAAGGTTTATTTTAAGGTATATTTTAGAAAGATTTTCGCCTTTGATTCAGTAATCTTTTAATTCCAAAGCATTTTCTATTTCAACCTTTCGTCTTATCATTTGCATAGATTTTAGTGAAAATATAAAACTAAAGTATTAAAACAATTTTTATAAAAAATGAAAAAGAATATAACCTAAAAAATTATTTAAAAATAATTTTTCAAATCTATTTAAATATAACTTATTCAAAATCCCCAATCTACTTTTATAAAATCCATTAAAAATACATTTCAAATAAAAATTCAAAACTCCCAAAATTCTAAAAAATTATTTTAACCAAATATATTCTTGTACGTTTGGAATGAAGTTGAGGAAAATCTTTTAGTGTAGGTCAAAATCAACTTAATTGTAGATGAAAAAGTATTGCATGGGCTAAAATGCTATATACCATTCTTATATCCATGATATTATGCGTGACATAAAATACTTGAAATAATCATTTAAAAATATGATAATTAATATTTTTAGAATAAAGCATGGCCTTCAAAAGTAACCAGGGTATTGGAATTTGGAACATTTCCACATAGATCACAGTTGTCAGATATCCAATTGATCATTCATTAGGCTAATCTTTGAATGGAGCAGAACAGAAGCCGCTGAGATATTGAAATAATAATGGGGGCAAGTGATCTCACCACCATCCACTCCTTTCTTTTTCTTTTTTTAGCATTTTCATTGGTCGGTCCAGACTCCACATATGGAGTCTAAACAGAGAATTGAGCAGGAGAAATCTATGGAATTCTCTCCTGATTCCCACTTAATGAGCGTTGAGTGCTCACTGATCCCATAGCATGTTTTGTTCTGCTGTGCAAAGTATGGACCACTAATAATAATTGTATTATTGTTGTCGTTAAAAGTAAAACGTAGAATCTGCACCCAATCAAACTGCTACCCTCCACATAATGGAGTTGGTGACCTCATGTCAATGACCAGATGATAAAACAAGTTGAGACCACTGAGAATTGGCATTTGAAGTAGAAGGAATTGGATATCATGCCTAAAGTCTCAATACAACTATTAATACCAGTAATCCCATGAATGTACACGCTCAAGCATGTGAATTTTATATATATATATATATATATATATATATACAGATTCCATGATTAGAAAAGCTCTAAGCAAGGACATGTTCTTATCTGTCCATGTTCTTCCCGCCCTGCCTTTCTCCTTCATAAAAATGGAGTGAGAAAGAGATAAGAGAAAAAACATAGGAACAATATGAGCTGCCTCACCCCCAACCTTATCCACCTAAACCATTTCATACAGGTAATAAATTGGGGAAGATGAGTCGTGGAGATGGAGAAATTGCACCTTAAAAATCATAATCTATGTCCGTTACATTCTGGGAAGAGGAGCTTTTAACAAGCTGTTCCTGCTCATCGTACCGATCAAGATTCTCACAAGGAGCAGGGAAGATGGTCCCTATCACACGGCCCTCGACAAAGGCACACTGAAATATATGCTTCTTCTTGTATGTTAACCCTATTGATATATCTCGGAATGTCACGTTTCTAACTGGAATTTTATCACTCCCGTGGATGCGGACAGGCACACGAACTCCCTGGCCATGAACACTAGTGAAACTTATGTCCTCAAGGACTGGGAAAGCCATTGGGTCAAACCCCTCATCAGGGTGTTCATTGTAATCTGTTTTGATGACAATTCCAACACGGACGTTGTCAAATGTAAGATTTTTGTACGTTATGTGTCGCACATATCCACCTCTACCAGGGGCAGTCTTGATTCGAACAGCACGCCTTGAGTCCCAGACAAGGAGATTTTCCACAGTGACATTTGATACACCACCGGACATTTCACTGCCAATTGATACGCCAGCACTGTTGCATTTCAGATCAAGGGGGTTCTCAGTGACTATTGGAATCTCAACATGTTAAAACTATCACATTCATATTATCAATCAACCAACTACAATAGAATCAAAGATCCAACAACAGTAAAAGCAAAGCAGGAGTTGGTTTAGCAGCTAAAGTTTATTGAAGTTGTATGAACGGCTTCAAATTAAATCAAACCCCAATTTTCACCATGGCAATTTTCAAAATATGAGCTAAATCCTGCCGTATGGCACATGGGTCCAACAGGCTTTAACAGACCCCCCCCCCCCCAGCCCACCGAAAGGAAGAAGGTTGGCAACATTTACTACAGTACGGTACAGAATCCGAGCCTAAAAGCAGAAAAGCTGCAAGTGTAAAATGCTAAGACAGTCTTTGCTCAAACTTGTGGAACTAGTAGAAGATTTATTTCCGTTAGACAATATTCCAAAACTTAATGTGATTCTTTGCTTCCTACTTGGAAGCTTGTAAGGCTCACAAAACATATTGCACCAAATTGGCTTACCATTGTAATAAAACCTCAAATGGTTTACGTCAAGATTCTGCAAACTGTCATAAAAACTAAACTTCACTCATTTTAGAAAGTATCAATAACTATAGGAGACAAATTGCACTTGCACCGTGACTCATTGGAAAGTATATAAAGAGAAGAAATCATCAATTATTGCATAGCTTTCAATATAATTTGAGAACGAGCTATCATCCGATTACTCGTCTAATAAGAGAAGGAAAAGTATAATAAAAGGAGAATATCCTTCTATATCGATGGCTTTATGAAACAGTTTCTCAGTGGAATTCTACTGCAAATTTGATCTGGCTGTGTGGCAGTAAAAAACTTCAAACCACAAAGATGAACCATTACAAAAACACAAACAAATCGATTATTGCCAGCTATACTCAAATCATTCTACAAAACTAAGATATATATTCATTTATGACGAGGAACTCTGGGGACAGTGCAAACTCAGCACATCTTTCCAAAAGATATCAGGAAGTAAAACCATAGCATAAGTTTTAGGCAGAATATACAAGACACTCTACATGACAGATCAAATTCATTCCTGAATACAATCAAATTTGCAACAGCAGCTTTAAGGCAAACATGAAGAGACACATACATCTAGAAATTTAATCTATTGATATCGCTTACATGCAGATGCATAATACCAATATTTGGATGAAATAAAGTATTATATCATGGCGAAAACATGCAAGTATCAGTGTAAAAGAATTTTACCTGACCATAGAGCGAACAACAAGGTTTCGAATAAGTATATTCATTGAAGGCCGTCCATAAGCAATTCCATACTGATCCCAGCCACTTTTTATCGCAATTCCATCATCCCCAACACTTATGTAACAGTCCTCAATCACCATATCCACACATGAATCTGTTTATGCCACAAAGAACTGGAGTGTTAAGCACTACTGTATAACAGGGAAACAGTTGATATATTCATATGCTTGAATCATTAGAGAAAACTAATCGGCCTTACTTTAGATTATATTTGGAGGGGACTTCAAGTGACCTTATGTAACAAGGTAATAAGAATTAAGTGTAATATATATATATATGTACATTTCTGCATACACTATGTTGGGGATTGGAGTGATAGTGAAGAACTACAAGATTGAGGGAGAACATGAAAATAACAATAAGAGTGCAACTTATTGGCATGGTCCTGGCAGATTTTGAATTCAATCATTCCCAACTTACATGATGATTCCTTGATTTCAACCAACTATTCAATACAAGTATGAAGAAAACACATAACATAATCCCACCACATCAATCATAACCTTGAACCCCAGAGCAATGTCTTCCTTGTCATCGATTTAGCCTCTTCAGAAAACTGAACTAAAATATGAAGGAGCATTTGCCAACATCTAGTCTGATCAGAATTAAATTATATTTTGCACCTTGTGTCTACTTAATATTGCTCAAGTATCAAATGGCTAATGTTTAGAACATGAACTGATATGAGAGCCTTCTACAAAAAATGTTAATCCAAAGAATCAATGGTTCTTGAAGATGCTCACGAGCTCAACAAAATAAATCGTGGTTGGGTAGCACCAGACATGTCACACATTAATTAATACATTAATATATGCGTGTGCATGTGCATGTGTGCACACATGCATACATATAGTCATAACCTAGCATAGAACACTCACCTGGATCTATTCCATCGGTGTTTGGAGCTTCGGCTATGGGTGCCAAGATTGTAACGTTTCTGATGGTTACATTCTTGCAGTCATATGGATGAAGCGTCCAGAAAGGAGAATCACGAAAAGTTACATTAGTGATTAGAATGTCACTTGACCACATTATCTGAACAAGCGGACCCCTAGTATGGTTAAGGAGCTTCCGGCGATACTTCTTCCACCATGTTTGACCCTGTCCATTTATGGTTCCATTATGCCCTGCGGTCAGCGACACAATAAATTAGACCAAGTCAGAAACTAAAAATTTCCTCAGCTAGCTACACAGCTTTAATTCCAACCATAATTATGTCACTGCCAGTCATCCACAAAATTCTCTCAAAACTCATACAAGAGTTTAAAACCAACCAAATCATGGAACTCGTATGGCTAGCAGGCAAAAAGGTATCTATAGTCTGATTGTTTGATGAGATTTTAAGCCTCGTGGTAAATGTAACCCATGTTAAACAGTAATCAACCATCTAATCAATGTTTATAAAGAGGAATGAAAAGAATATTCATAATGTATGTTTCAGATACAAATAACTTTTTTTTATTGGTAAATAAGAATTTTATTGATGATAAAAAAGTAGTCACGGCGCAAGTACACAGGATTATACAAATTAACTGACACATTAAGGGCAGAGCAAAGAGACAAGGGCCCTTATTTGCAGAAAATGTTTAGTGTGTTAAATAACGAAATAATTCGACAATACTTGCATTTGGTATACAGGGCAGTGGACTGACACTTGTATTATATTTTTTCCCCTCTCCCTACTTTGTTTGACCAGTTATGCCTTTGTAACAATTACTAGATGATAATTTTACAAAAAGAAATGTTGCTCCAGTAGGTAAGGTAACAAACAGAAGAAATTAGTTTTTGTAAACAATTTTGCATGCCACAAGACATATGATGACAAATGACCCATGGAATCATTGGTCATGGAAATGGGCAGTTTAGGGACTAGCCATCTCATACTCTATCCTATTACTCTCTTACGAATTCCGCCATAGGACACATTATGTGTTAGATAACATTTTGGAATCATCCCTCTGATCACCAGTTTGATTTGAACATATGTTCTAAAAAACTACCTTCTAGGATCAACACATTAGAAGAAAAAGGAAGGGGGCGTTGTAAGCTATGATACCCTATATGATAAGGAAAAAGGTAGGTGGTGGATAGGATCCCACATTGCTTGGGAAGAAGAAGTTCTTGCTTTTTATAAGGTTCCAATGGGGCTCCAATTGTATCATTGACTAGTCATTTTGAAGTATACGCCATGTGGCTTAGGCCTTCCATAGGGGCATTACATAAGCCAACTTCATGACAGCTTAATTTGTTTTTTTGTTACTCCACCAATTAGCTTCTGTTTTGAGTGGTTAAGAAGTAAATCCTATCAGTGAAAATTGGGCCATTATAAGTTCCATTTATGATCAATGGGATCTGTAGCCTCCTAGCATTGCGTCTATGGTGTCTTTATAATTCAATCATAATTTAGAGACAAGCAGGTACATAAAAAGTGCTCTTTAACTACAAATTGCAAATTTTAAAATAGGACTCCGGCAAATATGGATACTTGTACGAGTTTTCACTAGAGAACTTGCTCTAGAGGGAATGTAAGATTTTAACTTGACTAAAATTAATTTAAACATCAGTACAATCTTGATTTGGAGGAGGTCTTGAACTATATATCTTCTGAAAATCAAGACATATTTGCATTTACTTTAATTCACCTCTCAAGTCAAAGATCTTTCCCATGAATAGAAAATGTAATTTAGCTTCAGCTTAGAAAAGAGGGGATAAAAAATCTAACCAGTAATAACAACATCTTTGAGGTGTTGACCATGAATCAAACTCCCATATCGAGGTCCAGGATGCTCTCTCCCATACCCATATGAAGGCAAAGGAGGCATCAGTGGCCAATACTTCTCATCCTGTTATACATCACATAAGAGGGCATAAAGTGAAGTAAGAAATAAATTGCAACAGCTAGAGAGAGAGTAAAAAGAATGACTTAAACCCTAGTGCCACAGTACCCCTCGCTGTAGCAACTGGAGACTGAGATCAGTAAAGAGTAAAAGAAATTCAACGCAATCCGTCTCACAAGCCCTATTTTTGTTAGTAAAGTCGCTTTCTCCCATTTATAAGAGAAAATGGAGGAAAGGATAATAAAGACCTTATCAGCTCTTGTATTGCCAGCATGAGGGTGCAAAGGATAATTGCTTAGAACTATGAAGGAAGTAATAACCCCAAAAGAGATTAGAGGAAGTCCTGACTGTAAATTAATCAAATTATTGACTTGACATAAAAACCTTTATGTACATGTTATAAACACCTGCCCCTTCCCCTGAGACTATTTGCTTCTACAAGACATAATGGTAGGACAAGAAAACTGAATGAGTAGCCTAAATCATACCTGTGTGCCCAGGCACTAACACGTCACACCATATTGATCATATATTGCTTGGTATTGAGGGTTGTTAATCATGAGCCTCTTTACTAAAATGTACTCCAACACACCATGACACACAATAGCCATCCTTATTGTTCAGGTCGTGGTTGTTAAAAGCCATTATCAATTATTTGCTATAACATAACGTTTTCCGTCGGTGATTAGTAAGTTTTCCAACTCTAGAGTCTCAAGACTCCAATTATAAGTTTGGCTTCATCACAGACCTACAGAAACAAGTTTTTTCTTAAGGGTCTTAACCCTATTTGAATTGACCGGGTCTGTATTAACACTCCTTATTCCAAGGACTTCTCGTTGTTGCTTCATAAGTAGGCAGGTATTCCATCAAAATCTTTTGTGTATAACCTCAAATAGAACCTCCCACTCAATACCCATTGGATGTATAAATAGAAAAAGTTTATTTTTTCGAATGTTTTTGGACTTCATATCGATTTGTAAGGAATATGAACTCCCGTGATTTATGATAAGTAACCCTTCCATACTCCAATACAATATCCTAGTCCACAGAGGATCCCTAAGGAATTATGCATGGTATCATACTCTAGGGATTCCAGCAGATCCTTGTCTACAAAATTGTATCCCAGCAGATCTTGTTGAAGCAGGAAATCACTCGGAGTCACAACTTAACAAAAATCAAATCAACCCAAATCCAATATACAGATATTGAAGAGCGACCAGGAAAAAAGATTACCTGAATTCCTAGTATTTCAGCATCCTCAGCAAGGAACAAAGTCATATGACTAGTGAGATTAAACGGAGCCGTAAGCCACCGGCCGGGAGGTACATTGAGCTGGGCACCACCTCTCTTTCCCAACTTGGAGATTGCTGAGACCGCCCTCTCAAAGGCCTCGGTGTTCACAGTGACCCCATCTCCGACCCCTCCAAAGTCCGTGAGGTTAAACGCCACCGGCCTCAGCCTCGGCATGGGCCTCACAGGGGACTGCCGGAACACCAATAACCCGCCCACGAGGTTCCTCTGCCACACGAAAACCGAGGCAAAGGCCGCGATCCAAAGCACCATGAAAAGGGTCCTGTGGGAGGACAAGAACGCCGGGAACCACCGCTTCCATTCAAGCCTATGGTAGTTGAACCGCCCTAGTGATAAGGTCTCCAACATCACTCCGTCGAACAAAACAAGGAGCACAAAAAAGAACCGAATCCTGAGAAAGTGAAGCCGAGCCAGTCACGAGCAGGAAAACGGGTGATCCGAAAGGTGGGTGTGGTTGAATTTCATCAAATAGAGTCGCGGGTTTTGTTGGTTTTTGAATTACGTGAGGAAGATAAAATGTCAAAATCAGGTTTGTTTAGTCCAATAAGAAATTGATAATGGAGTACATTTGAAGGGAAGGCTTCTCTGTTCTGTTCGGATAGGTGTTGATTCGTTGATTTTCTTGGACAATGGATTTCACTGAATGCCATTTTCAGAGAATCCCAAATTTTTGTAGCACCCGCGAATCTGATATTGTTTCGGGTTAAATCCTCCAGGAATTTCTTTTTTTATTTAGTGCAGAGGGAATCCGTGATGGATGGAAATACAACTTCTTATTTTTAGGCGCAGGGCAGGGAGAATCCGTCATGGATGGAAATACGGGGATTAGTTAAAGCTAAAAGACTTTTTTTTTTTTTTGATAATGTAAATGAATTTAATTTTTGTTTATTCCATTCACATATCTTCCAACTTTTTTTTATATAATAATCAAATAATATAAGTTAAATTTAACTTTATCTATTCATATCAAATTTCTATATTAGATTATTCATTTATTCATTATATAGTAATGAGTAATTAATAATTAATTTTTTTAAAATTATAAATTTATTTTATTTTATCATATTTTACCATTCTACCTATTATCATATTAATTAGTAATCATATTTCAATTAAATTATGTTAATTAGTAATCATATTCTAAACAAAAAAGATAAAGTCTGATACCATGCGAGGCCCCCCAACACACGAGCTGTGCATTAATAGTTACTTAGAAAATAAAGATATTTACTTAAAAGTAATTAATTTACTTGAAGCCGTGCCTTCCAAATATCACCTGATAATATTATTTTTGTTCAAATTGACAATAGACATGAAAACATAAAGAAATAAATAATAATATATACATTTGGTGTATCTACAGTAACTAACAAATTTGAAAATGATTTTAATATTTACTGTAGCTGAAGTCCAAATATTTAGATTTTAACTAATCTATTATGATGATATTTTAGATTCTAATAACTAAATATATGATAAATTTAACTTTTAATTAATTCATTGAAGAATTAATTAGAATTTAATTAATTCTAATAACTATGCTGCAGACCACCCATAGTCTCTGAAGATGAGCGGCAGTGACACAGTAGTGCCATTCGGCCCAAGGCCCATTGGCAAATCTGTTAAAATTCACTAACAAATCGATTCAATTCTATAAAGTAAAATTTCCAGATCTTGTTAATAATGATATAAATAATGGTGATTAATTTTGACTTTTCTCGTATTATTTGTTTTTCAATTGGCATCGAGTACGATTAATCGTTGTAGAGATCGTTTGTAAGGAATTTTTTTCAACTTTATTTCGAATAATTAAAAAAAAAAATCTATCAGTCTAATAATTCTTAGAAATTATTTGTACTCCAAAGTTTGCATCTAAAACTTTGAGGGAGTATTCCACTAAAATTAGATCGTTTGGATTTAGAAATAAGTTGAGATGGTTTGTGAATAGTAAAAAATAATATTTTTAGAATACTATTTTTTAATATTATTATTATTTTGAGATTTGAAAAAGTTAAATTGTTTATTATATTTTGTGTAGGAATTTGAAAAAATTGTTTTAAAATTTAAAAAAGTTAAATTGTTTATTATATTTTACGTAAAAATCTGAAAAAATTGTTGTGGGATTTGAAAAGAAAAAATGATTATTATATTTTATGTGAGAATTTAGAAAAGATATAATGATAAAGATGGGATGAGTTGATGTGATTTGTAAATCCAAACCACTCCGCTCTTACCACTTGAGCCAATTCACTAGGATTAAAATAAAATCAAACTTTTTCATTATTTTTTTAATTTGATAAATTTAATTAGACTTTGTTGATACATTTTTCTTCCACGAGTGCTCAACAGTAAGATTGGATAACACTCCTCTCACGTGGTAGTTGGTGGTGATGGTGTGCTCGGAATACTCATCCACGACTTGCTTAATCATAAATTACTAAAAATAGAAAAGACGAATATTTATGTGATTAGCATTGAGACTAAAACCCACATGTGTTAGTGCAAAATCCACTATTATAGAATTTAATACAAGCTATCCTTCCTTTATCAGCTCGCTACAATCACTCCTTTAGAGTTATCTTTAAAAAAAGAGCAGTGTCATTGTTGATATTGTGTTTCGCGAGTATGAACAAATCCACATAAATAGTGCCACGATGTGAATTAATTGGAGCTCCCGACAGTGTTCTGGTGCGGTTTTACGATAGTGTTTCGTACGTCCATGACGGTAAATAAAAAATAAGTGCAATAAAAAGAGATAGACACCAAGATTTACGTGGTTTGACAATATGCCTATATCCACAGAGATTTTGAGAGAGAAGTTTCCACTATAGTATATCTGTTTACAATCACTCATAGATCCTCTTCTCTCACTGTATAGAGGAAGTTGGAGTTCTTCCTTAATATATTTTCCTCGATCTCCTAGTGATCCATCAATCCTCTATTCTCTATCTTTTAGTGTTCAATCTCAGTACTTTCTCCATAAATAATCAGTAATAATCAGTCTTCAATAATATTATCTATCCTTTCTTCAGGTTGTCTGGGCCTCTCCTTTTATACGTTTGTCTGACCTTTCATTATGGATGTCAGCCTATCATGAGGTGGCAAATCTCCTTTACGTGAGCCTCTTTGCTTTCTTCTCCTGATTCTCTTACATCTGCAGCCCCCATATCTTCCTGATCTCTCTCTTGTCTCTTCCTTGTCCCATTTTTTGTCCCTAGTGATGACTTAGTGGGTTGGGCCCCATTCATGGGCTATGGATATTTTTTCCCTCACAGCTACTATGCCGCTTAGAGTGCAGCGCTCAACCTTACCGCTAGTTTATTTTTTTTATTCATATTTTTTTATCATTTTAAAATATTTTTAAAAAATATAAAAAATATCAACACGCTAATAGTCATTTCTTTAATTATTAAGTATAAAAAATAAAATAAAAATAAAAATATATGAAGTATCAAAATAAGAGGATAAATAAAATAGACAAAATAACATTTAAAAAAAAAAATGATCTATGAGTCCTATTTTTTTCTCCACCTGCAATAGTCGATCCTAGCCCAAAGGAAGCAGACTCTTTCTCTCTCCCACTCTTCTAGCAGGCAACTCCCACTCTTATAGCCAATTTCCTTGTTTTATGTCAAATTCACTCAGCTTTATGTCCTCTCCTAGCTTTAGAGCCAATCAACCCTTATCATTGTCGACCACTTTCTTTCTCTCTAAGAATGCTGTCATAGTGGGCTGTAATTATGGACTTTTCGTGGGTACTAATTTTACCCTTAACAGTCTATTATTTTAAAAACATATATTTAATATATGTTGAGAAGGTATGTGATGAAAAGAAATTTTGTTTATTAGTTATGATTATGAATATCCATTATGAAATTAATTTTGTCGTAAACATGGTTGTGAAGATGTCTAATTAATATAAAATTCATGTTTCTAAGACGTGTGATTTTGTTAATTAGTTAAGCAGGTCCTTCAAATTTTGAGCTGTTTATAGTAGAATTATCATGATCAATTCAATTTAGAGTAATGTTACACGTCACATTCTAATCTTACTTTCATATCACTATATAAAATATAATATTTTTAATTCTTTTGGATCATCCTTAATTTTTTCAAAGAAAAATTTAAAAATTGATAGACAATTTCAACTCATACTAGTGTGATGAAAATAGAATCAAAGTTTGGTATGTTCTTTCAATCTAATACAATTGGATTATAACATGAGTAATGATGCTCATGTCAAGATTGATTGTTGATGCGTGTTTTGTAGCCTCCAAGCAACAACGATACTCTTGTACCTAAGGCGGTGGAAGAAAGGGAGGCAGGGGTGGCTGTGTCACCTCCAACTCCAAAGTCAGAATTTTTCAAGGTGAGCCAAGGAAGCAAAATGTTGAGAATAGTTAGAGAGAGAAACCGAATGTGTGTAACCCTTTTCTTGTTGTTAGCCTTCCTCTATTAATAGCCGATTCCTCGTAGGATCCTTCTGTTGTCGCAATGATCGAATTTGTCCCTGGTGGCATGACGTAGCATTTAATGCGGCTGCTCTTGTCAACTACAGGAGCCCAACCTCGGGCTGGCCACTCCAACCTACATTTAACGCAACTGATCTTGCATGGGACAGGTTCTCTGCCTGTCTGCTCCTCATTATATGTTGTGACTAGAGGAACCCTCGACTGCCTCCCCCTTTCTTGGGCCCTTGGAGTCACCTGGGCCTCCTCCTTGCCATTCCCTAGTTTTCCTTGTCATGGGTCATGGGTCATGGGCCTTGGCATGTGAGCCTGAGCCCAGCCCGAAAGAGTACAAAAGCTCCCCTTTCCATTGATGAATTAGTTTACTCTCATACTTGGATCCATTAATGCCTCTAGTATACTTGTTATATGTCATATGCAATTGGCCTTGTGGTGCCTTTTGCCCTTGGGCTCCACTGCGGGTTGGGACTGCGGAGCGAGGATGGTGCCTCGTTGTCTTGCCCTGTAGAAGGGGGTGCTGATAGGGTCAGGGCAGAGGCTATACTGGGAAATCGACCAGCTCAATAGCCTCCTTCCCCCAATAAGACTCTTCTACCCATTCCATTCGGTGCACAATTTTGTTTTCAGATTCTGGAAATCTAACTATTTCTACCTTGACTAACAGAGGTTCTAGTTCTTGGCTGTCTAGGTCGTGGACAAACGAGCCGTGATAGGAAATAAGGTCAAAATCTTGCGTAGGTTGGGTGGGTGGGCCTACCGTGAGATGTCTAGGCTCAGGGCCACCGAGATGGCCCACAAGGAGATTGAGGTCGAGAACGGACATCTACAGTTGATCATCGAGGTCCTTCTCAAAGATGGGTCCAATCTTCGAGCATGCATAGAGGAGCTAAGGTCGGAGGTGTCTTGCCTTGAAGCCATTGCCAGGGCTGCTACAAAAGAATGGGGTCGGGAGGAGGTGCAAGTTCTCCACGTGGAGAATGAGGTGAAGGGGGCTGAGAGGCACTGTTAGGATTATATCATTGCACTTGTAGAAGCTACGGATGTCCATTGCGACTTGAGCACGCATCTCAGCGAACTCCAATCTGAGAGGGATGCATTCGTTGTGCAGAACACAACACTCTTGAGGGATAAGTAAAAGGTCAAGGATTATACATGAAATTGCCAATGTTCCACTTGCAGCTTAAGGAGGAGTTGAGATCTCACGAGGAAAGGATGAGAAGGTTGGAGAGTAAGCTCGTCCCCGCCACTAGGGAGCTTGCTCGGATTAGCCTCGAGCTCGAGGCGGCTAAGTGTCTCCACAATCAGGCTTGGAGCCATAGGTATTCTTGAGGGCTAGAGAGGGTGAGAGGGCACTTGGTGGCAAACTGTAGCGATGCTCCCGAGGCTTTGGACTTGGCCTGATGCTCTATGTTTTTGCCAACCCCACTTCCTGCAACTAATTGTTTGGGATGATTTCTCTTTTTCCTTCTTTTTACTTTCTGTTATTGTTGTTGTTTTGTTCTTATTTCTTTTCTTTTGTTTTTTTTTTTGCCCAATGCTAGGGGGTACCTTGTGTAGACTTGGCACTTTGTAAGTATGCGACTATCTAATAAATTTGGCTTTTGGCATTCTTTCCTTGTACAATTACGAGTATGCATCTCCTTGGTTTACTTTCATTGATTGTTGATGTTCATTTCTCTTGTGATTGCAGTTCACTTCCTCCTGGTTTGTTGTTGTCTTACTGTTTATCGGGGTTCGCCCTGTCGTGGCTCATCTATTGCGCTCTTTTGTCTTCATGGGTGACTCGTTCGAAAATGAGCAGCCCAAAAGCTATCTCAAGTGCAGGAGCGTGTCGCGTAGTAATTAGGATAAATTCCTAGATCGTCTCCACAGGGAAAGTGCTAAAAATAAACTCGTGTAAAATGGTGAAAATATTTACAATGAGAAAATAAAAATAAAAAGTGATGATATGTACAATGGATGAAAGAGTGCAATGAAAAGAAGATTTTACTGGTCATGAACCAGATTCATTTTTTGGTTGGCTTTGAGTGTTTTAGATGCAGAGATGAAAAGTAAAGAAATTAAAATGCAAGACAGTGAATTTAAATTGCTGAAAATTAAATGATTGAAATTTAAATGAGCAAGAAAATTAAATGACATAAAAATAAATTACAGGAAATAAAAATACAAAAAAATAAATGACAGAAATTTAAATGACAATAAATTAAAGTGCAGAAAAATAAATGACATAAATTTAAAGTGCAGAAAAATAAATGACAATAATTTAAAGTGCAAGAAAATAAATCATCATAAATTAAACTAAAAAAATAAAATTAAAAGTGGAGACTACAGATGAAGGAGGAAAGCTCGGTAACAACAGTTGGTCACTGCATCACCGAACTCCCTCACTTCATCTGCGCTTTCTCCAAAACTGAAAAAACTACAGACTAATCCTAAACTATTCTACTGGGTGTCTAACATTGACCACCATTTCTCCGTCTACTTACAAGTCTTATATATAGGCATCAAAAAGGCCACTACATTCGCTTAGTCCGTGACCTCGTCCCCACTGAGAAAAATATTCCGTTTGTCGCTGGCCCTTGCGTCTGTCTTGTTTCCCACATGCAGAAGAAAAACTTTCGGCCTCTTTCCAGTTCACTGTCCGCAAGTTCTCTTTGTTGTCCAGACGCACTTGTTTATTTATTTATTTTTTTCCTTTCTTCAGCTTGCACCGAAAGCAACTTTTTGTTTTTTTTTTTATTTTTCTTCTTTTCCTCTGCGTTGCTGCGTTCTTCTTCCTGTCCGAACCTCTACCTTTTTTTTTTCTTTCCTCTTCCCAGCTTCCTTTCTGTCCGCATGAGTATTTCAGATGGTGGTGCATCGTGGGCTCTGTTGTGCATGATCGTAAATGAGAGGTGGAAGTGCTCTGTTTCGAAGATGTAGAGCAGGGGCTTCTCGGTGATGGCTGATTCGCATGGCTGTGCATGCTGGGCAATGGCACGCGGTTGTATGCGTGCGGTGATGCTGTGCATGCAGGAAGAGGTTCTGCCATGGTTGTGCTGCTACGGTGGCAGTGCACTACGACTGCATGGAAGTGGAGGTGTAGCTTGCATGGATGTGTTTGAGGATGGTTTACGGTTGGTGAAGCACTGGGCATGCTTGATGGAGGAGCACAGGGCGTGGAGGAGTGCTGTTGGACGTGGAGGGGTGTTGCAAGCGAGGCCGAAGGTTGAAGATGACATGAACGTGGGGTTGCTGGCCGTGAGGCTTCTGGACAAGGCGAGGCGGTTCATGGTGTTTCTGTGGATGTGCGGAGTGTATAGGATGGCTCACGGTGGTGGCTTGAAGCTGCTGGGCACGGCGGAACTGTAGCATGAAGACGCAGGCGTGAGGTTGAAGACGAGTGAAAACGACATGTCGTTTCTGTCAAACGACATGTCGTTTAGGACCTGTAAAAAAATAAAAAATAAAAAAAATAAAAATAAAAATAAAAATAAATAATATATAATATATAATCAAAGAAACAAAAAAAAAATTAGAAAAAAAAAATAAAATAAATAAATAATTATAAATAAAATAAAATTAGACTAAATAAAAAAATGTGTTGTGCAATTGAATAAATATTACCCAATTAAATCACAAGCTATAAAATTAAGCATAAATTATACTTTTAATCAATTTAATTCATAACTTGGATTTATGCCTCTTAATCAAATTTTTCATCTAAAACCAATGATAAAATAATAAAATAATTAAAAATATATTGGTCTTAAGTGTAAAAAATATGCAATAATGCAGCTCAATCAATGGGGCATCGACCCAAGGAATCGGGCGAGATCTGAGGTCGATCACACTTGGTGGTGAGTGGTTGCCTAAGGAACCATGTGGCATCTGTAATTGACCATGCTTGGTGACGAGGAAGGACTAGAGCACTTTGGAGAGGTGTTCCCTCCCTTGACCGTCGAAATTTTAGTGTAAAGCATCAACCTAAGTAACCATGCAGAATTTGTAACCAACCGTGTTGGGTGGCGAGAAGGGATTGGGACACTTGGGAGAAGTGCTCCCCTTGTGCCCGTTGAGGTTCGAGTGTGAAGCATTGGCCTAAGGAACTAGGCAAGATCTGGAATCGACCGCGCTGGGTGGCAATTGGTAGCCAAGGTTTGAGCACAGAGCATCGACTTAAGTAACTAGGCGAGATCTAAAATTGACCGCGCCTGGTGGCGAGGAGGGACTAGGGCACTTAGGAGAAGTGTTCCCTTCCTTGACCACCGAGGTTAGAGCACGAAGCATCAACTTAAGGAACCAAGTGGGATATGTAATCGATCGTGCTTAATGGCAAGAGGGATTAAGGAACTTAGGAGAGGTGTTCCCTCCCTTGTCCGTCGAGGTTTGAGAGCAGAGTATCAACCTAAGTAATCAAGAGGGATTTGAAATTGACCGCGTTGGGTGGAGAGGGGACTAGGACAAGTGAGAAACTGCTCCCACTGCGCTCGTCAAGGTTCGAGCATGAAGCATCAACCTAAGGAACCTGATGATATCTGAAATTGACCGCGCTAGGTGGCGATTGGTCTCCAAGGTTCAAGCGTGGAGCATCAACCTAAGTAATCAAGTGGGATTTGAAATTGGATGTGCTGGGTAGTGCGAAGGGACCGGGGCACTTAGGAGTGGTTTTTTCTCCCTTAATCGTTGAGGTTCGAGTGCGGGGCATCAACCTAAGGAACCTGGTGGCATCTTAAATCGATCGAGCTGGGTGGTGAGGTGAACTGGGACACTTGGGAAAGGTGTTCCCTGGAACATGTCAAGGTTCAAGCAGGGAGCATCAACCGAAAGAATCAAGTAGGATCTGGAATCGACTGCACTGGGTGGCGATTCATCACCAAGGTAGGTTGTCGAGCCATTCAATCCACAAGTACACACCTACATACAAAAACATTGCTTTTTACTATTCTCATCGTTGGTTCTTTACATGGGGAGTCATCAGATGCAAAAGAAAAGAGGAAAAATGGGGTCTCCAGCTCGTGCCAAAGAGCCTCGAACTGCTGGTTCATGGGATTCCTACTTGGTTGGCCACGGGCGGTGTCGAGAAACAAAAGGCTAGCTCCTCTCTCCCACGCTATGCAGACTTGAACTCACTGGGCTCCTTGCTTCTCAATTCCTGCACATAGAACTCCCTTACTACCACTTACTCGCCTTGCACCACTCCTACACCATTCTTAGGTGGTAGGTTAAGGTAACCAACTTCAAGCTACTTAGTGTCGGCCCCTCGATGATGGCGTTATATGAGGATTGAGCCTTGAGTATAAAGAAATCTGCCATGGGTGTCGTTGTGAGTCTTCCTCTCTCGACGGTGATGGGAGTGTATGGTCCCAGTGGCTGCACCGCCTCGCCAAAGTACCGCTTCAGAGGCATGGGGGATGGCCGCAACATGTCTTGACCGATCCCCATTTGGATGTCGGGCAAGCTGTTTTTGTCTACCAGTATCCTTTCGGTCATGTAGTTGGCCACTAACATTGTCACCATCAGGATGTCATCATGTGGGTAGATGACCCTTTCACAATAGCTGTCAGCAAAAGAGATAGCGGGGTGAAAACCTCTTCATACCTTGCCTTCCGCTTGTAGGCCTTCCTGCTCGATATGGAGGCACGTCAGTTAGTGAGTCCCCCAGCAATGGTGTGGATTTCTTATAGTGAGACGTTGTTTTGGTCCTACTTTGGCTGGCTTGCCTCTCTTCTTCTCACATTCCTCCTTCTCGGGCTCTTACTCCATCGACCTTCCTTGTCTTAGCTCCTGCTTGTCTCTGTCTGCTCCCTGGGGGCGAAAAGCGGCCATCGCTCGGTCATTTGCGCATCTATCCTCGAATTCCTCCTGTACATCCTCACTTATCTCCTCCATGACTTTCCTTCTCAGGAGCTAGTAGTCTTCGGTTCAATGGCCTTCCTCCTCAAGTAAGGGTAGTATGAGTGGACCTTTCGGTTGTGGCCTTCGTCTTCTTGCAGGCGCCCTTCCTCCCATGTCTTTATGTGCATGCTCGTGTGCACCTTCCTTGAGGTAGTGCTGTTATCACTAATCTTCCCACCTGGTTTCCTTGTCGTGGGTTTTAAGGCCGATACCCTGTTTGGGACCGTTTGCGGGGTGCGATTTTTGCCATGAAGTTGTGAGCTCAATCCATGAAATCTCACAGGGTCGCCGTGGTCTTCAGCACGATTTCTGGCATCAAGGGGCTCAGGGGCCAAATGCTACCCAGGGGTGTCGCCAGGTTGATATTCTCATCTTGGTCATTTATGGTCATCATCTCCTTATTGAAGTGGTACAGGTATGCCTTTAAGCTCTCTTCCTCCTTCTGCTTTATTGTGAGAAGGTAAGCGGTCGGTCGTCTTCTTTTTCTGTTGGCCATGAACTAAGTCAGGAGTTGGAGGCCAAGTTTTTAGAGGGAAAACCTGGCATACTATCTCCCCCAGGAAGCCCTGCAACGTCATGTGAGTTTTGAATGTTTTCGAGTGCTCGACTGGATCTTTTGACCTGTCGTACATCTCTATCTAGGGGCTTTGAATTTTGGGGGAAGCGGGATAGCCATCACTTTGGCATTGTAGGGTAGGTCTGTGTCTCTAAGTAGCTGGTCCATGATGGATGATCCTCCTATCTTTTTCGCCATCTCTTCATACTTTCCCATGAGAGTGCATAGTTCATCACACATTCGTTTGCGTTCCTCGTCTTCAGGTGGTACCCTGCCCGTGTTCTGTGACTCCTTTCCGTCTGCTCAACCTTGCTTGGTCTGGAACCTCCCTTAAACTTAGTATTTCTTTGTCTTAACATTTCGTTCTCTCTCTGGAGGGCTTCCGCGTCGAAAGTCAACCGTTTCACAAGTTCCTCAATTTCTGTGAACCTTCTGAGATGAGCAAGACTTTCTAGGCTTTTGCATAATTTTTTATTTTTTATTTTTTATTTATCATAAGTCCATGAGAGTTTTGATCTTTATAAGACATTAGGGTTCTAAAACCCAATGAAACTATGGCTCACGCACAACTCAAGATTTTTGTATACCACTTATCATCCAATGGATCTATGTATAGAATTTGATGGCTGTAGATGGAAATAACGGAAGGGAGGTGAGAAGGATCTAGGGTTTGGCTTACACGCCTACCATAGGAAGATCAATTGTTTTCTTGCTATGTGTTATGCATGCATAAAGATTTTTGCTTGTAAGAAGATAGAGATTCTAGAAGTGAATGATTAGGTTATAGAAAAGTGGAACCTAGGGAAGGATAAAAGGCCATGGACGACAACCTTGGAGAAATGAGGTTTGTTTTTTGCCATGTATCATACATGCATAAAGGTAGGTAAAAAGTTATCTTGAGAAAATGTAATATCAAGGTTGGAAGAAAGGCTTACACGCCTAGGGCTTTTAGAAGAAAAACCTTGTGTAAGAACATCTTGAGGTGGACGGCTAGGGTAAGATCTTTGTGCAAAAAGGAACCAATCACATGCTTGTCCCAAAGTATGGTGAAAGAATATCTCCTAGGGAAAGAGAGGGTTTGGCAGCCCATGCGCGCGTGCGCGGGCACACACACACACACTCCTCATATGCTACTTGGCACTCATGCGCACATGTAAGAGATTGAGAAAGATTTGAATTTGATAAAAGACCTTATAGCCACTAGATACATTGAACCAAGATATGAAATTGAGGTAAAAGAGGTAGGAAGTTTCGTTTTGGAGGAAGAAGGCGCCACAAGTACAAAAATGTGCTTTTAGTTTCCAACACAATCAAATGATAAAATAGAGGAAGAGGTGATAGGGTTACACTCCATTTGGCATCCATGCACTAGCTTGGCTCATGCAAGAAGCTTTTTGAGTGTCTATAAAAGGTAAGGAGCCGAAAATCCTAGGACCTTTGGCCATTTTGTGCATTGCTCTTGAGAAGTTTTGGTCATCACCATTTCCTCCATGTTCATTCAAGCACGATGGTGAGTGACTTTGTGCATTAAAACGAGAAAGCTTTAGAAGCATGTTATTTCAAGGAAAAAGAGAAGGACGTGTGATCAAAATTGACACAGGTGATTATGAAAACGTTATGAAAAATTGAAGAAGATGTAGCCTCAATCTATACAAGGAAGTCTTTCATGATCTTCCAAGATGAGTTATTTAATAGCCAACAGTACAAATCAACCAAAGTTGACAAAGAGGGTGAAAGTAAAATATATAGAGTTGGACTGAATGACAAAGAAAAACCTATTTATTATGTGACCTTGGAGAGTAGAGAAGCGAATGCAATATGTGCATGTTATATGTTTGAGTTTGTGGGGATTCTTTGCAAGCATATCCTATATGTCCTTGAGAAGAAATCGAAATTAGATATGTTGCCACATTATTATATTCTAGAGAGATGGAGCATCAATGCTAAGAGTCTGGTTATTCTTGACATACCAAATTCTGATGGGCATGTAATGACACACGATGATCCAATGATGAGAAAAAACAAGTTGATGATACAATTCTACAATATTGTAGAACTTGGTTCACAATCAATACATAAATTGAACCACCTCTCTCTTGCCTTAGACAAGGTCCACAAGGAGTTGCTCTTGATGGAGGATATTGAAGGAGAAAAAAATGTAGAAGGTGGAGACATGTCAACAAATGATTCACAAATGTTAAAATCACAACTTGTATCAAATTTTTCACAAATTTTATAGGATCCTCCACGAGTGCCAACGAAAGGTCGACCAAATCGTTGAGAGCAAAAAACTTGAAAGAGACTCAAGCCATGAAGAAAAAGGTATTGTAGCATTTGCAAGACTGTGGGTCATGCTAAGTACAACTGTCTTTCAGTGAGGTTGGTTTAAAGTTAGGAAATATGTGTTTTTCATTTTTTGTGTGTTTTAATATAATAAAAGAACTTTTTATGGTTTGTTATCTTTTATGTAGGATCTTGGAAATACAACTGTGAACATATCTCAAAACTTGGATCCATCGATTCAAACATGAGATTGGTATTTAAGTTGGTGTTTTAAATGATCTAGACATCGAATGTAATGGTGTTGTTTTTTAAATTATTATTCTTTGATGTAATTGTTTTTTTTTTTTTTTTTTTATATTATAGTTAACAAGAGTGAAGAACTGCCTTGGTTGCCTTAAACAGAATATGAAGTTGGTGGACTGCGATGATTGACATGTTATAGAGTTGTATTTTCATATTCTAGAACATGTTAATGTTATGGAAATATATTTGAAATGATTTAATGGAAATGTTATGGAATGGTATTTTCAGATTCTAGAACATGTTAATGTTATGGAAATGTATTGGAAATGATTTAATGGAAATGTTATGGAGTTGTATTTTCAAATTCTAGAACATGTTAATGTTATAAAGTTGATTTTATGGAAATGTTATGGAGTTGTATTTGCTTTCTAGTATGTATTTACCACATGAAACCATCATCAGCCAACCCACATGTACAAAAAGGCTGTCCAAAAAGCTATCTAGCACATGTCCAAAATTTCCATGACATTCAACACATATTCAGCACTTCACAAACATGTCACAAATTCCCATTACATTCACCACATATTTAGTACATTCAACTGAAAAAATTGTTAAACAAATTACAACGGATTACATGAGTTGCAGCAATGGTCGACATACATTGTATTTGTTTGGAAACATAAAAATCACAACACAAATTACCATAAAAAATAACTATGACAAGAATAACACTTTCAAGATTTCCTTGTACTTCTTCTCCATTATTTTGAATTTGGATTGTTCAATGCCTAGACATTCATGAAGTACCATCTCGTTCATTTGTTGAGCTAAGTCCAACGTCATCTTATAATAGTTGTTTTGTTCATTTTGAAGATTAATGGTCTCTCCAAAGTACATTTGTCTTCTCCTCTAGCAGTCCATGAACTTTGCCCGGAATGAGATCCTAAACTTGTCATTTACTGGAAAATGGAGAATAAAGTAAGCACTATCAAGTACAAAGACCTTGAAAACTCAAACTTACAAAATCCTAGTTCTTTGCACCTAAAACCATATCAATTTTTAATATTCCTTCAATCTTTAATATTCCCATCAAAGCAAAGAGCTATACATCAATCTAAATATTCCTTCAACCTAAATATTTGTTCTTTCACTTTATCAAAAAAGCAAGATCCTAATACAAATAAAACAAGCCGCAATGCCAACAATCAACCCACAAACAATCCAATGGCATCAATCCACAATAAAACCCATAATAAAACCCACTCTCAAAACCAAAATCATATTAGCTTAAAAGGGCATACCAGGAGCAATGGAAAGCCATGGGAGTTGGTACAATTAGAGGCTGGTAGTGAGGAGGTTTCTGGAGAGGGGGTGTTTCCATGCTGGTTAGGAGCAATGGAAGAGGGGGCTAGGAGCAATGATAGAGAGAAGGGGCGGAGAAAGTGGCAAAGAAGGGGGCAGAGAGGGTTGGGTCGCGTTCCTCACGTTTCTGGAATGGGTTTTCTTGGAAGAGAAACTGGATAGAGAGAGATGGGAGGGACGCAGGGGTGGGGCTAGGGCTTGACGGGAGGGAGTTGTGGGGCTAGGGCTCAAGCTCGATGGGAAGATATTCAGGAGTGGTGGGGCTTGGGCTTGTGCTCGAAGTTGAGGGAGGGAGTGAGAGAGAGGAGAGAGAGAGAGAGGGAGGGAGGGAGATGGAAAACTGATGGAGTGTTTCTCTATAGTGCGGCCACAAGATTCGAAAATGGAGTGTCTACGTGGCACATTCCCATTGGATGCCCGTTTCTAGGGGAGAAAGGTTATGCCTGCTGGAAGATATCATAAGTTGAATGTGATTTGAGCATTTCTTGGATTGTTACAATAGTTTCAGATCATGTTTGGACAGACAGATTTCTCAAAATTTTTAAAACTTATCATAATTTCATTCCCAAACACCAATCAAACAAAAAACATTTTTCAATTTCAAGTTTCCAATTTTTTCATCCAATTATTACATAATTATTATCCAAATACAAAAACCAATACATCTTTTACAAATTAAAAAAATAATACAATTTTTATAAATTTCAAAAATAAAAAATAATATTAAAAAATAATATTCAAATAATTTTTTAACTTTATAATATTTCTATTCAATTTTTGCTCTATCATTTTTCAAAATCTAATAAAATATCTTTACTCAAACTATTTCACTATTTTTCATAAAATTTTGAGATATTCCAAGTGTCCAAACATGCTGCTAGTGATCAATACGAGATTGAAAAAAAACTTTTGTATATGGTATAGACAAGGAATTATTTTTAACACAAAACGGAATTGGTCCAAGGTTGCTTAATTGACTTTCTAGGTTTACATGTGATCAAGATGTCTTGCAAATACAAATTTGAATGCAAACCGTATGTTTATATCGAGATAATGTGAGGAAGATTGCACAACTTTTATGAGTGGGTGATTTGGTGAGATGTTAGGGTCAGTCCAAGATTAGTCCCTGCGAAAGCAGTTGATGAGATACAATCACCTACTGCCTAACTTGGTCAGCTGCTTGGGTTTGAATTATTGGTGACTTTGTATTTGTTTCTATTTATGAATGAAATTGTGTTTATATATATATATAAAAAAAAAAGGAAGAAAAAAACTTGGTCTGCTGCTTTGGCAAGGTGACCGAAGCCAAAATCGGGTCTTGTTAGGCAACAGACACATTTTTTCAAAACTTTTCAAAATTTTCTTTTCAAAACATCACTCAAATATAAAATATTTTTCAATTTCAAAATTTAAACTTTTTCATATAACTACCACTTCATTATTACAACTTTTTAAAATTTCTAAAAAAAATTAAAAAAAAAACAATATAATTTTTTCAAAATTTAAAATAAAAATAATATTTAAACAATTTTTTACTTTTATAATATTTTTATTCAATTTTTCTTTCTTATTTTTCAAAATTCAATAAAACCTCTTAAATTAAAATATTTTATTATTATTCACAAAATTTTTATAATTTCTCATCTCATCTAATTACCAGCTAGCGCCAATCTTGAAAACCACACTAAACCCATCAATATTAACTTGTAATTGGGGTTTGAAATCAATCCACGACTTGCATTAATATAACAGAATAAATATGAAATATTTTCAGGTGTATAGATATGGTACTCCTATCCATTTCAAATTTAGATGTCATACTTTTAAAAGTTAAAAATTATGTAAATAATTTTATTAATATAATATCATATGAAACGGTGAGATTATCATGTCTATATTCTGAAATTATCATACTTAGCGTATAGCATTAAGTTGAAGTTAATGAATTATACAATCTTATGGGATTCATGATCTTATTCATTGTGATTAATTAAACTCATGTTTCTATGTTGAGATGAAAGCACTACAGTTTATATCTTTTGCATTTGAGTGACAAAAAATCTACTTACAACCGAGGTTTGGGAAACCTACGCAACCGGCTCCTACGTGGTAACAAAACGGCGTCGTCTGGGTTTTGAAATCAAAACCCCCTAAACTCGTGGTCTTCCACTTTCACATTTTATTTTCACCAATTCTCCCGCTCAATTCAGACCTTCTCCTCTCCCCATTCCCATAATCTTCCCCTTCGTGGTTCAGCAACAACCGAGGTTAGTCTTCTCCGCTCGATTTAGCTCTGGTTAAGCATCTTCCAGGTTAGTCTTCTCCACCCCTCTTCTCCCCATTCCCATCGACTTCCCCAAGAAGGCGACTTGTTCCTCTAGTGGGTTTTTTGCATTGATCCAGAGGAAGGCCTTTTCTTGGTGTACAAGTGTGTCTCCGGTGGAAGCTTACAGCGCCACCTGCGTGGTATGTTTTGAAAGTCTTTTATTTGGGAATTTGATTTGGATTTGATGAGTTTGAAGTGATTTTGTGACACACGTTTGCAGGGAAGAAGAAGGGCTCAAGAGCTGGTTCTTCACTTCCTTGGTCTGTGAGGTATAAGGTAGCTATCGGGATTGCAGAGGCAATTGCATATCTAATCACAATAATTAAAAGAAAAAAAAAACGCTAGCTGTACTTATTTATAAATTACTGAAGCTTTGGAACGATCCAGAAAACACTGCACCATCATTGATCTGTGATGAATAAGTGGAAGATAGGCTCTTTTTTCTTATTATTATTATTATTTTTTTATTTTATTTTTTATGAGAAAATAATTGAGTGCTGTGTTGTGTTGTTGATCTGCTCAAACTTTTTTTGATTTTATTGTAACTTTATGTCGGTCAAAGGTGGAAGCTGGAGCTAATAAGCCTTGATGCTTTTTTTGGTTAAATATTTCTGGCTAGGAATTTGAGGGACCAGTGGTGAAGCATGTTCATAGGGTTTTGCCGAAGAATGAGGATCCAAGCTTGGTTAATAGGAACAAAAGAATGCTTGGGCGGCTTTTGGGGACTCTAGAGGTTCGTGTACAACAGTTGCTTTATTTTGATTAGAAACTGACATACAGTATAGATATTAGTTCAATCTAAAGGTTGGAACTTTTTGTTACCGTTGTTTTATAGTGTTGATTTTTACTTCCAAGTTACTTCATGATTACTTAAAAAAAAAAGTTTACTTCATGATAAAACATTTTCAACATTTTCTTAAACATGTGTTGATGATGGAAATTATTGGTATATTTACCGAGCTTTTGTAGAGAACAAGGATAAGTTGAATGATTTTTGTGGAATGTTTGGGCTGGGAGAAACAAATCTATCCGCTTTGAGGATGAGGAAACAACATATGGAGAACGATACAGCTGTTTTGGCGCCAATGAAATTTTTTTTATGTCTTGACAGGATGAGTGGAGTTGTCGAAATTCTTCCAGGTTCTCTCTAGTTGACAGTTTGACATTTTTACAAGTTACTTTCTAGAAGATACATGCTGATGCACCATAAATTATTGATTTCAAACTTTTGTGGTTCAAAATTTTCAAACCTCTTTATTTTTATGAAGAAATACTACAAGGGCAAAAGCTATCGCATTACCAATTTCAAGATGAAATTTGGCCACCTCTTTGGCTTGAGTTTATCTGTAATGTTCAAAAATCCATTCTCAAAAGGGGTTGAAGCACACATGAGCTTTAAACATGGTTGGGCCCTTTGTGATGACGTTGAGAATAAAATGTGTTATTTATCAGAAACCCTGATCATTTGAATGTAAATCTTCATTAATATTTTTAATTATTTCCATAGATTCATGGCTTCATTAATACTTTAACTGCACTCAGATTCTCTAAAGTCACTGGTTTCATACTTTTAGTAGCCTAAAATTAGTTTGAATTGCACTCCCATAGGTCCTCTATAGTCCTAAGACTTCTTGGCTTTTTAAAGTAAGAATCAGATTATATAAGAATTGATGGTGAATGAGAAACAAATCTGATCAGAGTTTTCTCACTTGGAACTTTATTTAGATTATCTTACCCAAAAAAAGAAAAAATTATTCAGATCGACAGACTGAATGGTTGTATCTAAGCTGCTACAAAGCTGTACTTCAGTAGATCTCTTGGATGAAATTGAAATGCTTTTTAAATATCTCTGCTTGATATATTTGTAGAAGTGAAAACTTGAAACGATGAACTTGACATTCTTTTGCAGGCAAAGCCCCTCTTGCAGAAAGGGAAAGGAGCCATTGAAGAGTTGCTTGATCCACAGATCAAATGTACCTTGAAGAATTCGAATCAAATAGCACGAATGATTGAAGCAGCAACTTCCTGAAATGGAAGAGAGTTGAATTTGTAAATAGGAATAGGAGTCTATTGAATGATTTGTGTACATATCTTCAATTACCTATCCCTTTTCTATGAGGGAAAAGTGTAATAGATCTTTTCAAGTTTAGAGTTCCTATGGCTATGAACCTCATTTGATCTTGAAACATGGTTGCATAATTCTAGTTGCCTGTTGATTCAATTTGTTAAACAAAAGGGTTTATGTGTAGTATCAATGATGATATTTATCAGTTCAATCTCTTCTGTTAGCAGAAGAGCCAAACCTACTAATTAATGAGGTTCAAAGGGTTTATGTGAAGTATCAACAATGATATTGCAAAATTAATCTCCACAAACGTTGTCGTGCAAAATAAGTTATTGATTAATGCCAAAACTGCTATAAATTGTAATCTTATATATATATATATATATATATATATATATATATATATATATATCCTGAATATCATGAACCATGCATTATCGATTGATACAAAGTTGATATCAATATCACCCTCAATGCCAACAGGTTAAAAGTAGTTCTAGCATTTAACAGGTCAACAGATTTACACATTAAAAATGCAATCAAAAGCCATTCATTTGAAATGCAATTTTCCTAGCAGTAAAATGCAATCTGCTTTTAACACGCATTAAGTTACTGTCATCCACAACAAACCATTACAAAATCTATGAAATACATCCATGAATTACATTCAATACAAAATCCATGAATTACATTCAATACACAAAAGATGCATTACAAAATCTATGAATTACATCCGCCAAATACATTCAATACACAAACTCCATGAATTACATTCATTGTGCCGGTTGTGATCCATCCAAGTCAAGTTGCACTGGTTGTGATCCATCCAACCCAAGTTGCATCTGTAACCAATAAATATTCAAATATTTATGTAATATCGATATTACTATTCAAATTTTATAAATTTTAGTGAACGTACACTTTCTTGACTCACAATCACTATTTCTCGGGACTGGATTTAACTGATGTCAAAAGCTGAGCTGTTTGGAACAAACTGGTGATAAATACTCGTCAGGAAACGGGTTAATATTGTAATTCAAATATTAATATTAATGTGATATTCAAAGTTGATGTTAATCTTGCATTGAATGGATTTCAATGCATGTACTTAGAAAGACAATGAATACGATAGGTTTAAGAATAAAAAACCAGATCATATCTTAGTAGTTGGCATCAATATCATCATGGGCTCTGTTTTTGAAATCCCACACAAATCTGGACTCTTTCAAACCACATATACTAAACATTTTAATTATTTCACACAAAGGGGAAAAAAAAACAAAAGATCATCATGTGGTATTATTTTGGAGAGAAAAGAAGAAGCCCAATATAAGTTATCAATGTTCGTTTCATGATTATTTTACTCTCAATTAACCACATCAAAGGAGTTATTGACTGAATGGTGACACAAAAATAAAGAGAATATTTTTCAAGGTTTAGAATTGCTAGATAAGATATAGTCTGCAATCTCATAGAGCTACTACACTAAGCCAAACCAAACAGAACGTGTTGTTGCTACAGCATCACATGACATGTTCATTACCTGAAGACATCGAGTAGCACTTTCACTAGTTGAGTTAATTGACAGGGCTTTTGGTACAATTCCCTTGCCTTTGCGACGTTTCCTTCTTTCCATTCCATCCATCCCCACGACTAAACAACCACAAATCCTAATCACTAAATTAGTTTTCCAGTGGTTCACAAAGTGCTTGAAAAGAAACGGATGGATGCAATTTCTTGTGCTAAATCAGTATAACGCACGGAGAAATCAAAATACAAGAACTACTAACAATTAGAATGGGAAAACGAGATCTTACCTGAAGCTAGCCACGAAGACACCCACACAACACAGATTTGGATGAGACACCCACAGAAATGGAAGAAACACCCACACGAAGCTACTTATTCGGAGACACCCACAGAGATGAACAACACCCATGGAGACAGCCACACGAGATGCAGCGTCGCAGACCCAACAATGCCTAGACAGAGACGGCCACACAATACGCAGCATCGCAGGACCCAGTTATGATTTCGTCTAAACGAGAAAATGAGAAATCTGAAATTTTCCCTCCCTCTATTTTGTTTCAATCCCTTCTTTTCTTCTTTTACTTTTTTTTTTTAAATCAGCTGACGTGACAGTACCACATCATTCGGTTCCGCGCGGAACCGCCCCAGGCGGTTGTATGTAGAAGTATTGAGTGAGTGATGATACATGTATAAACCTTAGTCATTATATTTTATTCAATCATATTTTGAAAATCTGGTATTTTCATAAATAAAATGATGTTACTTTATAAGTTATTTTATTAAAATATTCCTCATTTGAAACATGGTTGTGTAAATAATTGTAAAAAAGTTGTGTATCATTTTTCTTTGCATTTTCTTTCTCTTTGATTGGATACGCTAAATTGTCACAAACAGTGTACTTCAATGTTTCTTGTCCCCCTTACATTTTTTCTCGGTCTTATTTGTTTTCACAAATGAGATGAGATGGAAATTAAAAATTAAATTAAAAATTAATATAATATATTTTTTAAATATTATTTTTATTTTGAGATTTGAAAAAGTTAAATTTTTTATTTTATTTTATATGAAAATTTAAGAAAATTGTAGTGATTAAATGAGATGAATTAAGAAATTTTATGAAAACAAACGAGACCTTGTGTCCACATTCCCAATCTTGAAACACATTTATCAAAATAATGGAAATATTTCTCTTTCATTTTTGCTGATTGTAAACATATATGGTTTCATCCTTGATTTGAGATAAAGACATTTTCTCAGAAGATTTTAGCATATAATCAAAGCTCAAAATATTCTGATGGGAAAGGAAAAGTTCAAGCAGAAATAGAGATGCGAGAGAAAAAGAAAAATGAAAAAAAAGTAATTGGGATTTTGAATTGTGCTCCCGGATAGAGATTTTAGTCCCAACCACTCAGGTATTTCAATTTTGAGCTCTACGCACAAAGGATTGGGTCAGATCACTCAAAGCTGATATTGTCCACAAAGCCCAAACTCTGCACTTCCAGTTCCATCTTCTTTTCCATATCCGAAACACGTGCCAAGTTCAGCTGCCATTGGCTCTTCTTCTTTCCCATTTTGCTTTATAAAACAACCGTTGTGAAATGTGAATTATCCATTTCCCAAGGGCTTGATAAATCCTCAGATTTCTCAGACCACAACGATCGAAGCCTTGCCAAAAAGCCAGAGACTTTTACAGTTTTAGAGGCACCCTTCTGGCATCCATGGCCTTAGCCATTGCCTCCACTGCATTTTCAAGCCTCCCAACAAGGTACGTACTCATAACTCACATTATTTCTTAGCTCTGGTCATCATGGCATTCAAACAGATTTTATCCAACGTGTGCATCTTCATTTCACTTGATTTTTGTTTGGAAACAGGGAACCGCATCAACGATTTTTTCCGGAAAAATTCTCTACTTGCTTACCTGCAGGGAGGGGTTCCAGTGCGATTAACGCAACAAAAGGTGTGTCAAGTGTATGTGAACCACTTCCTCCGGATAGGCCTTTATGGTTCCCAGGGAGTTCACCACCCGAGTGGCTTGATGGCAGGTGCCCAACTTTCACTATAATTAAGTAGAGCATGTGCATTAATTTCTAGTATAATTATCATTGAACATTATCAGTTTAAATTCATTGAAAGCAGTTTCTCATCTTGAAGACATCACTTAACTTTCTTAATTTCCTGTCAAACTGTAGTCTTCCTGGCGATTTTGGCTTCGACCCCCTTGGATTGGGTATGCGTTTCTTCCATTTTTTTGTTTTCGAAACCAAAATATTCTCACTTTTTCCATTTGGGTTTTCTTGAAAATCTCTGATGGATTTATCTTTTTCTCTATAGGGTCTGATCCAGAGTTACTTAAATGGTTTGCACAAGCTGAGCTGATGCATGGCAGGTGGGCAATGCTTGCAGTGGCTGGAATTTTGATTCCAGAATGTCTTGAAAGAATAGGTTACATCGACAACTTCTCATGGTACGATGCTGGTACTCGAGAGTACTTTGCAGACCAAACAACCTTATTTGTAGTGCAATTAATCTTGATGGGTTGGGTGGAGGGCAGAAGATGGGCAGATATGATAAATCCAGGGAGCGTTGACATTGAGCCTAAAGTTCCACACAAGAAAAACCCAAAGCCAGATGTTGGCTACCCAGGTGGGCTATGGTTTGACCCCATGATGTGGGGGAGAGGGTCCCCTGAGCCAGTGATGGTGTTGAGGACTAAGGAAATCAAGAACGGGAGGCTTGCTATGCTTGCTTTTGTGGGGTTCTGGTTCCAAGCCATTTACACAGGAGATGGCCCCATTGAGAACTTGCTGGCTCACATTGCAGATCCTGGTCACTGCAACATCTTTTCGGTACTGCTTTCTGACTCCACAGTTTTGCAGTCCCCTAGGAAATTCATTCAATAATTGCTTAGATTGTGGGGAATTTAAGTGCATGTTTTCAGTGAATGATGACAAATGTTTTATACTCGCAGGCTTTCACATCACATTAGAGTTGAGAATTTGAGAACCGGTTTGTGAAAGACATATATATACAAAATTGGTAGCATCAAACAGCCAAAAGCATCCATGCATGCAGTTTCTCTTTTATTGATCTTGTGATCTCAGCTGTTACTGGTTTCCAGAAGCGAGCAGTTGTATATATCAAAAAACCAAAGAGTCATCGATCTGAACCGTGATTTGTTTTGTTGCTAATGATGCTATAACAAAATTGATTTATTATAATTTGGTTTTTATTTTGTGACGGACTAAAAGTCGTCATAAAAGATTATTTTTCTGACCCAAACCGTCACAAAAGGTGGAGGATTTTAATGAGTTCAGTCGTCAAGATAGATATTACATTCGAACTTCACTTTTTTGGGATGCTTTAAATAGTCTACAAAATGCAATTCAGACAAACATTCAAATTAGAACCAGGTTGTGAAAAGTACTAGCGTTAGAACATTATACATTTTTTTTTTATATAGGAAAAGAACTTCATTGTATTGAGACATAATACCTCAAACTAGGTTACAACAGTGTTTATCAATCAAAATGACATTCTCAATGAAACTAGGGACACTATGCCACCAAATATGCATATCAGTAATGGACCATGCATGCCTTGCAAGTCGATGTGCTGCCACATTAGCTAGCCTGTTGCCATGTTGTGATCTGCACTGTAGGAAAATTTGCATTAGTCTTTTAATTTCAGACACTAATGTTCTTACTGCTGCAAAGGAATTTGTATCGCTGTTGACCTCTTTGACCATAAACAAGCAGTCACTTTCAATGATAAGGTTATGGATGCCAATGTTGAGACAAAATTGTAACCCCCTTAGTAAAGTCACTGCTTTAGTAATCTCTGGTTTAAGATCTTCAGCCTCAACTCTGTTAACTGCCATAATGACATCTCTAGTAGAATTTCTTAAAATGGCTCTTATACATGCCTTGTTGTGATAAAAAAAATAGTGCACCATCCACATTTAATTTGTAAAAGTTCTTAGGTGGGGGAGACCACCTGTAAACCAACTCCTTAACAGACCATTGAACATGCCATTTTTCTCATGCTCATAAATCCACTTATCCATATCACCTGTGGCGTTAGGATGTAGTTTTAAAACAGTCTCTGCTACCAATGGATTGAAGAGAGATTTGACCTTTGGGAGGTGCTACCAGTTTGTAGTGCTATCTATCAAAGTAACAACCTATCCATCCAAGGTAGCAAAATCCACACCCTGATATAAACTTCCAGAACTCAATTCCTCCCTCGAATTTTGAAAACTAGGTACCCAAACATCCCTCAAAATATGAATAGATATCCCATTCCAACACTCCATCTACCACCTTTCATAAGAAGGTTCTTTGCCTCCCAAATGCCTCTCCAAGCATAAGAGGGATTGCCACCAAGAGAAGCCTTCAACAGGTTACCATTACGAAAATATCTAGCACAGAAAATCTTATGAACAAGCTCTCTTCATTCTACAATAGCCTCGAAGCTTGCTTTGCCAACAAAACCATATTGAAAGTCTCCAACTCCTTAAAACCCATCCCTCCAACAGATTTAGACAAACAAATCTTCTTCCAACTAACCCAATGCACTTTTCTTTCCTCTTGCTTTTGCCTCCACCAAAACCTGGCCATCATGCTCTCAAGTTCAGAACACAGCTGGGAAGGAAGTTTGAAGCAACTCATAGCATAAGAAGGAATTGCCAATGCCACAACCTTGAGAAGCACCTCCCTTCCCCCTTGAGAGAACATATTGCCCTTCCACCCTTGTAATTCCAGCCATACTTTATGTTTAATCTCAGCAAATGCATTAGTTTTAGACCTACCAACCATTGGAGGCAGGCCTAAATATTTCTCATATTCCTACAGTTGAGAAGTACCCCACAGATTCATAGTAGCCTGCTGCTTAACTTCATCAATATTTTTGCTAAAAACCATTGCAGTTTTGTCTTTGTTAATCTGTTGCCCTGAAGCCTCCTCATACTGATTTAACAGTTGTTATAACCTAAGATTTGTAGCCACATCAGCTGCACAAAAAATGAGACTATCATTTGCAAATAACAGATGATTAAGTCTAGGAGCCCCTCGACAAATCTGAATACCAGAAACTGATTTAGACTTAGCAGCATTCTTCAATAAGCTGATTAGACCCTCAGTACACAAAAGGAAAAGATAAGGAGAGATGGGGTCCCTTTGCCTCAGTCCTATTGAGGGCACAATATGTCCGGTTGGGGAGCCAGTAATCAATATTGAAAAAGAAGCAGTTATCACACATTTCATCATAAGTTGAAATAATATTTCATGAAAACCCAGCTTCCTCATAACAAATTCAAGGAATCTCCATTCAACCCTATCATAGGCTTTACTCATGTCTTAGCTTAAGGGACATAAAGCCTTTCTTACCTCTCTTCTTTCTCTTTAAATAATGAAGAACTTCATAAGCTACTAAGACATTATCTATTATCAATCTTCTAGGTAAGAAAGTAGATTGTGAATCTGAGATGACAACATGCAACATATTCTTGATCCTATTTGCAATAACCTTAGATATTAGCTTATAAACCACATTACATAAGCTAATTGGTCTAAAATCATTTACTTTCAGAGGGCACTTCTTCTTTGGAACAAGAGTAATAAATGTATGATTTATAGCTTGAGGGAAATCACAAGAATTCAAAGCATGTAAAATTGCAGAGGTAATAGAGCTACCAATATTAGGCCAAAACTTTTGGAAAAATAAAGGAGGCATGCCATCAGGCCCTGGAGCCTTCGAAGGGTGCATTTCCTTGAGAGCTCTGACCACTTCATCAGTAGTGTAATCCTTTATAGGCTCCTCATTCATTGAATCTGAAACTTTTCTCTCCATTTTATCAAGAATCACACCTTCATTTTGAGTGCCTGTAGAAGTAAACAAGGAAGATAAATGGTTAATAATAAGACTGTCACAATGATCCTTTTCCTTCCAGCAACCTCCATCATCCATAAGTTTCAAAATACTATTCTTCTTTTTCTTTTGAGAAGCTTTAGCATGGAAACATTTGGAATTTTGGTCTCCCTTAGCTAACCAAAGAGCCCTAGATCTTTGCCTCCACATAATCTCCTCCCTATCCAACCACTTCTGCACTTCCTCAGAAGCATCATAGACCCCACTTGTGCTCAATACTGTTGGATCCCTTTGCTGTTTAAATTTTAGCTTATTCCTTACTTCTTGTAGCTTAACATGAACCTTGCCAATCTTGGACTTATTCCCTAGCTGTAACTTGGAACCACAACTTGAAATACTATACATCACCCCTTGCAAACATTTTTAAGAATCAGACAATCGCCAAGTATCCTTTATAATCTTAAAGCAGTCCCTTTCACCTAGCCACATTGCCTTAAATTTGAATGGTTTAGGCCCCCTCCTCCTGTTAAGAGCACCTCCAATTATAACCAAATTAGGAGGTGATCAGAATAGGCTATAGAGCCATAAGTAACTGAGGCCCTCTCATAAAAATTGCACCAAGTCAGATTTCCCACAAATCTATTAAGCCTCTAAAAAATCAGAGCTGAGTCAACCCTTTTATTGCACCAAGTGTATTTAGGGCCACTAAAGCCAAGATCTTTCAACTCACAGTTGACTAACAACTCTTGAAAATCAAGCATTTGTTGTTCTGGCCTATCCCTTGCCCCCCATTTCTCTTCATGAGTAAGAATCTCATTAAAGTCCCCAAAGACTAACCAAGCTTTAAAAGGTTCATTTTTCAATCTCTTAATCAAACTCCAAGTCTCTTTGCTTCTAGTAGCCTCTGGTTGCCTATAAATTCCTGTTAAGAACCAAAGCCTTGAGTCATCTTCCACCTGAGCATCAATATGAGAGGATGAATAGCTAAGAACAGATAAGTTAATATCTTTCTTCCATAAAAGAGCCAATCCCTCACATCTACCCAAAGCATCCACTGTCAAACAACTATCAAATCTTAATCTAACTCTGCATAACTCCATACCTACAGCTTTAAGTTTTGTCTCTTGTAAGAACAAAACATCAGGATCTTCTTTTCTGATTAAATCATAAAGTGTTCAAATACCTCGAGGATTCTCAAGCCCAGGGGTATTCCAGCTTAAGATCTTCATTGATCGTGGTGGGGTTGTGAACCAGCCTCCACCGATATCTTAAGATTGCTTTCAGTCATTTCCTCATGCATTTTAGCCTTATTTTTTTTGCCTCTTAGAAGCTCTGGATAGTTCCCCTCCAGAGTCAGGACTAGTAACTCTTTTGGTCCCCACCTCAGAATTAATAGTAAGAGATATATGGATATGAGGCCTTAACGCCTCCTTCCACCTTCGTGACACATTTGAGTGTTGAGAAGCAGCATGCACATAATCAATAAGATCCTTCTCGCCAATTTTCTTATCTAAATCCTCCCACTGCCAAATATTGAAATACCCCCCAGTTGACCATTATCCTCATACTATTCTATCAAACACCCTCCATTTAAAACTCCTACATTACTGCTAGAAACCTTGCTTAACAGCATTTCCTCCGAGATATGCTCTTCACAATTAGTTCCTCGAAACAAAAATTGAGAAATAGGATCACTACATTCAAAACCATCCGTTATCTTCTCCATAATATCCTCCACATTTGAATGATCAGCAATAACTTCCTTCGAAGGAGTTACCAGTGAATCTGCAGCGATTGGAATAACCTCACGTACCGGCGAACCCTTCTTGTCATTCTGTTGTTTTTCTGACCTCGAACAGAGCCCCCAAAACCACCTGCACGAAGCCATGGACCATAAGGAAAATCAGAGATTGTCATCTTCTCCATAGCTTCAGTCCACTGATCACAGTCCCGATGACTTTGTCCAAGAGTTCCACATACGTAACAAAAGTTAGGAAGGCGTTCATACGAGAACCTAATCCAGATTGGCTGGGATGTCCCCACACAGATCTTCTTGCCACGTAACAATGGCTTCAAGACGTCCAAGCATACTCGAACCCTCATGAACTCCCCACATGCCAACTCATCTTTCTCTAAATCCACTTCCACAACCCTCCCCACTGCCTTACCAATAATGTTGCCCATGTTACAATTCCTGGCCATAAGTGGGAGATCGTGAAGTGCCTTATGTTGATCGAACAAGGTCTATTCCAACGCTAGTTTATTAGAGGAAACCGGATGAAGAGTGGATTAAATTGAATGTAGATGGGTGTTGCCGTGGCAACCCGGGCAGTTGTGGGGGAGGAGGTGTCATTCGAGATGTGTGAGGTAATTTCAAAGGGGCTTTCTCTTCTCCTTTTGGTCATGGCACGAATAATGAGGCTGAATTGAGGGCGTTACTAGCTGGTATTTCCTTGTGTAAAGAGCTGGGTTTTAATTATATAAGTATTGAGAGTGACTCCATTTTGATAGTTTCTTGGTTGAGTAGTCGTAAGTGCACAGCTTGGTACTTATGGGACTATTGGGATGATCTTTTGAGGCTTTTAAGAGACGTTCATTTCACCTTTAATCATCAGTTACGTGAAGGGAATAATGCGGCGGATTTCCTCGCTAGAAGGGGCGAGGAGGGTTATAATAATAGTTTCTTGGATTTTAATGCTTTGCCACGCAAGTTGAAAGGCATTCTTTGGATGGATAAGGCAGGTTTGCCTCATATTAGATAGTAACTTGTCTTGTTGGGTTTTCTTTGGATTAGGCTTGTTTAGTTTTGTATTGTTTAGTTTTATTTTTCCTTTTATTTTGATATTTGGGATGTTTTTTATTTATATTTCTGTAATCCCCGAGTATCCTGCTTGTTACCACGGTTTTCCTCCGTCACAAGTGAGGCCTATTAATAAAATTGGGAGGGGGTCACTCATGGACAAGTGACTTCGTCTATTCTCTAAAAAAAAAAAAAAAAACGTGGGAGATCATGAACCCTTACCCAAAAAAGAGCCTCTAATAATGAAACTTGATGGACCTGTATAAGACCCTCAACATCACTTGTTAGCACCAAGTGCTTGTCAAACGTTTAAGGGCCCTCACGTTTAACACGCTCTTTATCCCGTAGATCTTCAAACTCTGCAATAAACAATGTAGGATTGACATCCCTATTAATGGAAATCGGCTTCACAGGACGCTAAATCCTCTTCATGGTTTCATTAAGTGCTTCCTTATGGAAATGTTTAGTTGTGAGGAGTTTGAATAGCAAGCAACGCTCCTCCCTCACAAGAGCATCTACCAAAGAGGTTTCCTCGACCACAAGGATTTCCTCTTCTAGATCTGTCAAAGACAGACGTTCACACATCTTCACAAGGTTAACTTCCATACTGTAATCACAAGCACCCAGAAGATCAACTACGTAACTGGGGAAAAACCATGACAAACTTGCACTCAGTAGGAAAGGAAGCCTCTACGAAAGGGGAACCTTGGAGTATGTAATTTGTACTACGTACGTTGTTTTAAATGTCACAGCTAGCGTTCGAATGTTAAAATATTTACAATTAGAGGAACTAGAAAACGTGATTATTGTTTCCCATGCATGTTCAAATGCTTTCTCACCTTTGAACACATGATTGTATATGACATTTGAACAAAACGTTTTAAATTCTGACTTTTTTTTCTAGGATTTTAAATAATTAATGTATGTACTTAGTAATATAACATTCTGAGTGTTTCTAAATTACATTTGTCATGTATATATTATCACAATCAAACGTCAATAGCATGCGAGCGTTTTTAAATGACGTTTCAACGTTTAGTGTTATATTAAGACTTTATTTTTTTTTTTTAATATTTATCTTAGTTATTACAAAAATGACATGCATTACTATAGGAGTAGGGGTATTGTAACTGGTTCGGTTCGGTCCAGTTTTGGACATATTTTAGAACCGAATCGGTATACACGTTTTGAGATTTTAAGAACCAATACCGCACCTTTACACTCATAAACCGGTACTTTCGATTTTACTGATTCCGGTCTCGTTTAGACCGATTTTTCGGTTATCATCATGAGCCAATGTACCATAAAAATCTGCTATAAAAAACTGCTATAAAAAAATCTGCTACTATAAAATCTGCTCTATTATCATAAAAAAATCCGCTGCTATGTAAAAATAATCTGGCATAAAAAAAAATAATTTTTAATAAAAAAATCTGCCATAAACAAACCCACACATTAAAAAATCTGCCACAATACATAAAAAATATGGAAATTCCAGATTACAAACTACTATCTAAAAGCTGAAAATTTCGGATTACAAATTCCACAAAAAATCTAGAAATTCCAGATTACAAGTCCAGATTACAAAATAAAATTAAAAATAAAGTGGTAACAATCTCATCAAGTGTCCACATTACAAAATAAAAATACAATACCAATATTAATTGTTTACACAATTAAAAAAATATAACCAGAACAATATGCAGTTATGCACCAAGCCACCAACTCCAATAGTCCCATTAGTCCATTCAAACAAAGCTTGCAATTATATTTAAATAAATCAAAGAACCATTAATTCCAATGAACCATTAATTCCAATTAAAAATTATTAATTACTTGGAATGGAAAAAAAAAATTAGAGAAAAAAAGTGTAAAAAGATAAACTACCTTAATCATCTCCAACAATTGAAATAGGTTTTGAAGAACTTTCAACTTCTTCCATCAGCTCTACAAAAAGGAAAAAGAAAGAAAAAGAAAGAAAAAGAAAGAGTAAGCATAATAACTAAAACAATTTCAAAATATGATATATAATATAGAGACAGTAAAAGAAAGGTGAAGGAGGTTATATACCTGTATGAAAGTTCTCAAAATCTTCAACATTATTCATTAAACTATAAATGCTAATTGGGGCAGAATAAGAACAAAGCCAATTTTGTGCACAAATAAGGACTTCTACCATAATTGGAGATAAGCTACTGCGGAAAGGATCAAGTATTTGACCTGCTATGCTAAAAGCTGACTCAGAGGTCACTGTAGATATTGGAACTGCAAGAACATCTCGCGCAACTTTTGAAAGCATGCGGTATCTAATAGAGTTAATCTTCCACCAAGTCAACAAGTTGAATTTAGCATCATCTTTTTCACATTTTTTAGACAAATACCTCTCAACTTCGAATTTACTTTCCAAAAAGTTTTTTTTGACTCCAATTGCTTCTTGAATTGAGCCAACTTAAATGACCTCATATTTTCTACTCGACTAGTTGAACTTGTAGTAGTAGTAGTCACTCCCTCGCTTGATTGGCTGATCGTTTGAACTTATTTGCCCACATAAGGCATGCAGTACTAGGAGCCAAAGGAGCTAGCTAGTTGAGGTCGTCAGGCCACAATACCTTTGGAGGATTGATAAATGTATAATTAAAAACAATCAGCTGGTACTTACCTTGGGTCCTTGTATATATTTAATTACCTTCTTAAATTTTGGAAATAATAGGGATGGAAACCCTCTCTTGATGATATATATCTATATATATATAACTCTGATTCTAATTATAGAATGAAATAGCGTTTTGGTTCCAGATATATATACAAGGAAACACTCACCAAACCCACCTACCTTATAATAATCAATAATGGTAAGGGCAGATCGAGATTCTAAAGCAAAATTTACTGAAAAAGTGGTTCATCATGAGCATAATGTGGCATTTGCAGCCGGTAGCAAATTAAGACAAAATTAAAATGACCATTTTATAGGTGGGACGTTAACGTTACAAAGAAATACACAACATTTCAGAAAATCCAGCAAACAAAATTGTAAATTTATAATATCATTCCCCTTTGTCATTTTTATATAAGTGATAAGTCCGATAAGTCCCTAAACAAAAAATCCTAAACAAAACAAGTCCCATAACTCTATAAGTGATAACCTACATTCGGTACACATACCGACGGTGTCGAAAGGAGCTGTTCATGACGATAGACTGATGAGTTCGGTGAGACAAGGCGCCCTGCAGGGAGAGACCAAGAGAAGGGTTGAGAGTGTGACCAACCGCTCATTTTTCTCTCGATTGGTAACAAGTCTCGCCTTTGCATTTTAAATCTTGAATTGGTATTTTAAATTTAATAGATGATTTTTAAATGGAGCCCAGTGTTTTAAAGTCTTTGAAATATTTTCATAAGTTCAAAATTATTTTAAATGAGGTATTTTTAGTGTTATTGGACCAAACCTAATTTTAAAATAAGCCTTTTTATATTTTTGGAACTCCGAAAATAATATAGTTTCAGCAAATCATTTTATTTAAATGATTTTACTTTTTTAGGAATATTATTTAATATTCATTATTTTATTTTATGTTAAAAACTCTATTTATTTAGATGATTTTATTTCTCTTAAAAATATTTAGTAAACTTCATTATTTTATTTTATGATGAAAAATATTATTTTGGGATTTAGAAAACAAAGTTGAATTTCTAAATAGTCTCATTTCATTTTAGTTTCATTTATTTACTTCTTTTACTTAGTTTATTTTATTCTCTATGTTTAATCTTTACCATTGGATCTAGGTTAGGAACCCCAAGATGTAGGATCTAGGTTAGGAACCTCAAGATGTAGGGTTAGGATTAAAACCCTAATCCCTTTTCTTTCCTCTTTTCTCCCTCACCCCCTTCCCCAGCGCCATCTCCTCCCCTCAGTCGAAACCCCCAGCCCGTGACTCTCCAATGCCCACCCTTGCGCAGCCAGCTTGCACTACCGCCACTGTCGACGACACCACCTCCATCGTCGCCTCACGCCGGTGACCCTCCACCTCTGATCATCCCTCCTCCCTATCTTCCCCTCTTCCTCTCACTTCGTAGCTCTCTCTCTCTCCACGGCACAATGCTGCACGCCGCCACGGTGAGTAGCCCCAGAGGAATGCCATCGAGCTTCATTGCAACCATCCCTCCTCTCCCCCGACTTCAACCTCCACCTCCCTCTCTCACTTTTCCCCAAGACGAGCAACCCACATCTAGCCCTAATGCCTCTGGTAGCCCCTTTATCTCTCTTCCTCTCTCTATAGCCACCCTCGCCGTTGTAGCTCTACCTAGATCTCAACCTAGCTAGGGATGACCCTCCACCATACCTGCACCATGAAGCCCTTCCACGAAACCTCCACCTTCCTCCCCCTCCTCTCCAGTAAGCCAACCTCTTTTTGGCTCTCTTTCACCACCGTCCATGGCAAAGTGGCCATCATTTAAAAGCTTCAAGCACCTCAACATTTCATTTCATGAAAATAAGGACAATAGCTACTAAGTATAACATCCATTCACATGCATACAACTATTACTTTGGGTGCATAAATAGGGGCTACCAAGGAAGGCCATTACGTACATATACCTTTTAAACATTACTCCTTAGCATATTTTCATAAAACATCATTTCATTTCATTTTTTAAAGCATCACAAAGAGAAATATTTCTTTTCATTTCATATTATTTAGAAAACTCTATAAGAGTATGAACATAATACTTACCCGGACTCTATGTCATACTTATTTCATGCAGTTCATTCTTGTGCGTATCAAAAAATACATAAGTAATTAAACTTATTTCATGAACATCATTTCTTTTTCAAGTGCATAAGTAACTAAACTTAGAAAATATATAAACTTATCTTCACTAGGACTTCCTTCACTTAGACACTCTATCATCCAAGTCCATCTTCTATGGTTTCCTTTATCACGTTTCCTAAATTCTTAACCTATAGCTTGGGACCCACTTGAGGTCACATTTCCAACACATAGCATTCTACTTCATGTTCTTATTCTTTAAAGTGAACGTTTATGATTCACTTCCAAGGTTAAGACACACTATCACCTTCATCATGCTCTTCCTCTCAAACCATCCATCCCGATACATAACTTTAACCAACCAAGTTATGTATCTCAACCTTAGGCAATACATACATCTCTCCATTCGTTCATGCAAAATCTAACCAACACTTCACTGTAATCTTAACCAAGCATAATACCCAATTTTAAACCAACTCCGAGGCTTAAACATCATCTATTCATACTTATGACAGATTATCCATTACATATGGTGAATCTATCCGCCACATGTACCCTACCCCTTTTATCACCTAAGATCAACATATAATCCACTAAACGCCTGCTTGTGTAAAAAAACTTCATACACCTGACACTAATGCCGAACTCAAACACATACAATCATTACGCTTTATAGTCTTCTCCAACCTTCACAATCCCAACACATCACTTGACATCATGCCACTTCATAAACTACACAGCTATCCCAACACTTTACACAATTCCCAACCACTTTTAGACTGCACTGTGATCCCATCACTTCCTAACACGTCACATAGGACAGCTTTACATTTAATCCCAACACTTTACAACATCACGCCATACCACCACATCACAAAGCACAATTCACTACACAGAGCACATTCACCATAGTCTCGTCACTTCACAACACGCTACCATATCACTTACATCACATGGCACAAAGTCCAATCACTTCACACTACGCACAGTCACAATACAAACTACTCTGCAGAGCACCGTTCAAAGTTTCCGATACAATCATGAGTTTTTCTCTAATTTGATTTCATTATCAATGTGTTTGTGTTTCATGTAAACGTCATGATGAACTACAACCTGCTCAAGCAACTCAAATTGCACATATGCTAGCTATTGATGAACTTGAAAGTGAAAAATGAGCTAATCAAATTGGAACTGTCAAACGAGCTAGTAATTCTTGTTGGCGCTCTCATTTTCATTCTATTTCCATTATACTACAAATGTTTAGAGCCACTTGCTCGGTACTTGAAAGCATAATAAAATAAAGATCTACTTACTCTTAACGCGGGGATGTGAATGTTGCATAGAAAATGATTACATCATTATATTTTATATTTATTTTGCATTTAATGAAGGAAATCATGGGTATTAGTATCGATTTTCTTTGTCAAGCTTTGTAGCAAAAATCTCAAGATATCTTGAATGCCATGAATCTGATTTCTACTATAAAAATAATCATCCAAAAGTTGAGAGATGAAGATTGAGAAAATTTGCTGAAGAATGTTATCCCTTTCTCTAAGATCGTGGTTGCCAACGTTATCATTTTGACATATTTAATGGTATTGTAGCCTTTCAATTGCATGAGCTTGATAGTAGGTCTGGTGAAGGAGCAACATAACTTTTAACACATTAGTATTGATGATATATATTGTCTTTCAGAAAAGTATTATCCTCTTGATTTTTCTGAGAATGAGAAAATTAGTTTGAGGTTTCAATTGAAGTATTTTGAAGTTAATGTGCTTACTAATCCAGAATTTTAGAATTTATCATCCATTGCAGACTTATGTCGAGGATTGGTAGAGACAGAGAAATAAAAGACATACTATCTTATTGATATATTGATTCGTTGTGTTTTGTCTCTTCCAATATCTACAACGACTAGCGATGAACATGCATTTTCAGCTATGAAGATTATTAAAACAAGACTTCACAATAAAATTGAAGATGAGTTTCTAGTAAATAACCTAGTTGTCTATATTGAAATAGAAATCGCTAAGAACTTTGATTTAGATTCAATACTAGATAATTTTGTTATCATAAAAGAGAGTAAGTTACAGTTTTAGCGCATTGTATTTTTTTTTTGTTAATATTTTTGTACGAGTAATTTTATGTTATTTTAATGATATATTGTATGTTTTTGGCATACGATATATTTTTTGTGATACAAAAGTTGTATTAGACCCAATTTATTTCTCTTGTAGATTTTACTATCATATTTTTCTATATGGTAGGAAAAACAGTATAGATTTTTTTTTTTTTTTAGCTTCGATTGCCCCCAAAAACAAATTACTCGTCCCGCCACTGCATGCCCACTACGCATTTGAAGGTGCTAGTTCCCAAAGTGATAATGTCTGAACGTGAGGAAACTCTACAATATTTAAATTCAAACGCAATATTGACATATGGTAATTTGAATGCACTTGTATAAACTTTCAAATGCCAATGTTTACATGCGAATATGTATACATGGAAATAACATTCCAACTTTATGTCTTTAATATTTGAACGTAAAGGACATTTAGATGTAATATTGTTCTTGAACTGAAAGATATATTGAACGTCATTCTTATATATGTTTGAACATATTTATTTCTCATGTTTGAAGAATGACATTCAAGTATATATTTTTACCTTTGAACATTGATTTGGTGACAGAAACTAACCATCATAAGAAGCTATTGATTTTGATTTTGATTTTACTATCATATTTTTCTATATTAATTCTAAGGTGTCTGTAATCTTGATTTTGCTAACTATTAATGTAACATAGATATCAATTAAATTTAAGAGTAAGGCTAGATACAGTTTTAAGATATGTAAGTCTAGTATACTTTCTTTAAAAATAGTGGGGTATTCCACTATTAAAAAAATAATTTTTTATGTAAGTATCAAATTTATCTATTTTCTTGAAGGGGATGCGTGAGACTTGAACACCTTAAAATGACAAATAACATTTATCTAAATTTGTTAGAGCTCACATGACGTATATATCTGTCTTTCTATACATTTATCCATCCACCTATATATAGGTTAACACAATAGTACTGCCATCCAAATCAAAGGTCAGTCTAATTGAGTTGATACACACAATTCCACGATTATAAATGATATTTATAGTCGTGGAGTCTGTAAATTTTGTATCATCTCTTTAAAAAATATGAGTAAATATGAGATCTATATAAATAAAAATAAAAATTTTAATAATAAATATCACTTTTTTTTTTTCAAAACAATTATGCGACCCTAGTTACTCTTCCATCATACTGTTTATAATACATATCGTTTGACTGCTGAGGTGAGAGTTTAATGTTGCACTTCAATAACGAGAAATGCCTCGAATGAATCTGACTTTGTCAACATAAGTTGCGCACGCCTCTCTCTCCCCCACGCCCCCAACTCTCTCTCAACCCCACAGGCCACATGCATGCCTCTTCTCAATTGTCTGTTATCCAAAAATTCGAATGCCCTATTCTTAGACTCACGTAAATCTGGCACTTCCATCACTAATTCTCTCTCAAAGCAACATACACCCCACGCCCCAACATGAGACCCTCCTGCCAAACCCAAAAAAGCAAACAAATTAAAGGCTTAGAGAACCACAAAGTCTCTCCGAACAGCGGCTCATTCCTCTCCGGAGTTGTCCCATTGCCGGCTCAGCAATGGCCGCTGTTCGGTTTCTCTTCATTTTCATCTTCTGCTTCCTTCCCCTCTCTCTTTCACTCTCGGAAATTGAGGCTCTCCTAAAACTCAAGCAATCATTCATCCATGGAGACGCGCTAAAATCATGGGTTCCGAACTCCTCTCCATGCTCGGGCAAGTGGGCGGGAGTCATTTGCTTTGATGGAATAATCACCGGCCTCCATCTCACCGGCTTAGGTCTCGGAGGAAACATAGACGTTGACGCTTTAGTTGAACTTCACGGGCTTCGAACTATCAGCATTGTGAACAACTCCTTTTCAGGTCCAATTCCAGACTTTCACAGGCTTGGCGCTTTGAAATCTCTCTTATTAACAGGCAATCAGTTCTCTGGTAATATCCCTAAAGATTACTTTTCCCATATTACTTCATTGAAGAAAGTCTGGCTTTCCTATAATCGCTTAAATGGAACGATACCTGAGTCTGTAACAGAACTATCCCACCTCATAGAACTCCACCTTGAGAAGAATGAATTCACAGGTCGTATACCACCTATTAGCATATCCTCGTTGAAACAACTTGATATGTCAAACAACATGCTGGAAGGTGAAATCCCTAAGAGCTTGTCGATCTTTTCCGCGGATACGTTTGCAGGAAATGGAGGACTTTGTGGGAAGCCATTGGACAAGGTTTGCACAGAGAAAGAAAACGGAACGTCGACATATGAAAACAAGCACAGCAACAATACCATCCTAGTGCTTATGTTCCTTGGCACTATAGTATTTCTCTTCATCTTCTTTGCATTTGGTACTTACGCGAAGGATAGAAAGCGCGAAGACTTTGAAGTCCTGGGTAGTGGAATAGTAAGGTCGAATGCTCATGAAATGGTTGAGGTGCGCATGGCAAGTTCTGATCGCAGTGGGGCAATGGATTACTCGAGCCGAAAAGGTGATACGAAGAAAGGTTCACCTGATCATGGAAAGAATGGAATGACTGATCTTATAATGCTGAATGTTGACAATGGTACATTTGGGTTGTCTGATTTGATGAAGGCGTCTGCAGAAGTGCTCGGCAATGGTGGTTTGGGTTCCGCGTATAAGGCCGTAATGGCCAACGGGTTGTCAGTGGTCGTGAAGAGAATGAGAGAGGTGAATACGTTGCAAAGAGAGGGGTTTGATGCTGAGATGAAACGATTTGGAAGACTAAGGCATCAGAATATCTTAAGTCCTCTAGCTTATCATTTTCGAAGAGAGGAGAAGCTGTTGGTGTCCGAATTCATTCCTAAAGGCAGCTTGCTATATGTCTTGCACGGTATGAGCTAGCTACAACTACCAATATCTTCTATTTAATATTCTATGGAAGTTTCGATCGGTTTATCCTTATTTTTTTATTTTTCAAGGTGCGAGTATGACACCAAAAGAGTAATACTCTACATGCAGTCGTAGAGTGCACAAGTGTCGTATAGTCGTTTTGAAAAAGAGTGGAGTCTACTATTAAAAAATTATTATTTTTTCATGTGGATTCTGCATTTATTCATTTTTTTCAAAATGATTACACGGCACTTGCGCTACTGTAATTATTATTTCTCTACCAAAAAGGGGGGGAAGATTTGAATAAGAAGCTTCGACAAAGTTGCCAAACTTTATATTGTGTTACGCCATGAGGTTTATATAAATATATATATATATATATATATATATATATATCTATATATCCATATCCATTCCATTTAAATTTCTAATGCGTAATTATATATCCTTTAGGTGATCGCGGAACGAGTCATGCCGACCTCAATTGGCCAACGCGTTTGAAGATTATCCAGGGCATTGCTCGTGGAATGGGCTTCCTCCACACGGCGTTTCCTACGTATGATTTGCCCCATGGGAATCTCAAGTCTAGCAATGTTTTTCTACGAGATGATTATGAGCCACTTCTAAATGACTATGGCTTTAATTCACTAGCCACTCTGCCCACCGCCGCCCAAGCATTGTTTGCCTATAAAACCCCAGATTACCTACAATTCCAAAGAGTCTCTCCAAAGTCTGATGTCTATTGCCTTGGAATAATCATTCTTGAAATTCTTACAGGAAAGTTCCCCTCTCATTATCTTAGCAATGGAAAGGGTGGTACTGATGTTGTGCAATGGGTTTTGACGGCAATGTCTGAGCAAAGAGTGCATGAACTGCTAGATCCGGAGATAGTGAGCAATACAAGTTCAATCAACCATATGGTGCAACTCCTCAATATTGGGGTTGCTTGCATTGAAAGTAATCCAAAACAACGCCTCGTTATGGGGGAAGCCATTAGGAGGATAGAAGAGATACAAACGTAATGTATGCCAGATTATTGCTGGTGCTGCTAGTTCAAACAATACAGGGCCTAGATGATCCGTAGGTAAGTGGTAGAAAAGGTTGTGATCATCAGCATATAATTTCAGTCCCATGCTTCAACATTCGTGATTATCAATATCTTGTGATGAGCATGCTGCATATTCCCTCAAGATCCAGAAAGCTGCTTCGAAAGACCAGTTAGGGTAATGGACGTGGACCATTATATATATCCACCATTGGCACTTCATTATACTCTATTGTTGTTGATGATTTTGCATGGAGTTTCACAACAGGAATGCATGTACACTAAAATTTTAATCTAGTTTAGGAAAATGAAACAGAATTTGGAAGTGCTCAGATGCTGAGACCTTTCGTCATGTTTTTGCCTTTTGAAGAGAGCACGTACGATGTCAACTCCTATACTGTAATCTTATGAGCACTTCTATTTTACGTGTGATTCATCATTCTCTTATGAAAATCCATGATTTTTGAAAGAGTTGTATTATATAGTACTACTTTCTCATCCCACTTCCATCACACTATTCTGACATGGCATTGTCCATCAAACATTAGATCAATTATGTTTTTTTTTTTTCCCTTAAGAACACATTTAAGAATGGATTGATAATTTTTTTGAAACTTAACCTATTTAAATTGATAGATATAAAGTTCAAGTGTTGGTTTTTATTTTATTTTATTTTTTTAAAAAATATCGAATGCTATATATCCCCTTACAAAAATTTCATCCTCAAACTTCTCTATTCATAATTTCAAAATAGATCATTAGATCAATCATGAAATATGATACATGATTTCATAAAAATTTCAGTTTTGTTGCTACTTTTGCTGGTAAGGCCACTCCATCGGCCACTCGGTCTACCAAATCATGGAGCTTGAGAAGTTCAAATATGTATAACTTAGACCCGTTTGGATGTTAAGTTGAGTTGAGATAAGTTCAGCACGGACTATACAACTGAAATTCATTTTATAGAAATTTCATGAGAGAGGAAATTAACTTGGAGTGAATGTGTGTGTTTGTGAGAAGCAGAGAAGGAGGAGAGCCTTACCACCATTTCACAACTCAAAACTCCAAGAACGAACACATACGCGCAGCACCAAACCCACAAGAAATCTGTAGTGGAAAGAGAGAGAGGGATCTATTGTGAAGGTCATGGGGTTCGAAGTCAGAGGGTAGAACGAGTACGAGAGAGAGAGAGAGAGAGAGAGAGGGATACCTGTAGGAAGATGAGCACCATGCAAGAGAGGAAGAGAACCCGAGAGATGGAGAATGAATCTGTAGGAAATTATGGGAAACAAGACCAAAGTGGTTCAACGGATGGGAAAATAGAAACTGAGCGAAGCAAAATTCTTGGGGAAAATAGAAACTGTTTGAACGTGCGTGGAGGGGGGAAATAAGTGGCAGTAAACTGCAGAGGGGTGGAAGAAATGCATCGGGGATGAAGGGAAATTCAAAAAGTTACTTACCAGCAGAAGCGACGTCGTATTCCTCCTGAGGGTTGAGTTTCATCTGCCTGGGCCACGGGCCTGGGCTTTACAGCTTTTGATCACCTTGGTTATGTGACAGTGCCCTCCCTTGTGCCCAAGATTACGAGTTTTTGCACAACCACGTTGCTCCCACGTAGGGAGTCCCTAACCTTCGATGGCCTCACATCGAGATTGTGAACACTATGTTTTTTTTATATAGAGTTAGAAAAGATTTTGTACATCATAGATAGAGGCTCCATATGGTGGCGAAATTACCATTGATGCTTTATAAGTAGTAAGGATGACAAACTAAGGTTATGCTTCTATAAGCATCAATAATGGTGTATGCATGTAAAATATATGGATTTAGATCCTTTAGGCTTCAATGGGAAAATGGAATGGAATTGAATGGGAAAGAAGTTAGGGTTTTGATTAGTTTTTGTAAATTGTATAATGTAATGATATGGATAATTAGTTGAGTACCATATTGAAATTTTAACTTGGGTTGAATTATAAAAACTTATGGATTGGAAAGTGTAACAAAGTAAAAAATTCAAGTGAAATAATAGAGATTTAAAATTTTATTATAAGATTTAGCTAGTATGGTTTTTAAGGAGTTGAAATTAAGTTTTCATAAGAATAGTTAAATAAGTGAAGAAAATGATTTGTGTGAAAAATGGCAGAAATGAGTGTAAAAATGCAAATTTGGTAGTGTTTAGGGGCCAAAATTGTAAATAATGAAAAAAAAAACTAGTGGTAAAATCATAAATAAACGAAAATTTAAAGGTAAAAATGAGTTTTCAAAAATTACAAGGTTCTAAAACATTTTACAAAGTTAAAATTTCGTACTAATAGTTTTTACAGTGGCTACACATAGTGTTTTGAATAACTGACTGATAGGCTATGAGAAAGTGAATTTTTATCACTACCATCCATGCTGGGAAGGGGGAAATCCCAGTGCAAGTCCTTTAGCTACTCTGGAGTGAATAAAAATGGAATAATATCCCTTGAATTGATGACGAATGGTAAATGACTTCCAGCAAGGTATACGAACCTCGGATCAAGGCTTGCTCTATCTCTGATTAGGGCCATAGTAACGTTCACAGATGAGGTGTATGAATCTTGGGCCGAGAACAAGAAAAATGATTTTTGGTGGGGCTTATGGAGCTTGGGCCAAGATAGAACCAATGACAGTTGAACGGTTTGAGGGGGCCATAGTAACATGGTTGAATAAAATAATGTGCAAGATAGAGAAAGAGAAGTTATAAATGATGTTTAGGGCAATAAAGTTACATGACCAAAGGTCCAAAGGATATGTTTTCTTTAAAGAATACATTGAGGAATGTCCTCCAATTCAATGATAGTGTCTATAATGCATAGAGTATTCTTTTCGAGAGTATGAGCAAATTTATTCTTGTTCCTCCCTACATGTTGCACTGACCAATTATCAAAATTAGCCAATAAGGATTTTGTATCTAACATAATCATGCTTGTACAAGTGTTAAGTTCATCTGATCTTTGGAAACCCAAGTTCATCTGTTAAGTTCTTCTAGTATTATGTTTTTAAAACCCAAGTTTTGGTAGAATAAAGTGGCCTAAAGAGCTGCTAGTGCTTTTGCTAGGAAAGGATCATGAAACAGATCCCTCTTCATCCTTAAGGTTGCCCTGACTTTGCCCTCCCAATTACAAGTTATAGCACCAATACCCACTTGACAATGAACCTTGTCCAAAGCATCAATAAGTTTGAAAAAACCCTGTGGGGGTGCCTCCCATCTTCCATTTAGGTTGTGATCTTCTCTTGTGACTCCCTTAAACCCCCGCTTGGGATGTAAGAAGACTTGGAGTGTTAGGACATGCAACACAAAGTTACAAACTCCCCTTCATTACAATTAATATGCAATGCATCCTAGTATGCAATAATCGCAGCGGAATAAGGGTGATTAGTTATAACTCATGCCATAATGAACTAAAACATCCCAATAGCATTAATAACCATCATAAGTTCAAACTTAAGGATAGCATTTCCTTAATACAAAATACTTAATCCAAGTTTTATGGTTAGATCAACTATTACATATGCTCTAAAGTATGATGAGTTAATGCTTATGAGTATCAAAATTACATCTTGTTTCCTCCAAGCACATACCGGTCAAGAAGCTTTCCAAAAGCTTCGAACGGAAGCCATTTATCTCCCCCCCACTCTTACATCCGATTAGCTTCCAAGAGAAGCTCTTTAATTCTTTTCTTCCTCTTGCACCCTTCGGTTAAGGCATCAAAGGGAGGAGAGAAAGACCAAAAGTGATCCTAAGGCATTCCCTTCCCCCCATACCGTCGGTTACACCCAAGAAAAAGAAATAAATTTTCACTCCCTTTCCAAGCAAGCTAACACACCTTCTCTTCTTCTCATCTTCTCTTGTATTGCTTGTTTTCTTGCCTTGAAGGAAAAGCCAAATCAGGTAATACTCTATTCTCTAAACTTCTTGTGATTATGGAACCATGTTAAGTGAGTTTATGCTACGTATTTGGAGTTTCGGATTTCCTATGCTGGCCAACTATTGTGTAGCAATTTTAGGTTGATTTCCTCTTTTGTTCCTTCTAATTTATGTCCTTGCTAATTGATAATCAAATGGAAGGAACTATGCTCTGATTTTCTGGATTTCCAGCCGTGTTATGCTCTGGATTTTTGGGTTCCAGCCGTGCATGTGTTTTGTTGAATTCCAGCCGTGTATTTCATCTTGTTTGGTTCCAGCCGTGTGTTTTGCAAGGCACCTTGTGGTAGTGTTTCCTTGTATTTAATCAAGCTAAGCCATGATTTAATTCTTGTTAAGCCATGCCTTTATGTGTTACATGGATGGAGCTAAAGTTATGATTTTTAAGCATGTCTTTCCTATTGAACTTATGGCCTAAGTAAGCTACTAAGGATTTTAGTTTAAACTAGTAAGCTTACCTTGGAAACCTTAAGTTTGCCAAGTACTATACCTATGTTTATGATCTATTTTTAGAAAATAAGAGATGTTTTCCTAAGCTTTTTACAACCTAAGTGTGATTTAATTGTGTAGTTGAAGTTGGATTAGGTAAAGGATGTTTTAAGAGCATGAAAATGGAAAAGCTATTGGCTGTCCAAGGGTTCTAAAAAATTTCTGCTATGCTTTTGTTGGAACTTAAATCAGCTCAATCCATCCCTTTGTTCAATCCTTCCTTAGCTCAATTAAAGATAGAGTTTGGCATGAAAAACCAATGAAAAGAAGTGCCAAAAATCAACCCTTTGTAAGCCTTGGCCCTTTTGTTGGATTTACCTCCTGAAATGGTATTGCAAAAACTGTCAAATGCCCTTTTCAAAGGAAATTCCAGATTTGAAATACCTCCTTGTTCCCTTCTCATTTTTAAATAATTCCTACAATTTATGCATTTTAATTTATGATTTTCCATCTATCCTTTATATAGAAAACATTGGCCTTTAGAAGAGATAGCTAGCATGTCATTTATTTTCATAAGTTTCTTTAAAATGTTTGGAATGAATATTTTAATGTTTTGGCCTAATGCCGTGCTTGGTGGGTAGGCGAACGGGTTAATGGAACGTTCAATTCCAATTTGGAATTAAAGTGAGCATGTAAGGATGTCAGTTAGTAAAGGTTAAGGTGAGATAGATATTAATTTGTTTATTCCATTTCATTGAATAAGAGTTTACTTTCAAGTCCAAAGGAACTCGCTGGTAAAGCTAGCAGGTAAGTAGTTATGACCATGCTTTTTACACTAAGCTCTCTTTATGAAAGAATGTCTCTCTCTCTCTTCTTAAATGTGAATGAGTAAATGTATATAGTATGTACAAGCCCTTTCTTGATAGCCCCTGTTAAGTATCCTATCGATTATAATTGTGTGTACATGTATAAGGTAATGCATGCATGTAGGTTTTAAGCCATGAGATTTTCATGCATGTTCTCGTAAGAAACTTATGATTTTTCCTATATGTAGTATGGCATGAAAAAAATGTATCTTGTTCATGAAAATACATATGCATTGAACTAAGAAAGATGATAAAAAGGTTTAAATGCAAAACAAAGGAAAGGAAAGGAACGTCCCATGTTTTATGCTTCAAAGTGTGCTTTAAATGAGTTTTAAAATGTCTTTATGAACTGATGCTTTAAATGTCCCTGAGAACTGACGTTTTAAAATATTCAAGAGGAAATGACTTAAAAGACTCCTGAGAACTAACGTTTTAAAGGATGTCTTGAAAGATGATGTTTAAGCCCATATTTTTAAATGACGTGTAAGCTTATGCTTTTAAATGATATTTATGCTCGTGCTTTTAAACGATGTTAAGTTTATGCTTTAAAATAAGGTTAAGCTTATGCTTTAAAATGATGTTAAGCCTATGCTTTTAAATGATGTTAAAGCCACGCTTTTAATTGATGTTAAGCTCATGTCTTAAAATGATGTTAAGCTCGTGCCTTAAAATGATACCTAAGCTCATGCTTTTAAATGATGTTTAAGCTCAAGCTTTTATATGACGTTAAGCTCATACTTTTAAGTGACGTTCCTTTCCTATGAATGAACTGTTAAATGAAAAGAACTGAAATAAATGAAAGTACGAAGGATTAAAAGAAAATGAATGTTTCAATGTATTAAAATACGTAACGGCCACATGCATGAAAAAGGGTACCCAATGAATGAATGGGCAGATGGGAATGTTGGGTATTAGTATCTGGTAGTGCACCCAGTGCTGTACCCTAACGGAATGGGATTCCAACCCGTGGCCATGGGCGAATCCATAGGTTTAAAAGACTGCTAATCCTAGCACGCGGGGCATAACAGTGTGCAATGGCCTATGAAAGTGAAAGATGAAAAGTATGAAAAGATGTAATGCATGAAAAGCATGAAAGTTGTTTATGCATGAAAGCCTAGTTATTTCTAAGAATGTTTATGCATGAAATGTTAGCAAATGTTTATGTATGCATGTTTTGAAAAGGAAAAGAATAGATGCCTAGTATGTTCATTGCATGGTGTACTACTTACTGAGTATTAGACTTACTTTTGTTTTAAATATTTTAAATGTCTAGGAATGATGAAAGGGCTGGGGAGCAAGGCATCACTGCAGAGAGAGAGGCAGACGCTTAGTGTCTTCCTTGTTGGTTCGACCATGTATGAAATAAGAGAAAAGAAAAGGAAAAAGAAAATACGTAAAGAATAGGTATGTACGTGGCGATTCCGCCCTTCGCGGGGCGGGGTTGTTACATGGGACTCTGTGCGCACGCTTGTTTAATGAAACGATGGGTTTCATTAAATGGAAAAATGCATCGTTTCAAGGAAGCACATACCACTGCCAATTCCTTCCCCCTTTTCAGCGCGAGATTTCATTTCCCGTACCTCAACAAGATCCATCTGAAAGAGAAAGTGTCTGTTGATCAATACATGAAAGCTCTTTTTTTAGCTAAATTCTGTCAAGAAAAGAAAATAATTTAACTAAGATGGTAGCTATGAAGGGAAAAGGATCAATGAGTTGTGTGATTTTCTTGACACTAGCTAGCAATTCATGTGGAGAGAATCTACTAAACATTAAAAAAAAAAAAAAACAAGGGGTGGGGGGATAAAGAGATTCCAGTGGGAACAGTCGAAACTCTGAGACCCACCGCAAAGATTTACGAGGAAGATGAACGATGGTGGAAGAGGCTGACGCTGGTCAAGGACTATTTTTTTCTCCGCTCTCACTCATACCATAAAAAGGAAAAAATCTTATCCGTGAAGACTATTTTTTTCTTCGATTTTGTCTAAAGCCTTTTCTCAAATTTGTGTTTCTGTCTAAACTAAGCTCGCCATTGTTTCACTTACCAAAAAAGAAAAATAATTGTCATTGCTTTTGTGTTCTGCAAAATCGTCTACTGCACGTAAACCAAACACCTAAAAGATCTCTCTCTCCAATCTATTTCAGAGGAAAAATTCGCATTGATAGAACGGCATTATTGTAATTGAAAGTACTTTTAGGGACAAAAATATTCAGGCCTGCGTGGGCATTGGGGACTATACGTAGACGGTACTCAGTAGCATTATCCTTGATGTCAATCCCACACGTAGAGAGAGTTATATTGCACATCCACTACTTACTAGAGAGAGTTGCACTGCACATCCACTACTCGATCTGCTTAGAAAGGCAAGTCCATGCATCATACCTATCAATTATGGCAACTTCCTTACTCAACAAAATATAATAAAGTCAATCCCACCTTGTATTAATATATTAAAAAGGATAAGAGCTGATAAAATTAAGAAAGAGACTGTGATTTTTCTTTTCTTTTGTAATTTTAGCATACCCTCCAAGACGATGATTGTATTTGTAAAGATCATTACTCACTTGTACTAAGGAAAGGAGAAGAGAAATAATTTGTACACGTCCCAAATAGACAAGCCTCACACATGCGGCTTTGGTAAAAAAGTGAACATCACCTTGAAAAAGTGTAAAAAAAAACTATTATTTTTTAGTGTTACTCACATTTTTACAAAGGGTCTGCGTGAGACTTTTCTATTTGAGACTTGTACCTAACATTACTTAAGAAAAAAAATAGTAGGAACGATATATATATATTGTACTTCTGGTAATTCGTTGATATATATATATATTTTCCTTCCATTAATTTGTTTTTTGGTGGGTGCAAGATTATTTAAATTTACTTCCTCAAATTATATATTCTTTTTATAATTTTGATATAAGCTTATATGAAAATTATTTTCTAGTCCTCAAATATATATTACAATTTGTTAACTTGATCTCTACGTTATGATCATCATATATATATATATATGTATATATATATATATATATATATATATATATATATATATATTTATACCAGCACGTACGTCAATTTTTTTTTTATCTTCGTCTTAATGTTGAACAATATTTTAATTAACGAAGGCGCGCATAAATTATAACTTGATTTTCAATAAAACCTGGTTATTTCCTTATCTGGATGCATGCATGTGCTTAATTGTTAACTCCCCTATAAAATATTTTGTTCTAAAATTTAGATCGTATTATATATATGTTGTCTTTATCAGTTAGTTGCAGGCACAACAACACAATTTGTCTTTTGTGATAGAGGAAACTATCACAAAAAATATAAAAAATGTCATTAAAAACATTTGGTGACGGTTTGAAACCGTCACCACGACCGTCACCTAATGTGCGTCACAGAATACATTTGGTGACACTTTACTGTTGAACCGTCACTAAAAATACTTTTAGTGACGGTTGAAGTTGTTTCGTTCGGAGTGACGTTCGAACGTTCTATTTTTTGTGACGGTTGAAAACTGTCACAGAAAGTGACGTTCGGACATAATGTTTTACGTCCGAACGCCAACCCGAGCAATTGACATTCGAATGACAGAAGTTGACATCCGTTGATTATAGTTCAAACGCTTTAAACGTTCAAATTTTTGTTTGAACGTTAAGGGAACACCACTCAAACGTAACGAGTATAACGTTAGGACGTTTGTTCGAATGTTAAAGAAGAAGTGTTCGAATGAACATGGTACGTTCGGAGGTTTCATCGAACGTTAAACGTCTAATCGTGTAATTACATTTGAACGTTTGTTCGAATGTGAGATCATGTTCGAACGTTTTTTGTTTACATTCGAACATACAAATTAGAAATACACTAATTTCATAAAATTAAGAAACATACTAATTGTATCATATTACACATCATAAATATTCTACAACTAACAATGTCTTAAAAAGTTTTAAAATTAGATAGTAAAAGTTATATACACGAATTAAATTATGAGAATTCATTTCTTCTTTCCTCGCCCACCCCGCTTCTGTTACAATGACATAACACGCTCCATTTGCACCATCATCTCCCACTACACTTGCTCTTGGACTTCATTGCGCATTCTTTCTTCCTGGTCTCTCTGTTGGTCTTGCAAACGCATCTCTAACTGAGATTGTCGCTCTAAAAGGGACTTTAACTCTTGCTGCCTCGACCTTATATACTCATTTTCGCGTCGTGCAACTTCTAAATCTTTGGTAAAATTATTAATTTGTGAAGTCGAAGAGGATGAGGAGGATGAACCAGAATGCTTGAAAGATCGTCTCAAACCTCTTGGCATATTAGAGTTGGGCCCGAGCACTTGCGTGAATATGTCTATGTCACTCGGAGAGGATTCCCCAGAAGCTGATTGCATCTCCATCATTTTTTCCTACCATGTCAAAGAAAACACACAATAAGTAACGTATTAAAAAAAATACAAAATAAAAAATAAAATTTTCACATGTTGCATAATTTATTTAACAAGAGTAACAACGCTTACATAATTATCTGCAGTGGCAGGATCCATCCACTCACTATGCTCATTACTGTGAGCAGCAGCACAGATATGAATGAGGAAAAAGTTTTCAGGATTATCACGTTTCTAACAAAACCACATTAGCAATTTTAAAAAGATAATGTTAGTACTTAAATAAAAGAATATAAAAAAAATAAATGAATTCTATTATTTATTAATTACCATTTTATTAGCAAGACGGTGGAATGATCTTGAACCAGCACGATAGTGGATAGTCAAAGTGGATCTATTATTAGCAATCGTAGAACTTAAGTACTACAAAATTAATTAAGAATGTTAATTGTAATATATATAAATAAAATATATAGCCGAAATATCTATGTAAATAATCATTAGATATTAATCTAGAATACCTGATAATCTGGAGTTCTGAAAAGATCACAACACTTTCTCCAATCGTCTAACTTCATCTACTAGAAAGGGGATTGCGCAGCCTCTTCATCCGTCTCAAACTTCTTGAAGTGGTCATGACATTGTCCCTTGTGACGTCGAAATAGTGTAGCCATCAACCCATTCACAGTTTTCAAATCCTCGCTACGGCCAAAGTCGAGGTTGAATTCATCCTAATAAGCGAATTACGTCAAAAATATAATATACTAATCTAGTATACAAAAAATGCACTCTCAACGTAAACTCACCAGCACACGGCTCCAAACGTGCTCCTATCTCGAACGAAACATCTTGCCATGATTGCACATAAAATGGAGCATAAGCTCGAACAACTGTACCAATATAGGAGGAAAGCGCTGCTGCACTATCATCCACTCCTCCAGTGGAATGATCAGGAATGTTGACTTTGAGTTTTCCATGCCTTTGGTATTTCTCAAGAAAAATGCCATGTGTATAATCACAACCGCGACGAGCGAATACATCAACTATTAGATAATAATATAATTATAGTTGTATAGTTATTGAGATAAAAATATTGATATATAATTAACTATCAATAACATTTTCTTACTGGTAGGTGTCGACTGGTTGTCGTTCTCTTGCGTTTGCACTTGATCTTTAGGAGGGAAACACTCGGGTGGGGAGTCCTCAACAGGTTCAAAACTTGGACTTGGCGGAGGAGGCAAATTTCTTCGTTGTCGTTTTGGCGGCATCCTTGAGGCATGATTAATATGATAAAGAAAATTAATTAGAAGAAATTATTGAAAAGTTAAATATTCTATAGTCACATATGTGAATAAAATATTTAGTACTTTTATTTTTCATCTTCAGATGTATTTTCTATGCTTATTTCAGAATCTCCCTCAATAGCATCTTCGTCGTCATCATCAACCTCTTTTTCGTCCGCCTTATCCACTTTCTCCCCGGATTCTTCTTCATCTTCTTCTTATGACTCTTCTCATTCTTCTTCTTCACTTACTTGAATTGAATGATCATTTAATACGGATGGGTCGAGAAAGATGGGTGAGACGTCATCTCTACACAAGGGGAGCAACTTGAGTGCACCGAGGCCAACAAACAAGTTAATACCCTCTCCATCTTCTTGGTAGGCCTCTACTATCGCAGTGTTATTTTCATCTCCACTATTCTCATAATCCGCACTCATTTCTATTTCATATATATCTCGAGGGACAAATTTCTGTATTACTCGCCAAGGTATCTCTCCACTATCTTCATCATTGCTTTTCATTGGATCAATTAAGTAATAGACTTGGGTAGCTTGACAAGTCAATACGAATGGACCATCTTTGTATCATTTAGATGCCGTATTGACACTTGTAAAGTGATTATCCCTATGTATTGAAACCCGACCACCTCCTAGATCCCACCACTGACACTTAAAGACATATGTTACAGACCCACCTAGATATTTCAATCCGATAATATCACGTATGACACCATAATAGTCAATATCGTCTGTTCCATGACTTCCCTCAACCAACACACCACGGTTTTGAGTCTTTCTATTATGTTCACGGTCTAGAGTATAGAATCTATAACCTCGAACCGTGCATGCAGTGTATCGAATTGCTTTATTAGAGGGACCATGAGCCAATGCATACAATTCAGGAGAAACTAATCCGGGATCATGAGCACGTTGTTTCAAAATCTATCAATTTCAATAATATAAACGTATTAAAAATAACCCAGAATTAAAAGTTTATAAATCAAATAATCACAATGTAGTTTTAGTTCATACACGTTGTTCAAACCATCCGGGAAATTCTTCCTCGTGTCTTGCCTCTATATTCTCTACGCATTCCATCCTAAGTTTATCTATGTGCTCACTGTATATATGTGCAAAAGAAAATAATATTTGAGCATATAAGTTATAATTAAACGACATTTGACTAGAATTTCTCGAAGCATGCAACAAGATACCTGAGATAGCAATCAAACTCTCAGCAATTATTTAACACGTACCAAAGAACTTTACCCAACTTTCCATCAATTAAATCGTAACCCGTTTGTGCACCCAAGGGTTGTACATTCTGGGAAAACACTGATAGCTCATGAGGCGGCGGAGCAGCAAGATCAGCATTTCGCTTTTGACGATTAAATCCTATCTCAACACCACGAAGATATTGAGAGCAAAATGTTAACCATTCATCGTGTATATAGGCCTTTGCTATTGAACCCTCAGCTCTAGTTTTATTCCCAACAGTGAGCTTTAATCTACCCAAATATCTTTTAACTGGATTTATCCAACGGAACTGCACCGGTCCACCTAATAATGCCTCCCACGGTAAGTGTATTGCTAAATGGACCATGCCATCAAAAAATGATGGTAGAAAGATCTGCTCAAATTTATAGAGTATAGTAACAATGTCTTCTTCCATCTTCTGCAACATATCTTAATTTACTACTCGAGCGCACAAATCCTTAAAACAATGCATAGTTCAGTTATGGCGACACGTACATTAGATGTCAGCTTCCCACGAATTCACACCGATAATAACTTCGGCAAAAAAAGTGACAGCCATGACTTTCCAATCCACTAATTTTCCAGTCAACAGGGCTCACGCATCTATCGATATTTGAGACATAACCATCTGGCAACTTCACACATTGCAACCATTTGTAGAAATCCATCCTTTCCTCCCTCGTCATCGTAAAGTATGCATGCGGCATGACCACCCTATTGCCTTCCACTCGCAAATGTAGATTATGTTTAATTCCCATTCTCTCAAGATCTTTCTTCGTCTTGATCGTGTCCTTTGTCTTTTTATTAATGCTCATCAATGTACCCAGTATATTATCACATATATTCTTCTCTATGTGCATTACATCCAAACTATATCGCAACATGCAGGACGACCAATATGTTCATAATTACTATTATATATTTATAGTTATATAATATATTATATACATTATATAGTCTAAAACATATTCATAATTACTATTATATATTATAGTTATATAATATATTTAGACACAATATATAGTCTAAAAATATTCATAATTACTATTATATATTTATAGTTATATAATATATTATATACACTATATAGTCTAAAACATATTCATAATTACTATTATATATTATAGTTATATAATATACTATATACACTATATAGTCTAGTATATATATAGTATATATATATATATTATATAGAAGTACATACACCATATATATATTCACTATATATGATTTTGCATAATACTTTAAATGGAAACATAATACATAGTTATAAACATTTGGCTATAATGAATAATCTAACAACAACCTATATATATATATTATATACTAGTAAGGGATAATGTGCACTGCACGTGTGAATTCATATGTGAAAATTAAAATTAATGTTAATGATAATTTTGTTAGGTTTCTATATAAAAAAAGATGGGGTGAATTCATATGGTTATGGGAGAAAATATTTTTAATTTACGGATTATTAATAAATATGTAAATATGTCAAAGAAAAATTCCAACATTATAATTGTTTTCAGAGAAGGAAACAATTAAAAATGTTCTAAAATATATTAACAGATTCTAGATCATATTATTCAGCACACTAAATAATGAATCATTGCGTTACTTCAAAGGCAATTTAGCTCTTAGTTTAAGAATGTAGACCAGATCATCTTAATTTACTTCAAAAGTTTTCATTCTGTTTTTTTAATATTACAAAAACAGAAGCACTACAATAAATTCCCACAATGAAAAACATTAATTATATATTTAAAACATATTAACAAATATTTAAGTTTATTTCTTAATAAATCATTAATAAAAGGTAAAAATTAGATTTATACTAAAATGGAACATTACTAGGAAATACATATGGAACGTTATATTTATTAACGTTCCAACGTTTCATTCCACGTTGGAACGTTAATAAATATAACTTTCAAACGTTATATTTATTGCGTTCCAACTTTGGAACGTTACTAGGAATAACGTTTGAATGTTATATGTATATAAGGGGAGCAACCGAACGGCTGAACGTCATTTTCTCCGTTTTCCTCCGTTTGCACACCACCACTCCTCCATTGCCGCCGCCGTCAACTCCGCCACAACCGTCACTAAAAGATAGGCATCTAAATTTCATCCATAAACATGTATTTTTTACGTCGATTTAGGGTCGGTTTTTATTAAAACCAAAACCCATGGTGGCCGGATATTCAACTCAATTTTTCAGCCACCACGGGTTACCATTGGCCAAAAGGTCACCGTAAAAATGTTCCTTGAAGTGTATACTTCATTTCTACGGTGACCTTTTAGCATTTAGCCCACCGTTCATATCATTTTCTAGCTTTCGAGAATGGCTGAGTTGATTCAGCCATTCTGTCTCATAATGTTTGAACGTTTCACCAAGATGTTCGAACGTATGGAGTTTCAATTTCTTAACCGTTGGTATTCCACGTCCGGACGTATATTTTATACATTCGGACGTTACTATATTTACGTTCGATAGTATAATTTAACGTTCGAACGTAATTGTTTTAAATTTATTTATATTTTTAACAATTTTGCATCCGAATGTATATTTATTATGTTCGAACGTATAACAATTAAATTTATTATATGTTCTACGTTCGGAAGTTTAGTTAAACGTCCGAACATTTTATCTTAACGTTCGAAAGTAAAAGATACACGTCCGACCGTTTCAACTTAACATTCGAACGTATATTTTTCTATGTTCGAACGTTAATGCAGAGCAGTTTAAAATTAAGACAAATATGCATCAATAGTATAATTAATTTTGTTCCATTTTCTATTTTCAGGAGATGGCTCATCCTTTGCAGTCCAGGAAACGAGGGAGGGAAGGAGCCACTCAAGACACTACTCGGATCGGATCTCGTACTGTTATGGTCGAGTGAGAGGCCCTGATCAACTAGTTCGACGAGCTTAGATGGGAGTAGACCAACCTGAGAGATGTCTTCCTCAGTAGAGGCTGGGGAAATATCTGCACATTGATGGGTAAGGCATATCCCTCTATGGTTCAGGAGTTATATATGGAGATGTGCTCCATGCCTCAGGATGCATCCTCTCACACCGTGACTGTACGCGGTGTGACATTTGAGTTTTCACCCGATGTCATCACCGACTACCTCGGGATTGGTCGAGGAGTTCAGACATCGACTGAGGTAGATGTAGGCACTTCTACATCATCTACTGGCCCATTTAATCCATCATCAGCCATAGATGCAAACCAGTCAGAGGCCGAGGGTGCTGGCCCTTCGGCTAGGGATGATGACCGAGACGAGGATTTCTACATCCTCACTGGGAGAGACCGCATGTAGATTGAGAGACCGAACTCCTTCCACCAAAATCATCTGCTACCATTTTTCCTCATGTTGCATCTTATAGTTGCAACAAACGTAGATCTTGTGGCACATAAGACCACATTTAGTTGGATTCAGGCATAGTTTTTGATACGGGTGGCACGTGGAGATGCCATAGATTTGCCACTGCTCATCTTTGATAGGATCCGTTACGAGACGAGCATCATCTCCACGGACAACCTCCCATAAGGTGTCCTGCTCAGCCGGCTATTACTTGCTCAGGGAGTGCCAACCCAGGCTTTAGAGTGGGTCAAAGATCAGATGAGCGCCCTCGACATGACCACTGTAACACCCTGATTTTTACGTGCTTTTTATTGAAGGGTTTTTTAATTTAATATTTGATTTTTAGCCTTTTAATTTAATTTAACGTGTTTACTGAGATTATTTTACGACTTTTAAATCGAGAAACATTTTAATGTGTTTTCATAATTTTAATTAGTGTTCTAAAATTAAATTGCCTTTTATTTTAAAGAATGATGATTATTGGAGTTTAATATTTTACTTTAATTAGTTTTGAGTTTATATTGATTTATTAAATTTACCGTTTTAAAAATAGTTATTTTGAGGATCAGTTGTGACCCAAAAATTGTGAGGGTTGGATCTCATTTCTTTTTTCCATCTTTTCTTTTCATCTTTTCTTTTCCTCTTCCTTTTCTTTTCTTTCTTTCTTCTTTTTCGGCTCATTCCGGCGTGGCTAGCCCTTTCTCTCTCTCTCCCGTTTCTTTCTCTCTCCCCGTGTGCTTTGGTTTCTTCCACCCTGCACCGCCGCCGGTTGTCCGTGACTCTCACCGCCGGCATCGGTCGACTCCTTAGCTGCTGGTGAGTCTGTCCCTCCATTTTTTAGGCCGGCTAACACCGCCGTTAGCCGCCGCGAGCTTCTCTTCGTCCCACCGCCGCCGTCCGGCCACCATTTATTCACCACTTCTTCACCAACCTCTTGCCATCATAACCCACCCAATTTCAGCTCCGATCCGTCGCCGGAGCCACCTCCATGAGCTCATCTCCGTTTTGAGCTTTTTCACCTTCCACCGCCGTTTTGGCCGCTACCCATGGCCAACCGTTGCTTCCACTAGTTTCACCACCTTCCATAGGCCCTACCCTACCGTTCCCTAACTTTTGTTTGACTCCGTTGGAATTTGAGTATACTGTGTATTTCGGTCACAGTGTTTTTACACTGTGGAGTTGCTGTTTTGGCGCTTTCAGCTCCTCTGTGATCCTTCTAAAATTACTTTATAGCGCTGTAAGTATTTCTCTAAAAGACTTTTAAGACTTAAGTATATTTTTGCACTAACCTGTTTCATAAACTGTGATTTGGTTATCTGGTTATACTGATAACTGTTGGTTGTTGGTAATTGGTCGATTTCATGTCATTGTGCACGCATGCGTGGGTGTGTAATTTGAGAAACTGTGTTTAATGTGATAAAGCTTTTTAGGTGCGTGTGTATCATCCCCAAGTCGAGAAGGGGTATTATCTCGGTGGTGCTCCTCTGGACACTTGGGAGCAGAATATACTGAGTGTCGTCCCCTAGTGCTATTGCCCGGGACTTGGACGGGATAGTAGGGCTCTCGATCTGACTCCGTGGCCCCTCGTACTGGCGGGGGTCAGAGGATGCTTGGCTATGTATGTGGTGGGCGCGGAACTGGGCATCACTCGCACGGTCATTACCCGTGGGGTGACGAAAAGAGTCAGAGTATATGGATGGTCCCTAGGGGAGGCCATGGTGCATACGGTTAAAATTGGAATTAATGGACTTATTCCTGGATTTTTGTTTTGTGCCAAGTGGTGATTTTTGGCGTGTGTGGAAAAATTGTGACTTTTGAGAAATGGTGTTTTTCTCAGGTTTGCGCTTTGGTCATCATGTGCATGCATTGCGTTAGTTGTTTTAATATATTTTTTGTCTTGGAGCATTTTGGATTTTACTTACCTGTAGTACCATCTTTTTGGTACTGTAGATTTTGATGTAAGTTTTGAGGAGGCTGAGCCCGAGGATGCGGCTCCGCCTGAGGAGTAGGGACATTGGCTATTTTTGTATTTGAAGATTATCGTTCGCTTATGCTTATTGTATTTTATTTGATTTGATGTTGATTTGTAAACAAAAATCGTATTATGTTGACATGTGAATTTTCACTACTTTTGTATTGTATTAAACTCTAGTACTTAGTTATTTGACTTAACCTTTCTGCTGCGTATTGTTTATTGTATACATGTTGCATTGCACACACTCAGCACATATCGATGGGGTGCGTGACCATGTTGTTATCATCTCGGCATCTCGATTTCCGTGTGTGTCCGTACATGGAAGTTGGGGGTGCCACAACCACTCAATGACGTAGCATTGGATAGGCGAGGGGACGTCGGCCACCCCTGTAGAGGATCTAGTTCCTCCGACGCAGCCTAAGCCCAGTGTGGGGAGTAATGGTCAACAGCCAACGAGTACATCTGCGGGAGATGTGTGGCTTACTTGGGTTGATGCAGTGATCTCACAACTGACTGCGCATATCGATCGTAAGATCGATGAACGGCTCAGGCCTGTAGAGGCGTCTGTCGCCGAGATATCCCACCGTGTAAGTATCCTCAACGACACGGTTGATACCTTGACTGAGGAGATACAGGCCGTTACGACTTTCCCAGATGACGATATCATCTGAGTGTTGTTTACATACTTCTATCATATTTTGTATTTTGGTTTTAATATTTGTAAGGAACAATATTATTTAATATATCTATGGTTTTTTAATTACAATTCTCAATCTTCTTTAATATTATATTTTTCAACTTCAATACTAAGTCACTGTACTTCAAATATACATAAACATAAATATATATTTAAATATGTATATATAAATATATATTTATATATATAAACATAAATATATTTATATATATAAATATATAATTATATTTTACAAATTGTGTATATATAAATGTATACAGATTTTGCCGTGTTTTTTAAATTCGATTTTCTGCTTTCATAGTTGGATACAATTCTACGAACTTTCATGCAAATTAAGGGGTTTGTTTTTTAAGAACGTTAACGTGATGCTCCAAGAAATCAAAGAGTCCTTAGATTGTTAAGTGCATGGCTACTGCACGGGGCTCTCAACCCCCTCCTACGATGCGGTCCATGACAAGAACGTTTGCGGAGTCCCTGGTTAACATTCCTCAGGCTCCCCCTGAGGTATCAATCCCATTCCGGCAACCCAAGTATGTAGAAGGGGAGTTTTACGTGCAGTTTACGAAGGAGGAGTTAGAGCGTTCTGCAGTCGCATTTCGTTTTTCTATGGTCTTGAAATTCTTGAGGCAAAGGCCTTCATTGGATCGCATAAGAGGATTTATACATAGCAGATGGGGTATATCGGTGCAACCAGTAGTTTCTGCCATTAGCAAGCAAAGGAATGTATTTGTCAGATTCTCAAATGAAGAGGATTTCCTAAAATCTCTTTCCAGAGAAAGTTGCGACATCGATGGGGTTGCTTTCAGGCCTTTTCAGTGGTCGACAGAATTTAAGGAGGATGAGGAACCGGCGGTGGTTCCGGTGTGGATCTTACTACCTGGCCTCCCTCCTAATTTTTATCAAGAATCGTTCTTACGTAACATTGTTGCACCTATTGGTGTTTTCTGGCGAAGAGACAATGCTACACGTTGTGCCACCAGAACAGATGTTGCACGAGTTTGTGTTCTTATGAATGTTGATCAAAATCCAGTTAACTCAATTTGGATTGGGACGGCGAGGCATCCTACGAGTATACTACAGGAGGTTGAGTACGAAACGTTACCTGCATTCTGCTCTGGTTGTAAGGTGCAAGGGCATAACCTGAAGACTTGTAAGTCAAAACTGAAGGAAGGTTACAAAAGTAAGAAGGTGAAAACAATTAAATCTAACAAAGTCTGGGTTCCTCAGGTGAAGAAAGATGATTTGCAGGTTATTAAGGAGCACGTTCAAAACAATCAAGATTCCCCTGTCTTGGTTCTTGATAATGCGGGTATTTCTGAACAAGTTGGGAAAAATCAAGATCCTTCTGTCTTGGTTCTTGATAATGTGTCTACACGGATCATTGGGACAGAGTCAGGGGATTTGGCGTTAGAAACCTCGAATGCCAAGGATATTTCTACTGAGGGAACTGAGGCAGGGGTCTTGGCGATGGAGATCTCAAATGGTAAGGATATTTCTTTTTCTGAAGGGGTTGAGGCAGGGGTCTTGGTGCTGGAGCAAGATGGCATGACAGAACCCCCAAAGCAAATGCCGAGTGGTGTGTCTAAAACGAATATGACAGTGCCGCCGACGGGAGGTGAATCAAGTGGAACTGTCCCTGAGGGAGAATTATTTTTGTTACCTATTTCTATGACGGAGTTGATCCCTGATATTGCTCCTACGATGGAGGAGTTGAGAGATACTGAAGAGGTGCAACCTGATATAATGCAGTCAGTTGGCTCGGAGAACGTGCAACAGATAAGCTCTAACAAAGGATAGTTCTTCAGACTCTAAGGTAAACGTTAAATCAATGCCTCCCAAAAGAATTTTTCGAAGGTCTGTAAGGGCTCCTAGCAGGCCCTCATTACTCGATCTATGATGAATAAAATTATGTTCTGGAATATTCGAGGATTAGGCACCTCGAAAAAACAACTGCAGCAGTTGTTACGAGCTTATGATCCCTCTATACTCTTTCTGGCAGAACCTTTTAGGGAAGATGGTCATTTGAATGATTGGAAGAACTTTTTATCTTTTGATGAGTGTTTATCAAATGCCGAACAAGAAGGCAAAGTTTGGTGTTCTTGGAAGGATGGGGTGCAAGTGGATGTTATGGGTGCCTCAAACCAGCATATTTCTTTACTTATTAATTCTAGTTTTATAATATCAGCAGTTTATGCAAAATGCCGGTACCTGGACAGAAGGTCATTGTGGGCAGATATGCTGGTATTGAACAACTTGCAGTTGCCTCATGTGATGATTGGGGATATTAATACTTTACGGTCCGACAGTGAAAGAAGAGGGGGTCACCCAAGGTTGCTCACGGCCATGGAGGACTTCAGTTCATTTATTGATGATGGTGGTTTTGTGGAGATCCCTTTTACTGGTAATAAACTATCTTGGTGCAATGGACAACATGGGGTGGCTCGATCTTGGGCATGGCTAGATAGAGCTCTCTGCAGTTTGGAATTTCTGGACCTGTTTCCTTCAAGTAAAGTTCAATATCTTTCGAGGAGGACCTCAGACCACTCCCCAATGCTATTTACTCTATCGAGTCCTTCAACTAGGTATGGACCTATCTCTTTCAAGTTCCAAAATATGTGGACTACCCATGAGGATTTTTAGAAGAGTGTTTCCAGTTCTTGGCAGTCACAGGTTAGTGGAACGGGACTGTGGAAGCTTGCTGCAAAATTGAAGAGGTTAAAACTGGAACTTAAAGTTTGGAATAAGGATGTCTTTGGTTGGACGGGTAATCACATCAAAGAACTGGAAAGAAAAGTGGAAGAAGGAGAAGCTAGGTTGCAAGAATGTTACGTTGAGGATGAAGAAATGGAGATGCTAGCTAATAAAATTGAATTGGACGTATGGTTAAAAAGGGAAGAGACACGGGTTGCGCAGCAAGTAAAGCAGGACTGGGTTTGTCATGGGGAAGCGTCATCCTCATTCTTTAGAGCTCTTTAGTCTTGGAAACACAATGTGGTAATGGAAATGGCGTTGCCTGATGGACGCGTGCTGAATTCACCAGAAGGCATCCATAAGAAGGCGTGTACTTATTTTAGGGAATTTCTCCAAGCACAGCAGTCGAACCGGTTGCCGAATTTGGCAGATCTCATCCCAGGTGAAGTTTTGGATGGTGATAATAACTTAATGGGTTCTGAACCATCGATTGATGAGGTGAGAGAAGCTCTATTCTCCATTCCTAAAGATAGTAGCCCCGTACCTGATGGTTTTGAGTCAGGTTTTTACCAGTGTTGTTGGTCATTAGTGCAAGAAGATTTACTTGAAGCTATGAAAGAGTTTTTTAGCGGCGCCGAATTACCAAGGTATTATTCAACCTCATATATTGTGTTAATTCCCAAAATACAAAACCCAACTTCGTTTGGGAATTTTAGACCAATCAGTCTTTGTTCTGTATTATATAAAATTTGCTCTAAGATTCTAGTGAATCGTTTCACGCCTATTTTTAGTAAAATCATCTCTAAAGGGCAAGGAGCTTTTTTGCTAGGTAGAAATATTTTTGAAAATATTAGTCTTACTCAGGAGCCTATTCATGACATTAATAAGCCAACCCGAGGAGGAAATATTATGTTAAAAATTGATTTTGCAAAGGCTTATGACACAATTGATTGGAATTTCTTATTTCATGTTTTGGAAGCTTTTGGGTTTTCTTTGAAAGTTCACCAATTACTTATACAATGCGTTACTTCACCTTGGTATTCTATCGTTATGAACGGCACTGCAAAGGGGTTCTTTAAGGGTGGAAGAGGTCTCCGTCAAGGAGATCCGTTATCACCATACCTATTCATTATAGTGGAGGAAGTTCTTTCCCGTATGATTAAAAAGAAATTTGAGGATAATAGAATAAATGTTGTTCTCATCCGAGACATAGCCCCCTTATATCCCACCTTTTATATGCTGATGATATGGTGATCTTCATCAATGGAGGAAAACCTTCTGTTCTTGAGATAATAGAAACCTTACGCATTTATGCTTTGTGGTCGGGTCAGCAGGTAAATAGTGCCAAATCTCATATTTTTTCTCAAAAAACAATTAGTAATGCCAGACGGAGGAATCTTTTATCTCTTACTAATTTTTTCGAAGGGGTGTTTCTGGTAAAATATCTAGGGTGCCAATTGTTTCTGGAAGATTGAAGTTAGTACATTTCCAGGACATTATACAAAGGATTCGAAACAAGATAGAAGGATGGAAGATTAAACTCCTTTCTGCCGGTGCAAGATTGACTCTCTTAAGACAAGTCCTTTCAAGTATGCCGATACACCTCCTTTCGGTAATGCATGTTCCGAAGTTGGTTTATACTCAGATTAATAGAATGTTTAGCACTTTTTTTTGGGGTTCTATTAATGGGAGTCCAAAGAAAAAAAGGGTGAAATGGGAAAGACTTTGTAAGCCGGTGGATGAGGGAGGAATAGGTTTAAGAAATTTGGTTGATGTTCAAAGATCGCTACATCTTAAGTTTGCATGGAACATGTTATGTTCAGATTCACTATGGAAATTTTTTTTTTGTGCAAAGTACATGTACGGAGTGCATCCGTTGGAAGTAAACTCGGCTAGAGGTACAAGGTTCTGGAAATCAGTTGCTAAAGAAGTTCTGGTTGTTCTAGAACATTCTAAATGGAGGATTCGTGAGGGGAATGTCTCCTTTTGGAAGGATAATTGGCTGGTTTCTAGTCCCTTGATGGGGCAGCACCCGATAGTGGGAGACTCAGCTTTGAAGGTTAATCAAGTAACGAAGAATAATAGCTGGGATATAGACATACTGGAGCAGTTAGTTGGGGCTGGAAAATCTATAGACATAGTAAATGAAGTCAAGTGTCGAAGTGGGGATGATCAATTACTTTGGTTGGAAAACCCAGATGGGTATTTTACGTCAAGAAGTGCTTGGAACTTGGTTCGAGTGAGTAGCCCTAAAAGCCAATGGTCGGATTGGATATGGAATGTGGCTCTGCCTAAGAAATGCTCTGTGATGATGTGGAAGGCAATAAATTCAGGTCTAAGTGTGGACGATCGTATAAGGAAAATTGGAGTGCCTTTAGTTTCCAAGTGTGAGTGTTGCAAAGAAGGTGCCTTGGAGGATATTAATCATGTTTTATATAGTGGTAAAGTTGCAAAAATCATTTGGAAATTTATCTCTAACATGTTAGGTATTCCGTTTTTCCCTAATCGGTCTTGGAGAGCAACAGTGGAGGCTTGGGTAAGGAGAGCAAAGAAAGCATCACAACTTGGTAATCTAATTGGGTTGATGCCTGGGATAATCTCATGGAATCTGTGGAATTGGAGGTGTAGAGCCAGAATGGAAGGTATTAAGGAGAAAGTTCATGTTCTATGGAGATCGATAAAGTATTGGATACATTGGGTTGGAATTAAACTTCACAAGGATTCTCGATTAGTAGAAAAGGACATCAAGGTTTTAAACACCTTGAATGTTCCAATTAAGATAAAAAGGAAGGAGGGGTTAATTAAAGTAAGATGGAAGAAGCTGAAGAGGGAGTGGATTAAATTAAATGTGGACGGTAGTTGCATGAATAATCCTGGTAATTTGGGTGCAGGAGGTATAGTGAGAAATGAGTTTGGGAAGGTAGTATTTGCGTTTTCTGAATCAAATGGATATGGTAGCAATAATCTTGCGGAAGTAAGGGCCCTTTGGTTAGGACTTAAACATTGCAGAAGGCTAGGTTTGAGAAATCTAATAATTGAAATGGACTCTCTAATAGTAGTAAATTGGATCAAGAAAGGAAAGTGCACTCTTTGGTACCTAGAGGACTACTGGGAAGATATTGTTAATATGTTATCAGAATTTAATTTTTGTGTAGAACATGTATATCGGGAAGGAAATAAAGCTGCTTACTTTTTGGCACGACTTGGAAGTAGTGGTATCACATATGAATGGTTAAGCCATTTGGAGCTTCCTCATTTGCTTAAAGGGATCGTTAGAACAGATTCATGTGGTCTAGTTTATCTGCGGAAGGGTTGAAAAGATTTAAGAATCTGATTGTCTTGCGGAAGGAAGTTATATCTTCGTGAAAAGGAAGGAAGTTTTAGATGATCAGATGTTACGTCTTGGATTCATCTCGAATGGGTATGTTTTTATTGTTTAAATTCTATATAGGCCTGTTTAGAGTTATGGTTTTTCTAAAGTTGTTTGTTTGGTAATTGGGGTTTTGATTTTGTAAAATCCTACTACCTTGAATGTAACCACGGTATTCCTCTGCCACAAGTGAGGGTTTATTAATAAAATTAGGTAGGGGTCACTATTGGACATGTGACTAACTACTCTTTCTCTAAAAAAAAAAAAAATTATACAACTCAATTTTTTAGACTTGTATACAAATTATGCACTATAAAAACCACATAAATTTTAAATTAGAGTCATATTCCATTTAAATTTATAAGTAACGTTCGAACGTTAATTACTAAGGTTCGAATGTTTGCACGTACATAGCCACATGTTCGAATGTATATGTGACATTCAAACGTAATTTTCACATTTGTTGGAACGTAAAAAAATCTCATCCGTCTTTAGTGACTGTTTTCAAAAATCGTCATAGAAAAAGCTTTTTAGTGATGGTTTAGGGACTGTCACAAATTCTCAACTGTCACTAAAAAGCAAATGTGTTGTAGTGAGGTATGCCGACGTTCTCTTTAATCCACGAGTTTGAGATTTGTTCAGTGAAAGCAATGTTAATTGTACAATCTTTATTTGTATCATTAATACCTAATGGGCAGATTTTCTTTAAGTTCGGTTGTTTGATCTGGGATTTAGGGAACATGACTCAATTCATGTCAAACACCGTCCAGTATGCTTTTTAAACTGGTGTCATCTTTTAGAAAAATGTTTGGTTTACAAAAAAATATTATAAAAAGAAATTTGCAAAATGATGTGTCTTGATGTTGTACAACGTTAGATTTTACAACCATTTTTATTATAAAATAAATCCAGCGTCTCACCTCAAGTCACGTATATATTTTTTATAGAATAAATTTATAGATCTCCTAATGAAACAACATTCTTATAGGTGGCATGAAGCAATCCCACGTCATAATTATTTTCAGTCCATTGGAGTAGAGAAAAATAATGGAATAAAATAGAGATTCAACTCATTTAATATATAGATAAAAACATGGGTATAATGGAAATTAAAGACCATTTTTTTTTTGATAAAAGTGGAACTTGTTCCATTCATGAAAGAGGACATACAAAGTTGACTTAAAAAAGTCAATTATAAACGTTAATAGCTTCCCAGTACACTTCCGCGACTGGCATGGTTTAGTCCAGACGGCAATCTCTACAGACAGAAGTTTGAGAGATACCACCCCTCTATCTACGATAGAGGTAATAGTAACCCAACAAACAAACTTCCATACCCGACTAATCGGGATATGGAGTTGGAAACCCCATCATCTTCGTCTAAGCGGAGGGGGGACACAAAATCCATTCGGACCAGGTCCGAATCTAGTCCGAATGGCATAACATTTTTAGATTTTTATTTTCTAGAAAATAAAGGTAAGACATAAAATAAATTACATTGTGAAAACACTGTAAAGCGAAAAATCAGTGCACAAAAAGGTTGTTGGAGGGAAAACCGACGGTCGTGCTTGGAAGATCCAGAGATGCCGGTTCAGGAATGGCCGCGCGTTGCAGCGGCAGAAGGTTCCTTGGTGCCTCGTGATGGTCACGCGCAGGCGAACTCCGGAGTCTTCGAGCCTCGTGTGCGGGCTACGTGCCGCTCCGATGGAGGCCACATTTGGAGGTTTTGTAGATCAGCAGCAGGGCAAACTCCTGGTGGGGTGCGTGTTGTCTGTCGGGTGCCAGAAGGTCTCGAACGGCGATTCCCCCTTCGATTGGCCTGAAAAAACACAAAAAATAAAACTAAACACTACACTAGAAATGAAACGTAGAGGGGAAAGGAAAATGGGTGAGGGGGGAGGAGCCTAAGCTCCCCTCCCCCCCCCCCCCCCCCCCCTCTGGCCGATCAGAGTTTAGGGAGAGAGTTTTCAAGAGAGTTTTTTTATTTTTGAGTATTACTTATGAGTATGATAATCGATTCAGCTTTAGACCTGGACATTATATATAATAGGAAACGTACATTTAATCAGGACTTTGAAGTACTTAATTCATACTGATGATGGCAGCGTGCTTAGAAAAAGTTTGATGTCCAAGGTTGAAGCAGGCTTCCTTTGTTGTGGGTACAAGTCAGATTCAATGACGTTGTGATCATCATCATAATCAACACGACGCCTCTTAGAAACTTGACTTCCATGATCCATTGGATTTGCTAAATTTCCAATATCTTCAATGGGTGCATCCAAATGGACATCAACATTTTCATCATCTTTCGCATTCTGTTCATGGTCTTTGTATGACAAATGAACTCCGCAACGTTTGAAGATCACTAAATTTGGATTGCTTTCAAATATAATCCTCAGGTTGTTTGCCAGCTCTACAATCAGTGGTTGTAAGTGCTGGAACCATACATGATCTGAATCCATTTCATCAAATTTTCCTACACATCCGTTACTTACGAGTTTAGCTGATCCTATCATGATGTCAACAGTCAAACGCTTAGTCTCAACGTGTTCAATAATAGCACAAAAAGAAATTCCTATGATGTCATCCAAATTATGCACTGGGGACTCTTTAATACCAAATTCACACCGATGACTATTTGAAGTCTCCTTGTAATGGCTAAACCAATCTGGAATCTTATTTCCCGGAAACATCATCATCTCAACCTGTTGGATGCATACATCATAAAATATATATCAACTATATTCATATACAGAAATCGATTAGCCACACAAAATGCCAAATGGATATATATAATATATATATATAAGGAAAAGAGAGCTATATATAGGGACTTAACTCGATTCCATGCAGGATTTGGCATATAATTCCCCATATTCACTTTATTACAGTTGGTCAAGTAAATCCATTTTAGCCGTGGGAAATGAAATATTTTTGATATTTCTGGTAATCTTTCCAGTGATATGCATCCCTCAGCATAAAGCCCTTCTAGATTCGGTGGAAACTCCATAATTTCTTGAAGTTGCTTGCAAGCATTCAATATAAGATGACTCAATCTAACATATGTTTTGATGCTTGCTGGAATGCTTACGATATCACTACCTGATAGATCTAATCTTTCTAGATTGGGAAAGAAACTACATGGTGCAAAGAAACTCGATTTTGACAGGCCAGAGTTTGTAAGATCCAATTCAAGAGAAGTGGTTGAATTTGTTGGAGGCCGCAATGGGAATAATTCTGCACCCAAGGAAGCTTCATTTTCCCAGCTTGTAGACACTACATCGAGCGTGGGTTGTCCATTATGCACCTCCTCCTCCATCCCAAAACTTATAATATTTGGACAATCGTCGAGAACAATCCACCGTAGAGATCTCCACTTATGTTTCACTTCACATTCGATTTCAGGAAAGTTTTGAAGGCTTGAACAATGACCAAGATCAAGGAATCCCAGAGATCTCAATTGGAGTCTCCTTGGTAAGTTCTTTAGCTTGAAACATCCATGAAGAATCAATTTAACAAGCTTATCAAGGAATCCAACAGAATCATGAACTTCAACTAGATTTTTACAACATTGAAGATTTATTTCCTTGAAATTTGGGCACCTTGAAATATTCGAGAATTTCGTTAAGAAATCACAACCAGGGAAATTCAAAACCGTGAGATTCTGTTAAAAAGAAAAGAACATCAAACTAAGTTTAAAGAAAGAAATATTGAAAATAATAATAGTTGTACCTTAAATTCCAAGTGTATCTCCTGGATGCAACTATTGGGCATTTGTAGAATAGAGAGTTTGTCTCCACGAAATTTAGATGGCATAGATTGTAAAGGACAGTTAGGCCAATCAAGCACTCTTAGTCCATTAGGTAGAGAATTAAGCTCTTCAGAAAATTGTGCATTGAGGCATCTAAATAATTTGAGTCTTTTCATATTCGTGAAGGCCTTGGGACTCAAGTGGATAATATCATCACCTTCAGGAAAATCTGCAAGAATTGCTTCAACTCTATATGTTCCCTATATAGGAAGACAATGCATGTTTAAGTGTGCCAACATATCAAAATATAAATTATTCATATATTTATATACACACGTATAATATGTCGCATGTGCCAAGTTAGAAACAATGTTTAATTAAAAGAGATTTTGATCTGACTTACTATATCTTCCTCCAGTACATCACGAACGTCTTCATGATTAAACAATCTGCTACGTTTTTTGGGTGATTGTTGTCGAACAACTTCTCTACCCATATCTCGTAACAAGGCATGCATTTGCAACCTTCCATAGAGCTCAAAAATAAGGCACTTCTCCCTAAGTCTTGGGATCCAAATGTTTGGGCAAAAATTAAAACTATCTAGTATCTTAATGACATCATCAAATACATCTCCAATGAAAAAACAAGCGATGTCAAGAAAAATATTCTTTTCATTTTCACTTAATCTATTGTAACTTGTTTGAAGTATTCACTGAATATCTTGGTGAGAGATTTTCCTGTATTGATCCAATGTGTCAATCCACTCACTTTTACTTCTGCCATATAAATCCGAACCAAGCACCGTTAAAACTAGTGGAAGGCTCCCAGCATAATTTACGATCTGTTCTACAAATTTTCCATAACCATCAACCGGTTTCTCACTTTTGAAAGCATGCCAACAAAATAGTTGAAAAGCATCATCTTGATTCAATCCCATCATCCCATATGTTAAATCAACTCCATGAGTAGTCAGCAGGTGTTGATCTCTTGTTGTGATTATGATTCTACTTCCTTTACCAAACCAATCATGAGCTCCTGCTAATGCTTCTAATTGGGTCAAGTGATCTACACCATCAAGAATTAGAAGAACTCTTTTAGAACGAAGCCTGTGCTTTATCATATAGATTCCAGTATCAATATTATCAACCTTCAAACTTTTACAATCTCCTAAAATCTTAAAAAGAAGTGTCTCTTGCAATTGGACCAAACTATCTGCTTGATTCCAAGTGTCACTAACAATTGCAAGAAAACAACTAGCTTCAAATCAAAAAGCAATCAAATTATAAATTGCTTTGGCTAGAGTTGTCTTACCAATTCCCCCAACTCCTAAGATCCCTACCATTCGCACGTCATTTGTCCCAATGCTGACATGCGACTTCATGATATCCCGTACCTGGGAGTCTAATCCAACTGGATACTTTGCAACATGTAGATATGAATGATTTACCATTCTTGAGACAGCTTGAACGATTCTTTCAATGAAATTAGATTCGTTCCTATTTATATATAATATAAAGAAAAAGGATTAATTAATGAATATAGCTCTTCGCATGAAAAACAATTAGGAACATAATCTAAATAAATTTCTTCCCACAACTAGAAAATAAATTAAAATAAGAAAGACAAGGAACATAAGCAGAGCATATGAGTTGATCGATCTCTGCATGTACTTTAGTTGGCAATCATAAAAAGGCCGCCAAACAGAAACTTAGATTTTTATATAGTTTTGTTCAGGTTGTGATTAGTTCAATTTATTCAGCTTTTAATTTCCAATAAACTTATAAAGAAACTAATGTTTTAGTTCCATATCAAAACCCATATATATACAAGATGCAAACTAGCTAGTGATTTATATATATGTTGCCACGAGTTGACGGCAATTAAGTTCTCTCCTTTTTGTTAGACTCAAAAATCAAAATGTACGTCTCATTCTTAAATTTCTTTCAGTAATATGTCTAGAGATCTTTGCGATAAGCCAGAAAAAAAATTATTGTTCTCCCAACTATATCACTCAGTGAGTTTTATACCGTCCTATAAATGAACTTAATTTAGACAAAAGATTAGATGTTTTTCTCGGAAAACCAGTACTTTATAATTGATAAACACGAATTAACTTAAAAAATTATTTGGTTTTCTTGAAAATTTATCAATACTTAATAATTGATAAACAAGAAAAAATGATAAACATGAATTTACTTTGATTAGGTGATACTATCTAATTTTGTATGTATTTTAGTTGGCGATCATCAAAAGGCCAAACAAAAGTTTAGATTTTTATATATTTCCGTTTATCATCAAGTTGTGATTAGTTTCTTCCGTATTGGACAAGATCATGCGCACTGATGATTTATACATAAAATTAATGGGGGCAAAAAGGCAATCTTGAATGGAAGTTATAAAAGCGCGCGGTTAGAAAATTTACCCATTTCTGATCAGATGGTATCCGGACAAATTGCCAACTTCTTGAAGGACTGCCTTCCACAGCTGCAACTTCATGTGGTCTACTTTCAATTCCTCAGCATGTTTAGCCAATGCTTTCCCAAAACTCTCTCTTTGATAGCGTACATCCGATGGATCTACATGGTAAAACACAGGTAGAACCCTTTGTTGCTTTGATTTTTTACATTGATAAAAAATCTTCAATAGCTCGTCTAAGCACCATGTTGATGATGCATAATTTTTTGAGAGTACAATGATGAAAATTCTTGAACCTTCTATAGCTTGGAGAAGTGCAAGTGAAATTTCATCACCTCGTCTAAGCTCATCCTCATCTAAGTAGGTGGAGATTCCTTTTTGAGTCAAAGCACGGTAGAGATGGGCAGTAAAAGTATCACGGGTATCTTCTCCTCTAAAGCTCAAGAACACATCGTAGAGCCATGGAGAGGTGACTGAAGAAGAGGATGAACTAGAAAAGATTGTAGATAGGGCCATGGAAGAAATTAGTGGATGTAGAGAGTTGGAAATGTTCGGCTCTCATTTAAAAGGACAAGTCCAGGCCATGCCGCTTTCTCACAGTACCCCACCTATCAGTTAATGGAATTATCTTCATGGTAACTTCCTTAAGCCGGACTTAGTGAAGTCATCGAGTCAATGCGGCATTAAATTATTAAAAGAAAGATGTTCAATTATTTTTGGAAAATTCCATGCCACTTCTTCAAGCTTTAAGAGATGCCATTTTCACACAATGTTCTCATGAGTTCTGAAAAAAAAAATGTAAAGATAAAACAAAATAAATTAACAGTGGTACAATGACAACTGCATTAATACTCCGAGATAGTAAAGTAATATTATTTTTAAAATTCAGACACCTTAAATTAAAAAAAAAATGGGAAATTTTTTAAAAGTATTAATATTTATGAATAAATTGTGTATAAGTTGTTAATTAAGTGGGAATTATTTTATCATTTCTGCAAGAAAAAAAAAACTGCAATCCAACTTTTTAATTGTTTCTTTAAATTTAATTTCAGCATATATATATACACTACAACAGAATTTGGTTTTTGTGATGGACGAAACCGTCACCAAAAATAAGCAAAACAAAAAAAAAAAAAAATTGTTTTGTGACGGTTTGAGATCGTCACCATGACTGTCACCTAAAAGGCATCACAGAATGTTTTTTGTGACGGTTTACTGTTCAACCTTCACAAGAAGCTTTTTTTTGTACGGTTGGTAGTCTTCCGTGAGATGTAACGTTCAAACGTGATGATTTTTTGTGATAGTTAAAAACCGTCACAGAATGTAACGTTCAAACGTTAACCCGACTGATTAACTTTCGCACGTAAAAAAATTGACGTTTGTTGTTTTTGTATCGCAAGAATGATATTTACGTTGGAACGTAATAACTTTTGAACGTTAACTCGATGACGTTTGAATGTAACATTCAGAAGTTAATGGAGAAGAGTTTGAACATATCATGTTTAACGTTTGGATGTTAGTTTGTCATTTTTAACTTTCGAACATATCAATTCTCATCATTCGAACGTTTAGATTGTTTGTGTGTTAAAACGTACGAATGTAGTGTCTTACATTCGAACGTTTTGTTTTGGCATTTTGTTTGAATGTTGATTTGAACGTGAATCAATGTTTGAATGTTTGTTCTTTACGAGCGAATGTTATGATCAGAAATAGTAATTTTATAAAATTAAAAAGCATACAAATTGTTTCATATTACACCATAAATGTAACAACGAATAATGTCTTATAGAGTTGAAAAAATAGACAATAAATTTTTTTAATACTGATAATGATAATGATATATTAATCATTTCTTTTTCTTTGCCTGCCCACTGCGATCTTGCTGAATTGACATAACACGTTCCATCTGAACCATCATCTCTCTCTACACTTGCTCTTGGACTGCAATGCATATTCTCTCATCCCGGTCTCTTTGTTCCTCTTGCATACGCGTTTCTAAATTAGACTGTTACGATAAGAGAGACTCCAACTCCTGCTATCTCGACTTCATTTGCTCAATTTCTTGGTGTGCTGCATCTAAATCTTTAGTAAGATTGTTAATTTCAGATGTCGAGGTCTTGGAGGATGAACCAACACACTTGAAAGAACGTCCCAAACCTCTTACCAAACTAGATTTGATCTTGAGCATTTGCATGAATATGTCTATGTCACTCGGAGAGGATTTCTCAGAGGCTGATTGGATCTCAATCATTTTTTCCTGCAATTACAACAAAAATATGATAATAAAGCTCACATATTAAAAGAAACGAGGAGTCAATCATAATATGAATGCACATGTTGCATAATTTAGTCAATGTAAATAACATCATTTACATAATTATTTTTAGCAACAGGATCAACCCACTCATCAGTGTGAGTGGGTAGCAGCATAGACATGAATGAGAGAAAAATTTTCAAGATCATCACGTTTCTAACAAAGCCACATTAGTAAATTTAAAAAATAATGTTAGTACTTAAATAAAAGAATATGATAAAAATGAGTGAGAATTAATAAGCTATCAATTACCATCTTATTAGCAAGACGTTGGAATAACCTTGAGCCGGCGCGATGGTGGATTGTCAAAGCTGTCTATTCTGTACATTGATAGAACTTAAGTGTTGCAGGAGAAATTAAAAATGTTAAATATAATATATGAAACCAATGTAGATGTAAATAACTTATAGGGAATAAATCTAAAATACCTGATAATCTGGATTTACGAAAAGATCCCAACAGTTCATCTAATCGTCTAACTTCATTTTTTGAAAAAGAGACTGAACAGCCTCTTCCAACATCTCAAACTTCTTGAAGTGGTCATGACATCGTCTCTTGTGACACCAAAATAATGTAATCATCAACTCGTTCACAGTTCGCACATCCTCGCTACAGCCAAAATTGAAGTCGAATTCATCCTAAGAAGTGAATTGCATCAAAAATATGAAATCAAAACATCTCTAAATATATTTACGTTTGTATATAAACTCACCAGTACACGACTCCGAATGTGATCCTTCACCTCATTCGGAACATCTCTCCATGATCGCACATAAAATGGGTCATATGCTCGGACTAGTGTGCTGACATAGGAGGCAAGAGATGCTGCACTATCGTCCACTCCTTCAGTGAAGTTTTCAGGAATGTTGACCTTGATTTTTGGAAGGGATATCCTTGTCTGGACCCAAACAGAGACAGGTATGTTTGCCACTAAATCTGCATGGCATTGTATTAGAGTTAGAGGCTCCTCTCTTGATTGGCATTCTTGGATTTGGCATAAAAGTCTTCCCTTAAAAATGTCTATTTGGTTTTGGAAGGTTTGGCACAGGGCTTTGAGTGTGGATGATAGGTTGCGTCGTTTTGGCATTCCAATTGTTTCCAAATGTGAGTGTTGTCCTGCAGGTCATTATAAAAACATTAATCATGTTCTCTTTGAGGGAGATTTTTCTAAAAAAATCTGGGTTTTTTTTTGCAACCTCTTTGGACTTCCACTTGGTAGTAATTGGAAACATCAAGTCTCCTCTTGGTTCTAGCTTGCTAAGTCCTCCTCTCAGGTGGGTGTTGTAATTGGTCTTATGCCTATCATTGTTACTTGGAGACTTTGGAGGAGAAGATGTCTAGCGCGTATGGAGGGCACCTTGGAATCGCATGAAGCTGTCGTTAAATCTATTTCTGTATGGATTGGGTCCCTTGGTCAGGTGATTAATAATTCTTACAGTTTGTCTCCTCTTGATGGCATGATCCTCGAGTCCTTACGAATTAAACCCTCTCATTTGAAAGAGAGGCGGTGCAAAGTAGCCCAGTGGCACAAACCTCCATTAGGGTGGTTTAAGTTGACTACGAATGGTAGCAGTCTTGGCAACCCGGGTTCTAGTGGTATTGGTGGTGTTATTTGCAATGATACCGGAAGGCTTGTGAAAGCGTTTGCCTCTCCAATTGGTTTTGGTTCCAATAACAAAGTGGAACTTTTTGCACTCCCTAATGGGTTGCGGTTGTGCAAGTCCCTTCAGCTTTTCAATGTGATTGTTGAGGTTGATTCGATGGTCATTATTTCTTGACGGCTTAGAGTACGGTGTGGGGTTTGGTACTTGGAGGATTATTGGGAAAAGATTGTTGGTCTGGCTCAATCTATAAATTGTCATTTTCAGCATGTTCTTCGTGAAGGAAACAAAGTGGCGGATTGGTTGGCCAAAGATGGTGCTAATGGTGTCACTTCAGACTACACTATTAATTCTATATTGCCTCGGGTCCTTAGAGGCTTGTTACGGTTGGATGTACCTAGGTTGACTTCGATAAGATGTTACTCTTTATTCTATTTTTGTTTTGATCTGATATGCTTTTCATTTTGGTCATATGCTTGTTTAGAGTCTTTTCTGAGCTTGACTTCTTTGTAATTTTTTCTTAAAGTCCTTGTTTTGTTTCCACGGTTTTCCTCCGCCATAAGCGAGGCTTTTATTAATAAATTCGGAAGGGCGTCACTATTAGACAGGTGATGACCCACTCTTTGATTAAAAAAAAAAAGAGAAACATTATCGTCAGAATCTGAAATATATATTAAGTTGTGTTTTTATAATTTTATTTCTACATGTACGTAGCAAATTGCCGAGATATACTTTTATATGTAGTTATGTTTTTATAATTTTTCAATCTCTTTTTAATTTGCATAAAAGAAATGATGTTCGCAGTCCTAAGATGTGCAAGTCTTGATCACTCCCTTTGAAAAAAATAGGTAAATCTATAGGTCTGGGTTTCATAAAATCTCCATGCCTAACCCTTACCAAGCCCGAGCCTTCTTCACTCGTTTGTTGCTCTCAATTTCATACCCGTTTGTTTCAAAATAGATTATTCTATGTTTTGATCAAATGTGTCTTGCATGAAATACTTTTATAAGAAAATTAATATTTGTTGAAAAAAAAAATCTGTACAAACCATCTATATAAATATAATATATGTTTTTTGTGCATAATAAAAACAAAAAAACTTGCATTAGTTGGTAGGATAAACATGTTAAATAAACCATTTGGCTGGTTACGGTCCATTCTGGCAACCATCTCTACAGTCCTTATTGGTTGCCAGTGTGTGTGCTTTCTTCTAACTATTACGAATTAACAATGCTGGAGAACAGAAAAAAATACTAGCAACTAAAAAAATGTCAAAAAGTCTTCACAAAGGAGCCTGCCATGTCGGAAGCATGCATTATTCTTATCATATACTAATACCAGGCATTTAGAAAACAGACGTGGAAAAGCCTCCACAAATCAAGTTGAAAATGAAGATTTGGATGGAACCCATTGCTTGTCGTGGCAGAAAGAGATCAAGGACTTGGATGGGATCGAAGACCAATAATAGGAGTTAGAAAAAATAATGATTAGGATTTTCAATGGGAAAACGAGAAGTTTTAGCACCTTGAGTTTGAAAACTTAGCAAGAGCATCCAAATCCAAATGGACGGAATTGGTTTGTGGTCAAGGGAGGGTTGAGTTCGTTTTCAAAAGCCGAAAACTGGACCAGATGAAATCAGTTTTCCATTAATCCTAGTTCGAGTCTTTGAGCAGAACACAAAAATGGGCTACAGTGCCATACACTTAAATAGCCTATCCCTATGGTGAAAAACTAAAGTTTACCTACCCCCAATTAATTTTTTCCCAAGAAGATGCTTGGCCATACCTAATTAGTTAGATCAAAGTCCTAGCTTGACTTGGTCTATCGTTGACCAGAACAAATGTTTATCCTATAATTTAAAGAATCAGTTTCTCTGTTTTGTGGTAAGACAGAGCAATGAAAGTCATAGTAATCACGAGGGATTTGAGGTTTTTCTGTCATGAAAGTAGTCTATTATGGAAAATCTTTGATCTCTGTTGTCTTTCTGAATTTTTCTGCCAAACTTTTGCTAGAGCATGTCTTAACTAAACAGTAGTTGTTATGTAGAAAGTGAACATGTTAGTGAATTGACTCTGTGTTAGTAGTGATTGTATTTTCCTGGGATTCTTTGTGATTATTTACGTTATGTATTCATATTATATTTGGCTCTTGACAAACAGAACTGTTATTTACTTGGAAAAAAAACAAAAATCATACCAAGCTACATGAAAATGTATTCCCATTGTCCTAGTAGTTTTTTTATGTTCTATATACAACACTCATCTCACTATTATGTAAATGTGGTGGCCTAAAACTGTGTTGGATGGTTTTAGGTTCGGATTGTTCGCTGTTTTTTCTATCCTGTTTCTTTCTATGTATTTGTTTTATACATCAGTTTACATTTCACTGTCCTGAAATCTTTCCATGAAAATGCAGAAGCTTGTACATTATTTTTTATGTTTAAAACAGATGGAAGGTAGTTTTAGTGATAGTGTTGGTGGATTAGCACCTATTTCATTGGATATGAAAGAAAACACTAGTCCTTAAGTGCCTTCCTCTATGAATACCCAAAACCCCACACCATCTCTCCTCCCAAAGTCAAAAAGAGCTAAGAAGGCTACCAACCAATCTCATGTATGGGATCATTTTACAAGGATTGAACCTATTGATCCCATTGCACCTAAAGCTCAATGCAATTATTGCTTCAAGATCTATGGATGCCATTATAAAAATGGTACTTCATCAATGTCTCACCACCTAGGATTTTCTTGTCTGAACTCTCCCATTAGAGAGAATAAAAATCTTGCGAAGGATAAATCACCATCACACACTGGAGTTAGGACTGATGGTAAATGATCTAGTCCTCAAGTGTTAGGACAATATGATCGGGAAAAATTAAAGGCGATGATTTCCAATTTATTTATCCAGTGTGAATTGCCATTCAAGGTTATAGAGCATCCGGCATTTGTTAACCTTTTGGGTTATTTAGAGCCTAGACATACCTTGCCATCCTGAACCACCTTCCAAAAAGAGTGTATTGATTTATACAAGAAGGAGAAGCAAAGGTTGAAGGCTTTGTTGAGTAGTCAGAGAGTATGTTTGACCACCGACATATGGACATCGGTGCAAAACAAGAATTATATTTGTGTCACATGTCACTATATTGATCAAAGTTGTGTATTACACAAAAAAATCATAATGTTTTTCAAGATTCCTAATCATAGGGGTGAGACCATTGCTTGGATGTTAGAGTCTTGTTTGGTGGATTGGGAGATTAACCGCCTTTGTACGATCACTGTGGATAATGCCTCCTCTAATGACGTTGCTATTGATCATGTGAGGAGGAACATAAGAGATAAAGAATTCACAATTTTGGGAGGCGAGTTCATACATGTGCGATGTGCTGCACATATTTTAAACCTCATTGTATGTGATGGTTTAAAAATTATTCATGATACTGTAAATAAGATTAGAGAAGCAATAAGATTTGTGAGGTCCTCACCGGCAAGGCTTGATATGTTTAGAACATGTGTAGATGAGCTAAATATTGTGTGTGGAAAAATGGTGTGTCTAGATGTTCCTACTAGATGGAATTCTACATACCTAATGCTTAGTGTTGCTGAAAAATATGAAAGAGCTTTTGTGCTAATGGGAGTGAAGGAGTCACAGCTTTTGGCGCCTCCGTTTGAAGATTGGCAAATGGCTCGTATTTTTATTAAGTTTCTAAAAGTTTTTTATGATGCCACTTTGAAAATCTCCGGCTCATTGTATGTGACCTCTAATTTGTTATTTCAACAAATTTGTACAATTGAGAACACTTTGAACAACATGGGTGAGAGTGATGATGGTATGTTCATGAGAATGACATTTGTTATGAAACTTAAGTTTGATAAATATTGGGGGAACACAGATAGGATGAACATGATTGTTTATGTAGCTTTTGTCCTTGACCCTCGATATAAGATTACAGTCTTGTCATATTGGTTAAAAAGGTGCAAAGGGGATGAATGTGGAGATAGAATTGAGGCCAACGTAAGATTGCTCATGAATCGTTTGATTGAGCAATGCCACAAGTTTCATGGGCTAGGTAGTGGAACATCAAATATGGTCGATAGAAGTTCCTCAACTATTATTGGTGATGACCTGAACTATGATGATTTTGATACAGCTCTAGATCAATATCTTAAGAAGCAAAACAGTTCGGTACTTAGCTCGGACATGGATAGATATTTGTCGGATGTGATTGAACAAAAAATACATGAGTTTGATATTTTAGATTGGTGGAAGAAGAACTCATTTAGATATCCCATCCTTGCGGAGATCGCACGTGATGTATTGGTCATTCCTATTTCCACCGTCGCATCTGAGACCGCATTTAGCATCGGTGGACATGTAATAGACCCATATCGAAGCTCATTAGCGCCAGAGACTGTCCAAGCATTAATCTGCACGCAAAATTGGTTGACTTGTGAACCACTTAGTTCTTGGGAGGTAGAAGAGCATGTAGAAGGCGTTGACACCGAAGGTAAACAATTTTATTAGTTAATATTGATTTTTTATTACTAATTTATGAATTTAAATTAACCTCTACATTTTTTTTTCCCGTTTAAGGTAACCCTCTTCCTTCAACTTCGGCAAGTTAAGCATATGGACTCCAACTTTAGCAACTTTAGTGAGGTCCTTGATAAAGCTACAACTTCAGCAACTTGGCATTTTCAGTAGTGAGGTTCATTCAGAACGGTGGCTCTTTTGTTGATTATTATATGGTACATAATCATTTGTTCTCTTTCCATGTTGATCTAATTTATCTGGTGTTAATCAATTAAAATAAATATTCATCTCAATTATTCCCTTTTAACATTTCTCAATTCTCATAGTACCATGGAGGAACCAACTTTGGCCGAACAGCTGGGGGTTTTATTGCAACCAGCTACGATTATGATGCTCCTCTTGATGAATTTGGTAGGCATTTACTTTAGCTCATTCGAGTTGGTTGTGCTAAAGTTGTCTACCTGCCTCATTTATTTTTCTTTGTTTGATTTCTCTGTTACGAAAACTATTATCATTTGAACTTACAAGTTCAAGTTTTTACCATATATGAATTTTCTTTTCAATGTTTAGGTCAGAAAATTCTAAGAAATTTCATTCTCATCCAAACATCAATTTAGTAACAAGAAGTTCCATTAAAAGAACATGATATAGAATATCACAAGACTAGCTTACAAAGTTCTTGAAAAAATATCAATTATTTTTTGACTTTGAATTGACCACTTTGATGGGTTTAAGTCTAAAAAATAATACCATGTTATTTAAAAATTGCATAAAAATTATAAAATAATTAATTTTAAATGCATCATTTCCTCTTGAACTCCGGTGGCCCTGAGTTAAAAAATTAGATCATTACAGCTAGGCTGCTTGAGATTTGAAATCTGATTCGAGGATCTCATCTCATGACCTCCATATTCATATTTGTTAATGTTTCAATTAGTTGTCTATTATTAAGGACCACTCCACTTTATTATTTATTATTTTTAGTAAGGACCACTCCACTTTAGCTAGAACTCCTTTTTTTTTTTTTAATTACTTGTCTATTTTTTTATTTTTTATTTTTTATTATTAATCTTGTCTTTTTAAAGAGCTTGACGTTCCCAGCAAAATAGTAAGTCAAAAGAGAGGAAGCAAACTAGAAGGAAAGAAGAAGAAGATGAAGGGTGTGATCGAGATGATGATGATGAAGTTGTTGGAACTTCCTCTTGTTTTGAGAATTATTTTTTGGGTAGCTGTTTTAGGAGTGGCTGCCTTGTTCTTTCATCTTTACAACACTGTTTGGGTATTCTTCTTCTTCTTCTTCTTCATGTTTCTAATAAAATAGAGATTCTCATTGGTTTGGTTGAGAATGACTTTTGAAAGGTTTCACATATGTATAAGGAATCCTCATCAGGTTTAATTGTAGTCTCTACATTTGTTTATCTTTGATCATATTTGTAGCTAATTTATGTCTTTGTATTATGTTGGGATTTCAAAATAGGAGGGCTATAATGTGTAGGAGGGACTGAGTTACTGGATGATGACTTCGGATTATGACCCACATGGCGTTTATAGTGTTTTGTGCAGCTGCATTATTATTAGTTTAATTAGTTGTGATGTATTATTATTTATTTTGTTCTTTGTAAATTTATGTTTTTCATTGTGATGTAACAACAATATTATCTATTTTGTATTTTTATTTATTTTGTTCTTTAATTTATTTTTGTATAAATTAATTTTAGAAAGTGTTTAAATTATATTTTAAAAACAATCTGGGTAATTTAAGCATGAAATTAGAATTTTAAAAAAAAGTTGCTATAAATTTTTTTTAAAGTTTTAAAGAGTTTTTTTAAAAAAATAAAAAGTAAAAACCGGATGAAATCTAGTTATAACCTGGATTTAAATCCAGATACCCGGATTAAATTAGGATATTTGGTTATAACCCGGATTAAATCCGAATATCCGGTTACAAATCAGATATCCGGATGTAATCCGGTTATCCGCCTGGATTAAATCCGGATTAATCCGGGCGGATAACTGCCCGGTTTCTAAAATCTGGATCCAGATCCAGTTATGGCCAAATATTCGGATCTGGATCCGGTTGCACACCCTTAGTATATATCTATATCGATAAAAGATACAGATGCACGTAAATACTAGGTCAAGGAGTAGGTTGATACATTTATTAAGCATTATTCCCGAAATTACGTGTGATCATGGGGGGACAAATATTTGACTGCGTCAATGGCGGGGCCTACTTTTGAGAACATAAATTGATCATGAATGAAACATAATACCATGATTAATAGTATTTGCAACCTCAGTATGTATGGTCCATGTAATGCCCCGGACCTGGATAGGTCGAAGAGTTACCTCTTAACACATAAAATCATATCACGTTGTTGAAATATAAACTCCAATTAATCCTCAATCACTCATAGACCTCATTGTTTTAAACCATATACTCCAAAAAATAACTAAGAATACGACAAAGTCTAAAATAAATGCCAACTTTCCAAAGTGCTGAGTCAACAGAGCAAAACGAAACTATTCAATAAAATTTCCCAACAAGTACCTTCTTTGTATTTAATACACTATGCTCACATAGCTTACCCATGCTTCCTATTCTTGAACTTTCGCTGAAGTATTCAAAGTATCTGAAAAATGTTGTGGAGATAAGGGGTGAGTTATCAACAACTCAGTAAGCAGAGGACATATACTAGCATGCAAACATGAGCATTTACAAAGTGCAGTATGCAGAACAAAACCTTTTCCAGAGTTATCATGTAGAACAAAACATGTTTTCAAACGTAACAGAGCGATGATTTTCAGTCACATAAAACCTAGAGTACTTTGGCATAACATAACCTGAGCATTATCATCGCATCAAAACAGAGCATCTCGCAGAGCAGAGACCATGTTTCACTCCCGTGGTAGGGTTGTGCTAACCCCGGTGGCCAAACCGGACAGAGACAGAGGTGAAATCTTTCCCTTATTACTCTCGGAGTCCCGAGTGTGCACATTGGAAAGACTACAATAAAACCACTTTATTTCCAAAGTGGGTGCACTCAGAGACAGAGAAGTTGGTACCAACCCAAACAAAGCAGAGCATAACAAAGCAGAGCAGAGACAGAGTCAGATACAAAATCAGTACACCATGCCAAAGGTTTTCAGATGCCATATCAAAACAAAACAGAGTACCAAAACATAATCAGAGCATTCTCACATATTGAAAACAAAAGTCGAAGCATCTTTCTAAATCAATACACAATTTTTCAGATTTCAGAGACAGAATGACAAAATTTAGCTCATGTCTACACAATGCATGTCAGAAACATTTTCCCTTTTTCGTACAGATTTCATGAGTAATGCAAATAAGCGACCGAGGTTGGTTTTTCTCATGTTCTAATTTCATCACAAAATATGCATAGTTTTCAAAAAGTCAACCTCAGTCTCAATAATTCGTGTAAAGCCTAGCATCGGAACCCCGCTTACCTGGACTTTTTAGCTTTTCAGAAATTCTCCATTATAGTTTTGAACGAAAAATCAATCATCACCTATACAAGTAATCACATAATTTCCATTAATATCTAAAATTAACACATTTTTCAATACTTAAACCTGAGACGATAAGTAACCTATTTTCCTAAAAATCTAAATTCTTCAAAATCTTAAAATATCAAAAATTCTCAAATACCTCGATATTCACTTAATGTAATAATATAGCAAAATCGATTAAAGTAATCAACAAAAATCCCGTTTTATGAAAATACAACTTAATCAAAATTAAGTACTCAAAAGCAAAATTGCGTACTTACTAATTATTTTTAAAATTAAACTTTAAAAATAATTTAATACTGAATAATACAATTTAAATTTCATTTAATTTCTTTACGAAAACATGTATTTAAAAAAATAAGTCCATACAACAGTTTAATATATAGGATTTTGCTACACAACCTCTTACTATTCATCCACACTCCACACTCCACATTTTTTAATATTTTTAAAAAAAAATTTTTTGAATTTATTTATTTTTAAATATTTCAAATTTTTTATTTACTATTCATATAAAAATTATTTAATAAAAAAAATTTAAAAAAAGATGGAGTGTGGAGTGTTGGGAAGTTAGGAAGATTTATTGTAATATATAAAGAAAGGACAAGATACATAAAATCAGTGATATTTCTGGAAAATTTTCAAAGCATGAGCTCTAAAAACAAACTGTAAATAGATAAATAAAACAAACAAATAAACTTATGAAACTACCTCCAGCCAACTCGGGTGCAGAGGGTAGGGTTGTTTCATAACAACGAGAACGATGCGCGCGATGGATGTAAGGTGTTAGCACGGCGGCAAAGATATGGCAGTCAACAACGCAGAGGGCACTGAGAAAGAGAGAGAGAGAGAGAGAGAGAGAGAGAGATAAATAAGAGAGAGGAAACTTGGTGAGAGAGATATCGTGCGAGATACTTACGGAGGCAGCCAGAGACGGCGACAGAGTGTTTGGGGTAGCAACAAAACATGGAGTGGCACGTGGGTGGTGGAAGGGTTGCTGGTCGGCGTCGTTAAGCTTCACCGACGTATCACGGGGCTGCAACACTGATGCGGGGGAAAGTGGTTTTATTGCTCTGTTTTCGGGGGTCAAAAACAGGGGACATGCAGTGGCTTGAACAGTGGCTTGATGGTGAAAGGGGTAGTGCGGTGGAGTTCTTTGTTGCACTGAGGCTGAGCAAGAACTTCTGTGGTGGTCATGCTGGCCATTGGGTTGTGGGGAAGAAACCGAGAGAGAGAGAAGGCGTGAAGGAGGCTCACGGTGTTGCAGCGTGGGGTGGTTCAGTGAACGGTGCTTGAACACAGCAGGGTTTCGTGGCTGTACAGGTGGCTTTCGTCGAGAAGGTTGGTGGGTAACACGGGTTCACGTCAGCAGCATCTGGTTCGTGGTGGTTGGATGGTGGCGTTTCCAGGTGCCTTGCGACTTGGTGCGGAGAAGATAGAAAAAACAGAGATGGAGAGCATCGATCTACAAGGTGAAGTGTAATGAGAAACCGAAATGCCTGGCATTGAAGGAGCGCGTGGGAAAGGGTGGTTACATGCATGGGGCAGCGGTTACCATGAAGTTGACGTGCTTGATGCGGGGAACTTCTTGTACGTGGGAAGGAACGGATGAGTGGGAAGAGAAACGGGTGGGAGAAAAATAAATAAATAAATAAATAAAATATATTGAATGGTTCGGGTGTTACAGTCCATGATCATGTACTTTGTAAAAAGGTTTCTGTTTCTCTTTCTGCACATATTAAGTAAAAAAACATATGAATGAAAAATACATCTGAATCTATTTTGAATTAATGAATTGTAGAATAATACAGGGTATTTATACTATAAAAAGTAAAGTAAAAGAGTGCAATTACATGTATGGACAGAATGAGTATAATTACATATAAGGATAGAATAAAAATTAACCTATTACAATAAAACTTTATACAAAATGTAATACTCCCCTTCAAGATGGAGAGTAAATGGAATGAACTCCCATCTTGGCTATCAATGTAGAGAACTGGTGACTGCCCAAGGCTTTAGTAAGTACATCAGCAAGTTGATGTTGAGACCCAACATGAAATGTCTTAAGAATCCCAGCTTGAAGCTTGTCACGTACAAAATGACAATCAAGTTCAATGTGTTTTGTGCGCTCGTGAAAAACAGGATTAGCAGCAATATGAAGTGCAGCTATGTTACCACAAAATAAATGAGCACTATCAGAACGAGATACTCTAAAATTAGAGAGTAAGGAAAGAAGCCAAACAAGTTCACAAGTTGTAGTGGCTATAGAACGATATTCCGCCTTGGCAGATGAACGAGAAACTGTTTTTTTGTTTTTTAGACTTCCAGGACACCAAGGAATCTCCAAGAAAAACACAGTAGCCTGTAGTAGACCTTCGAGTATCAGGGCATGAAGCCCAATCTGAATCTGTAAAAGCTTTGATTTGAAAAGAAGAGTCAGCTGGAAAAAATAATCCATGTCCTGGAGTGGACTTAATGTACTGTAAGATACGATAAGCAGCTTGTAAGTGAGGCTCATGGGGCTTATCCATATACTGACTAAGTCGATGAACAGAAAAAGTGAGATCTGGCCGTGTAATGGTAAGATATAACAATCTACCAATTAACCTTCTAAAAATAGTAGGATCAGCCAATAAAGTGCCACTGTCTTTACTGAGTTTCAGATTTTGTTCCATTGGAAAAGTTGCTGGTTTGGCACTAAGAAATCCAGCATCTTGTAATATCTCAAGTGCATACTTACGTTGACATAGGGAAATACCCTTAGGAGATCTTGCAACTTCCAAACCAAGGAAGTATTTAAGCTGACCCAGATCTTTCAGCTTAAATTTAGTGTCCAGCAACAGTTTCAAATCATCAACGACAATTGAATCATTACTGGCAATTAAGATATCATCAACGTACACAAGAAGTGCAATAAAAGAAGCACCATTGGATCGAGTAAATAATGAATAATCAACTTTAGACTGATTAAAACAAAGTTCAAGAAGAGTATTAGAAAACTTGGAAAACCATCGACGAGATGCTTGCTTCAAACCATAGAGGGACTTGTTTAATTTGCACACTTTAGGCTCCCCCTTAGTATGAAAACCAGGAGGAGGTGTCATATAAACTTCCTCAAGTAAATCCCCATGTAAGAAGGCGTTATTCACATCAAGTTGAACCAAAAACCAATTCTGAACAGCTGTTATGGCAAGAAGAGTACGAACAGTAACCATTTTTGCCACAGGGGAAAAAGTTTCAGAATAGTCTAATCGTTCACGTTGGGTATACCCCTTAGCAACCAAACGGGCTTTGTAGTGCTCAATAGAACCATCGGCTCTATATTTGATTTTATAGACCCATTTACATCCAATGAGTTTTTTTCCAATAGGCAAAGAGGTAACAGTCCATGTTTTATTGTTTTCTAAGGCTAGAATCTCGGCAGCCATAGCATCTCTCCAATGAGAGTGCTTGACTGCCTGATGATAAAACTCAGGCTCTATATTAGCAGATAAAACAAAGGCAAAAGATTTATGTTTAGGAGAGAGTCTATGATAAGAATGAAAATGATTAATATCATGTTGAATACCTGCTGGTATAGGAACAGGACCTGTGGAATTTGATGTAGAGTGTGTAGTAAGAGAGTTGCAATAGTAATGCTACAAATAACCAGGAGCTCCTCTTTGTCTAGATGATTTACGAATTGGAAGAGAAGAAATTTCAGATTCTGGTACAGGGGCTGTTGTAGGGGATGTTTCAGGAAAAAAATCTGAAATTGAATGAGTTTGTGTGGATGATGACTGTGGTTCAGTATCTATAGTGGGAGAAGTGGTATTTGGTGAAAGAAAATTCTCAGCAGGGAGTGAAAAGACAGTTAAAGGCATATTATAGTGTGCAAAAATTGATGACTGACTTGGAACATTATTTAAATGCGCTGAAGTTGAAGGTGAAACAAAAGGAAAAGGATATTTAAAAGAAAAAACATGTTTATGAAAAACAACATGTCTTGACACAAAGGTTTTATTTGTAACAAGATCTAACAATTTATAACCCTTAATACCAAAGGGATAACCAAGAAGTATACACTGTCGGGCTCTAGGATCAAACTTAGATCTTGATCTAAGTAAAGAGGATGCAAAACAGAGACATCCAAAGGTTCTAAGATGATCGTAAGTTGGAGGTGATTGAAAAAGTAGTTCACAAGGTGATTTATTTCCCAACAAAGGAGTAGGCAATCTGTTTATAAGATGAGTGGCTATAAGAATTGCATCACCCCAGAAATGAAGAGGTAAATTTGACTGAAACATTAAGGCCCGACAGTGTTTAAAAGGTGTTGATGTTTACGCTCAACAACAGAATTCTGTTGAGGAATTTCAACACAACTAAAATGATGGATGACACCTTTAGATTGAAGAAAATATGTTAAAGAAAATTTAGTACCATTATTAGTACGAATTTTCTTAATTTTCTTATGGAATTGTGTTTTTACAAGTTTGAAAAATTGAGGAATAAGGGAAGAAACTTCATACTTGCATTTTGAAAGGTAAATCCATGTGGCCCGTGTACAATCATCAACAATTGTTAAAAAAAATTTATGACCTTCAACAGTGGGGTGGAAAAGAGTCCCCATACATCACAATGAACCAAATCAAATGGAAATGCAGACATATGAGAATTATGAGGAAAAGGCAATTTCTTTTGTTTGGCCAGAGGACAAACAAGACATGGAGAATCAGTATCTAATATATCAGGCACAAATTTATGTTAAAATTTCATCCTAGAAACAGAAGGATGACCTAATCTATTGTGCCATAGTTCAAACAAGGCATGTTTTGAAGATTTAGAACAAACAAACAACTGTTTAGCTAAATTGGATGCAATTACAGGTAAAGAAAGAGTTTGAGGTAAATCACTAGTAGAAGAGCCTAATTGTTGCAGAAGATAGAGTCCTCCCTTTTGTCTACCCACTCCAATCAGCTTCCATTGATTCAGGTCCTGTAAAAAAACAAAATCAGAAAAGAAAGACAAACAGCAAGTCAGATTCAAGGTTAACTTGCTAATAGAAATTAATTTGAATGAAAAAACTGGAATGCAAAGGACATCTTTAAGGATCAAATCCTTAGAAATGTAAACAGTGCCAATATGTGAAATAGATACACTTTGGCCATTTGGAAGCTTGACAGTAGTGTTAATGACTGGTATGAAGGAGGAAAAAAAGATGTTGATGGAACCATATGATCTGTGGCTCCCGAATCAAGAATCCAAGAAGATAAACCAAAATTAGTAGGTAAAATACAATTGGAGGAAAAAATAGATGGAATAGAAGGATAGTCTATACCAGCATTTGAAACAGAGGAGGTAGCAGGATCAGATGGTTGAAGCATAGCCATTAACTGCTGATACTGAGACTCAGTTAATGAAAAAGGAGAAGCTGCCTAAGAAGTGTTGTCAGAGACAACTTGATTGACCATGGACTGCGGCCGTGACTTGAATTTGTATCCAGGAGGAAAACCGTGAAGCTTGAAACACTTCTCAACAACATGACCGAAAAGGCCACAATGCTTGCACACATGACGTTCTTTCTTGAACACAAGCTTCACAGAGCAATTAGTATCATACTTAACAGTAAAAGCATGATTGTCATGTGAATATGTAGGAGATATAGAGATCGCACGTTGCTGTTCCTCTTGTAAAACAAGGTTGAAAACCTTGTTAAGAGGAGGCAGAGGATCCATTAAGAGGATCTGAGCCCTAACAGAGGTATAGGACTTGTTCAAACCGACAAGAAACTGAAGTATGCGATCTTGTTGAACATATAAATTGAGTGTGTGAACATCTCCACAAGAACAAACCGGAATCGATTTGTAATTGATTAATTCGTCCCAAAGACCTTTCAGCTTAGTAAAAAAGGCACTAATAGTCAAGTGGCCTTGAGAAAGAGTCGAAATCGACTTTTGTAATTGAAAAATACGGGGCCGTTCTTCTGAGAGAATCGCTCCTTGAGATCGTTCTAGATCTCATGTGCCGTATTAATGTATAGAATACTAGCAGAAATCTCAGGGGAAACAGAGTTAAGGATCCATGAGATTACCATATTATTACAACGCAGCCAAGAAGAAAGAGTTGTATTGGCAGGATCTGAAGGTTTGAGAATGGATCCATCGACGAACCCTAATTTGTTCTTCGCAGAGAGCGCCATATGCATCGATCGACATCATGAGTGATAGTTATCACCATTCAGAGATTGCGTAACAAGAACAGTACCAGGACTGTCTCCTAGATGGAGAAAGAAAGGGCTGGATGTGTCTTCCATGGGAGATTTCGAAGCCATGAGAAGAAGAATGAGAAAGGGGAAAAAGTCGTGAAAGAGGTGTGCGGAAGAAGACTTCTAGAAATCTGATACCATATTAAGTGTAAAAACACATGAATGAAAAATACATCTGTGTATATTTCGAATTAATAAACTGTAGAATAATACAGGGTATTTATACTACAAAGAGTAAAGTAAAAGAGTGCAATTACATCTAAGGACGGAATAAAAAATAACCTATTACAATAAAACTTTATACAAAATGTAATAGCACACGTTGCTTCAATTCCTTCTTCTCCGGTGTGGCACTTCACTGGACACCATAACTGTCAGTCAACCTGTTACAGATGGTGATGTTTTGGTATCCCACGGAAAGACCTTTGCGCTTGGTTTATTTAGACCCGGCAAGTCCACCCACCGCTACGTCAGAATTTGGTATCACAATGCTACGGGACATGCCAAGGTGTGGGTAGCAAACAGAGACAATCCTATTAACAACAGGTCTGGAGTTCTCTCAATCGATGTTCATGGAAACCTAGTACTCATGTCAAAGATCAGAGCCAACACATCTGGTCCACAGATATTGTTTCAAAATCAAAGAACAATATTAGTACCATCGCTCAGCTATTGGATTCAGGAAATCTAATCTTGACACATGTTGATGAAAGAAAGATGGCACTATGGCAAAGCTTTGACTATCCAACGGATACCTCGCTTCCAAACATGAAACTTGGGTTGGACCAAAGAACTGGCTTAACCGGGTCCTAACATCTTGGAAGTCCAAGGACGACCCTGGAACTGGAAACTGGTCGTATAAGATAGACAGCAATGGCTCCCCTAAGTTCTTCTTGTACAAGGGTAAGGTTCCATGGTGGCGTTTTGGTCATTGGAATGGCGATGGATGGAGTGGAATCCCGACATTGCAGTATAATAGGATCTTCAATTTCATTTTTGTGGACAACGAGAACGAGATTACAGTTATTTGGAGTGTCCTTTACCGACAGTACTGTTCAACATAAGTGGTAAACGAGTCTGGTTGAGTCCAACGGTCTGTGTACACGAAGGGAGAAAGTAAATGGGTTATGCATGCTTGCTGCGGCACCTTTTGACCAGTGTGACATTTACGGAAAGTGTGGTGCTTTTGGGAAATGCAATAAGGTTGATAGTGGGTTCGAGTGCAGTTGTTTGCCGGGGTTGCAGAGAAATGCATCAGGCGGGTGCGTGAGCAAGCGTGGGGCGTCATCCATGTGCGGGAGTGGTGAGAGTGGTGAAGGGTTTGTGAAGGTTGCCAATGTGAAGGTTCCGGATACTTCAGCAGCACGAGTTAAGACTGGTTTGAGTATGGAAGCGTGTAAGCAATTGTGCCTATAGAATTGTTCTTGCACAGCGTATGCAAGTATGGATGCGCGGGAGCAAGCGGGGGGCTGCATGAACTGGAATGGTGATCTGATTGATACAAGAGTGTATGGAGATGGTGGTGGCCAAAGTTTGTACGTACGTGTGGATGCGGTTGGGTTGGGTATTGATCAAATTTTCATGTGAATTTTAGGAGGTCAAGCGAGTAATTAAGGCCACTTCATGTGTTTTTCTTTCTTCGGCTTATTAGGGCGGCCTTCAAACTAGACAATAACTGAAAGAATTTCTTTTAAAATTCCCTTTCTTTTTCAGGTCTATATCATTCAAGAAACCAGCAGCAGGGTTCTTTGCCAATAAGAAAAGGCTAGCAATCACGGTGGTGGCCATGCTTGCTACTTCATTTCTCATTTTCGTCTTTGTGCTTTTGGTAATAAAGAGAAAAGGTACATCTTTTGTAACCATGCATGATTATTATCGTATTTCTAATTCAATTATTATGCATGGACAAGATCAATTTAATTATAAACTAAGAACGATAGAATATTCCTTTGTTTTGTTCCTTTAAATTACTCAACATTGTAGTAGCCATCTTTTGTAACCATGCATGATTGGACAGGGAAAGCCAGCCAACCCATGTTGTTCAACGATGCCAGTTCGATACCCTTTCAAGATTCTCCAAAACTTGATGAAAGAAGAGGAAAATCAGATTTACCATTTTTTGAACTAAGCACCGTTGTTGCTGCCACAGACAACTTCTCCCCTTCTATTAGGCTTGGACAAGGTGGATTTGGTCCAGTCTACAAGGTACAGATTTCTAGTCTCACACTTTGATAAGTATTAACAGAAACTCTCATAATGATATATCATAATCAATTCAAGTCTTGTTTGTAAATGCAGGGTCAACTAACCAATCGACAGGAAATAGCCGTAAAAACACTCTCCAAAAGTTCAAGACAGGGCACAGAAAAGAATTTAAGAACGAAGTTATGCTAATAGCAAAACTGCAGCATAGGAATTTTGTTAGGCTTTTTGGTTGTAGTATTCATAAAGAAGAGAGGATGTTGATCTTTGAATACATGCCAAACAAAAGCCAGACTTTTTCATCTTTGGTATGGCTTCTTATCAATAAGCAATCGCTTTTAAGTACCATTCGATTACTGCTTTGTAGAGAACATATGTGAAAAAGTATTTTGGAGATAAACACGAACATATGTTAAAAAGCCCAATCTTAATGGTTTTGTTGCATTTGGATTGGAATATACTCTTTTGTAGAACTCTTTTCACCAAGCATTATTAATGGAAGTTTTCAATCTTTGGTTCAGACAAAATAAAAAGACAACTTTTGGACTGGAGGAAGCGATTCGAAATGATTGTTGGGATTGCTAGAGGAGTATTGTATCTTCACCAAGATTCAAGAGAAAAGACCATCCACAGGGATCTAAATGCAAGCGATGTACTACTAGATGCCCAAAAATTTCAGATTTCGATCTAGCTAGAATGTTTGGGGATGACCAAATTGAAGCAAATACAAATAGACCTGTTGGCACATAGTAACTCTCTCTCTCACACACACACACATGTGCGTGCATACACACACGTGTTAAAAGTAGAAGTTAATGGACTATAAGCATCAGTATTTTCTTCTTATGGAATTTCAATGGATACATGTCACCAGAGTATGCAATGGAAGGATTATATTCTATAAAATCAGATGTCTTCAGCTATGGTGTCTTAACACTAGAGATAATCAGTGGCAAGAGAAATAGCCATTTTTTTGTTGGAAGCCCTTGCCTAAACTTGATTGGACATGTAAGCAAACTATATATATATATATATGTACATATTTCAGTAAAACTTCACCATTCATATATAGAAACTGACTCTAGGATCTTCTACTGCTCCAGGCATGGAACCTATGGACAGAAGGTAAAGCCCTGGATATAGTCGATTCTTCATTGGGTGATGAGGCATCATATCCTGCTTATGAAGGTTTGAGATGTATTCAAATTGGGCTTTTATGCTTGCAAGAACAGGCTGCTGATCGGCCAACCATGCTAGAAGTTGTGTTCTTGCTGGGAAATGAAGCAATTGTTCCTTCTCCCAACAAGCCTGCATTTATCAATAGAAGAATTATAGATTCTGGTGAGGATCCGTCAAGTTCTGCAGGAGCACCTATTTCTCTAAACGACATTATAACCATTTCTGAGCTTGAAGCTCGATGAATGGCTGCAACCTCTCATCAATTAAGCTCTAGTAATTTAAGTCCTTTCCAAATATGAGAAATGTTAATTTAAATATGGGAAATGCTCTTATTTTAAAAGCACTTTTGTTGATTTTATTTCTTTGCCACGTAAGTTGAAAGGCATGCTTCAGTTGGATAAGGCTGGCCTGCCTCATGTTAGATTGTAACGCTTTAATGTTTGGTTTTTTTTTTGGGTGGTTTATTTGGTTGCATTGTTGCTTTGATTTTCTGGTGTAAAAGGTATTCCTCCGCTATAAGTAAAGCCGTTATTTAATAAGGTGCCGGAGGTGCCACCCTCCTTTTTGGCAATAAAAAAAAAAAAGATTTTAAGATGTGTACTTTTAATGATCTATAAATGTAAATCTTAAGTAATGTTTTATTTTATATGTTAACACTCTCCCTTCTTCAAGGTTTTAGAATATATTTTGAATGGGATAAAGTTAAGAGTTAACTAGAATTCGAATTCAGAATCTCTACTTTGATATTTTATAACATCCCTACTTATTTCAACAATTTAACCTGACAACAAGATAAATAATATTTTTCTTGCATAAAACACGGTCCATGTCCCATCTAATTCGGAGAAGATTCAGGAAATTCATGAAGCACTTAATTATAAAGATTGAGTTTTCTACTCCTCTTTTTTCTTAGGCTCAATATGCAAAGAAAAAGGGTCTTCTTCAGAATAAGGGGATGTTGGTGACTCTTGTGATTTTCGTTGCAGTAATGCTGCTTATTGTGGCTTCCATCGTGTATTGGTTCATAATGAGGAAGATAAAGGGCAAGTAAACCATAATTTTTAAACTAGTTTCTTCGTTTCAAATATTTGTTTATTTTTAAGGCTGGTGAACATACTGCGATGGCTAAGTACTATTGAATCTGCTCAACCAAATAATCAAATATGGAAATGAAAAATGATTTGTTCAAACTTGGGCTGTTTAAGCTCTTTTAAACAAAGTGGGACCATTAGAAAAAACCCAGCCACCTTTTTATAAGGTTTTACTTGTTTTCAAAGAACTTGTACGAGATTATGCACCCTAGATTTGTATATCATAATAGAGCAGCTAGAGAAGAGTTTAGTGATACGCCAACTAACTTGAAGACACCACCACGTGATACGCCAGGGGATTCTTCATCCAGTCTATCAAGTAAGGTCCAACATGACACTGCCCCATCCCAATCACTCATGGGGAATTCCTATACCCATTTGAAATTCATAGCGTTGTCTCGCAGGAATGGTGAACTCCGTCTGGTCCCATGATAATTGAAGCATGCTACACTTACTCGCCGACAATAATTTTTTCGTAAATTTAAAGCATTTGCGGTGACACAACATCGCCGCAAATACTCAATTCCAGCAACAATAACTCACTGGAAATATATTCTGCCAACGATAAATTAAAATCGTCGGAAATACTATCTTCTGCGGCGATTTTAATAGTTTTTGCGACGATAAGAAAGTGCCAGAAAAAACTTTTACCAGCTATTTACTGACACCGTTGGAATAGATTGTTTCATTTGCAGCAATTTATTTAATATTTGTGATGCCCAAAATTTGCCGAAAATATGTTTTATGGGCATTTGCAACGCTTGAGTTGATATTCAAGGTGGAAAAAAATCGCTGGAAAAAGTAAGTATTTGCGGCGATTTTTATAGTTCACTGGTTTAACTTATAACTGAGCAGACAATTGTGACGAACATGTGGCTCAGTAAAAATCGCCAAAAATGATTAAATCTGGCGATTTTAGGGGTTATTTCAGGCGATTTTTTGCACTAAGAAAGATTGTTTTTCTTGTAGTGTGTATAATACAAGAGAAATTTGTAGTGAATGATATTAAGCTCCAGAAAAGCTAGTCTTACAATGAAATGTTTCAATTCTCTTGATACTTATGTTTAATTTTATAATATCTTTGAGATTTGTCCATCTATTTTATAATCTTTAAGTTCTTACTATTCTTTTCCTATTTGATTGCATTCTTTTAGTGTCTTTGTATAGTTAATTTCATTTTGTAGTGGCTTTTGTCAAGGAATTCATAATTGCTTAAAATTTCTCACTTTGAAAATTTCTAAATGCGTTTGACAACAGGGAAAAAACATATCAAGTATACTTTTAGTGTTACCTCCGCTGCAGCATGCTTTGAAGAATATTCAACTAGAGGGGAGCTCAATGGAAGTACGAGAAATTCAAATTTACAATTATTTGAGCTAAGTGGGATAGTTGCGGCCAAAGATAAATTCTCTATTTCTTAAAAGCTAGGAGAAGGTTGTTTTGGATCAATGTATAAAGTAATCTTCTCAACAATCGTATGCAAACATAGTTAGGGGTTCTAATAGAGTGGAGCTCAACTCAATCCCAATCTGGCCTTGATATTCCTTTACCTATAAAACAATCCCATACCAAAAAGGGCAAGCTGACAATCTATAAAGTCCAGTGACCTAAAGCAACATTGATGTATACAATTATTGCAAAGTTCTCAAAGGGGAGGCCTCATATGGATGCCATCTGAAGCCATATTATGGCAAAGTGGAACCTTGTTAACATCACCATCCCCCCTATTGTGGGACCCAACAATTCACAACATGTTCTAATTAAACTTCAATTTGTTGAGGATCTAGCTAAAGATTAGACTCAGTGATACATCAAGGAGGGCGCCATATTCAGGTTGTTCACATGGACATGGGATTTTTCATGAAAAGAGGAATCACCCATTGCTCCAGCTTAGATATAACTTCCCCTACCCCCTCTTAACATTTTTGTTAAATCTTACGTCAAAGCAATTGTTCACCCTATTGTCAAATTCTTAATCACACATTTGCCAATAGTTAAACACACACCTTTGTTTTGCTTGTATTTGTACTAAAATGGTTCTTTTTGTCACCAAACAAGACATGATCTGATTGGAATAAGGGGTGAGGGCTTGTGGCAAAAGATCCACTATGACTACCACACCTGTCGTTGACAACTTGGTGGCCCTAATGCGAGAAAACACTGACACCTAAGAACAAACATGTTGTTCCTCCTACTGCCTCAACCTCTCTACAAAATACTACTATTGAAATTGCAAAGCCTATTTTTACCTCTAGTGCTACGAACCCAATAGTCAAGCTAAGGGAGGAGTCCATTTTTGAAGTTTCTCGGGAACACGAACCTAAAAATAGAACTAAGAAACTTCTCACAAGGATATTCCTATTTATAATTCTTTCTATACGCTTGCTAATGGTTTGAATCTGAACTCTTTTCTAGCTTTATCTAAGGAAGAGAAAAAAATATTAAAAATACAAACTACTCAAACTCAAAAATAGTTGAAAGCTATGTTAAGAAAAAAAACGTAGAAGAGTTACTAGAGTAACAAGAATTGTGATCAATAATAAATTATTGTTGAATTCAGTTTTGATTTGGAATATGAGAGACATTGTCAATAAATGTACTATACTTCATTTGAAAATTTTGGTGAAGTTTTATAAGTTGCCTTTGATTGCTATTTTAGAATCAAGGGTTCCTTTTGTTAAAATTCCTACTATTGGTAAAAAGTTGAGATTTTTTTTCAAAGTTCTTCACATTGAGGATTATGGTGGCAACATGCGGATTTTTGCTAAGGATGATTTGATGATCTCTGTTTTATTGTCCACCAAACAAAATTTTACTTTTTATGTTGATCGGTGTGGTACATAGAAGAATACTCAACACATGAATTATGGAAAAACACCTTGATTTCATTGATGTACATTATCTGTTAAATACACTAGTTGCATGCCCTTATTTAAGGCAATTATGCTAATATAGGAATTATGCTACACTGGGAGAATATAATCTGCTATAGAAGGAGAATTTAATCTGCTATACAAGGAATGATGAATTTACAATATATGGAAAGATTGTGATAGTCAAAGAATCATAGATTAGGATTGTGATCTTGTGTCTTGGCTTGATCCATGGAACCTTCCTTAATACACCCCTACAAGATTTTACTACCATTGGCAAGTCCAATCTTTTGACAAAGTAGTTTAATATGTTGCCGAGACAGAGGCTTGGTCATTAAGTCTGCAAGCTGGTCTTGAGTATGCACATGAAGAGCTCCACGTTGAACAAGGTCACGAACCAAGTGAAGATCAATTTGAATATGTTTCATCCATAAGTGTTGAACCAGGTTGAAATTGAGATGCGTAGCTCCAAGATTGTCACAGAGAAGAGATGGTGCTGATTGGGGAGAAGCTCTGAGTTCTTGAAAGAGAGAAAGTAACCACATAATTTCTGAAGCTGCACTGGCAAGTGCTCGGTATTCTGCTTCCATGGAGGATTGAGCAACAGCATGCTGTTTCTTGGAGTTCCAAGAGATTTGATTTGAGCCAAGGAAGCTAATGTAGGCTCAAGTTGAGGTATGAGCATCCATGTTGCTGGCCCAATCAGCATCAGAGTAAGTGGTGATAAGCCAAAAGGTGGACTTCCTGAGATGAATGCTGTGAAATATGGTTTGCTTGAGGTAGCGAATAAGTCTTTTTGCTGCTGTCCAGTGAGTAGCTGTCGGCTTATCCATAAATTGGGAGAATTTATTAACAACAAATGATATATCAGGACGAGTTAAAGAAAGATATTGAAGACCCCCAATTACACGACGAAACTTAGTGCTGTCAACAGAAGTTGTACTATCATGAAAAGTTAAGGATGTACTAGTAGAGAAAGGAGTATAAACATCCTTTGCACTAAGCATATTTGTTTTGGACAGCATGTCACGAATGTATTTATGTTGTGACAAGAATAAGCCTTCAGAAGTAGGAATGACTTTCACTCCCAAAAAATAATGAAGATGGCCCATATCTTTTAAAGAGAACTTAGCTCCAAGTTGCTAAATAATGGAGTTCACAAATGTTGGATCATTCCCAGTAATCACCAGATCATCCACATAAACCAAAAAATAGCATGTAATAGAACCAGAAGTATAAATAAATAAGGAGGAGTCAGCCTTAGAGTTAAGAAAGCCAAGTTCAAGAAGGGCTTCCTTGAGAGCCGAGTACCAGGCCCGAGGAGCCTGTTTGAGGCCATAAATGGCTTTGCGCAGCCTACACACATGATCTGGTTTGGACACATCTTTAAAACCAAGCAGCTGTATCATATATACAGTTTCATTAAGTGCACCATGCATAAAAGCATTATTAACATCCATTTGCCTCAAAATCCACTCTTTCATAATAGCAATAGTTAACACAGAGCGAATAGTGGTTGGTTTGACCACCGGACTAAAAGTCTCTTTGTAATCTATCCCGGATCATTGGTTATACCCTTTGGCAACCTATCGGGCTTTGAAGCGATCAAAAGAGCCATTGGCTTTTCGCTTGACCCAAAATACCCACGTACAACCTATTGGGTTACACTGTGATGGAGGGGGAACTAAGTCCCAAGTCCCATGTCACAGCAGGGCAGTAATTTCATCAGACATAGTAGCAAGACAGTAAGGATGAGAGATGCCTTTGGTCACACATCTTGGTTCAAGGCTTTCGGGAATGGGATGTTTATTTACGGTGTTGAGTTGCTTAGGCTTGAAGATGTTATTCATGGACCTAGTGACCATATTATGAGATCAGTGAGATTGGGAGGGGGGTTTTTTCAATTGGACCTAGAGTGAATGCACTGTGAGAGGGAAAGGGTGAAATTGAATGGGAGGAGTCAGATGGCAACAAAGTTGCAGACTCACATGGGGCTGACAGTGGGTGCTAATCATGATTGAGAAAATCCAAAAGAATATGAGAGGAAGAGATACAGGGATTCCCTCGGGGTGCTGTGGTTGCAGCAAAGACATGTTCCATAGTCACTAGGGCAGGAGAAGGTGGGAGCGGCAGCATGCTAGTAGGAGGTTGTTCGACATCGAGGAAGAGGGAGTGCTTGAGGAATCGGGAAGGGACTCTAGGGATTTCAGGAGTTGGTTTTCAGCAAATAACAAATGTCGAGAGACGTAAAGCCTGTGGGCTTTTGGGTCCAAGCACTTGTACGCATTCTGAGTCTGAGAGTAGCCAACAAAAACATAAGGAATGGATTTGGGCTGAAGTTTAGTGGTGTTATAAGGCCGACTAAGGTGATAACAAAGACAACTGAATTTCTTAAGTCTGAGATAATTGGGTTTTTGTCCAAACAGGGCCTCAAAATGTGATTTATTTTGAAGGAAAGGAGTGGGTTGTCGATTTATGAGATAAGTGGCGGTTTGAAAAGCATGAGGCCAATATGAAATGGGAAGAGAAGTATCATGAAGTAAGGTGAGGACAGTTTCAACAAGATGGCATTGTCGTTTTTCGGAGACACCATTTTGTTGAGGTGTGTGAGGGGCAGTCGTGTAGTGACTGATGCCATGGAGAGAAAGAAATGACTTAAGACTGATGAACTCTCCACCATTATCATAATAGAGACTTTTTATTTTTATTCGAAATCTTTTTTCAACCAGTTCTTTGAATTGAGGAAAAATACTTCGAACACATGACTTAGTAGGCATGGGATAAAACCACATATATTTTGTGTAATGGTCAACCAAAAGTAAATAATAGCGAGAACCATCAAGACCACTACAATGGGCGGGCCCCCACACATCAGTATAGACAAGATCAAGAGGGGCATGGCTTTGAAAACTTGTGGGTCAAAAAGGTTGTTAATGTGCTTTATTGATAGAACACGAATCACACAATGATGTTATTTTATTTTTTTTAACAGGAAGAGAAAAACAATTAACAAGATGGTTGACAATTTTAAGAGATGGATGTCCAAGATACTTGTGCCATCCATCAATTGACATCCGTTCATGCACGCATGCAACAATTTTTGAAGAGGAAGGCACCAGTCATTTCGGAAATTTGTAAACGCCATTTTCACATGCACCTCTTAGAAGGGTCGCCCCCGTGATCTGATCCTTCACAAGAAAGTAAGACGGGTGAAACTCAAGAAAAACATGATTTTGGGTGGTGAAATGATGAACTGAAATAAGATTTTTTTTTTTTTTTTTTTATATTAGGAACACAAAGTGTATCTCGTAAAATGAAATTCGTTGGGGTAAGTGTAAAGCCAAAGAAGCAATATGTGAGATAGTCAAACCTGACCCATCACCAATAACGACTTCATCAGTTCCATCATACTCAGAATGAATGGATAAATTTGCCAGATCACCAGTAATTTTGTGGGAAGCGGCAGAGTCAAGAAGCCATTTTTTTGCCATTTTTATTTGTAGCAGAGGCATAGTTAACGGTTACTTCATAGGAATGCAATTGAGGACAAGACTTAGCAATGTGGCCCACTTGATCACAAAACTGACATTTTGGTTGGTAACGCCCCTGGTTGGATCTGTCTGAATGATTATTGGGCTTTCGAGAGTCCTTTGAATAACCTGTGGATTGGCGAGGGAAGGCTTGGGAATGCTAAGGCCCATTGGCCTTAGAAGAGCCCTTAAACAGATGGGTCATCGTGTTCCTTTGCCGATGAGAGGAATTTGCAGTGGCGACAAGGTGTTGAGTCGCATTTTCCAGCCATCGGAGGTAGTTCTCATGACCCACAAGTAGATCATGGAGTTCTTCGAATGCCAAGGAGGTTTCCTGAGCTCGAATGAGGCTGCGATTTCCCTGAAATTGGGATTGAGTCCATTGAGGACATACAATGTGAGATCATCATCAGAGATGGGATGATCAATAAGTGCAATCTCGTTGACAAGTGCTTTCACAGCATGCAAGTAGTCGAGAATAGGGCGATTCCCACGTTGGATTAAGGTAAGCTCTTCCTTGAGTTGCATGGCACGGGTTCGGGATTTACTAGCATACATATCATTAAGCTTCCTCCAAGCTTCATGGGAGGTTTTGGAGGTGGCAATGAGAGGGGTAATGGTGGTGGATGTAGAGGCCAAGATAGCATTGAGAATGAGTTTGTCTTGGCGAACCCAATGGGTTTTATTTAGATCTGAGGAAGAAGTGCTAGCAGGGGAAGGGCATTGAAAAACTCCATTGACATGGTCTAGGAGATTGTAACCAATAAGCAGAGCTTTAAACTGAGCTCGCCATTGAGGAAATGTGGAAGGTGTGAGCTTTTCATTAATATGTGCAGTGATGTTGAGTGCGCTGAGAGCATTTTCAGCGGAAGAAATGGGTTGGGTATTAAGATGAAGGGGATTCGAGTCTGAGGAGGAAGACATTGGTAGGATGTGGGTCAAATTCTCGTTAGAGTGAGGTCTCTCCTGATACCATATAGAAGAATACTCAACCACAAATTATGGAAAAACACCTTGATTCATTGATGTACATTATATGTTAAATACACTAGTTGTAGAGCCTTATTTAAGGCAATTATGCTAATATAGGAATTATGCTATACAGGGAGAATATAATCTGCTTTAGAAGGAGAATGTAATCTGCTTTACAAGGAATGATGAATTTAGAATATATGGAAAGACTGTGATAGTCAAAGAATCATAGATTAGGATTGTGATCTTGTGTCTTGGCTTGATCCGTGGAATCTTCCTTAATATGGTATGCCAAGAAGCCCCATTCTTAGAAGAACTTTGTTGAACTCTCTTTCTAATATGAGACCCCGTAACATACCATGGATTGTGGTAGAGGATTTCAATACTGTTAGTTCAGATGGTGAGAAGCTAGGGTATGTTCCTTCCTCTCAATATGCTAAAGTTGATTTTAATGACTTTAATGATGATAGTTCTCTTTATGATTTCTTGTTCCTGGGCTCTAAATTCACTTAGCCTTGTAAAAGAGATGTTCTTTACTCCTAGGAAAGGCTTGACCAAGCCTTGTTAGCCATTCTTTAATGTTGAATTTTTCTCATGTCATTCTTACACACTTAGAAAAGAAAAATCGCTTTGATCACTACCCCTTTTTGCTTGGAAATAAAAAAACTCGTCTAAATTTCCTTTCTCCTTCTAAACTCTGTTTCTACTAACTGGAGGCTGCCTTGTCATCTTGTTGGAATGAAAAAGTTGATTTTCAAACTTAAACACTCAAAAATTGCTCTAAAAGATTGGAACTGTTCATCTTTGGTAACAATTTTTCAAAACTTTTAAGAGATAAAATTTAAACTGCAAAATCGCTGCAAAAAAATTCAAACGACAAAATCACTTTCAGTAATCGAGTATTGATTTTAACCTTCTCTTGTTACAAAATCTAGAAAATGAATACAGTAACGTTCTTCTTCAAGAAGAGATTCATTTTAAACAAAAGTCTAGAATTCAATGATTGTCGAAAGGAGGTAGGACTACAAATTTCTTTCATAAAATAGTTGCCCACAAGAGAAGAAAATCCACAATTACTTCTCTTACTATTTCATATGGAACTCTTTCCACATGTTACAGCGGTTGATTTTTTCCATCATCAATTGACAGTTGAACATGTAAAGAATGTCACTCCTTTGCTTGATTTGTGCTCGAAGGCTTTGGCCCATGAACAAACCCATAGTTTAGCGAGGAAAATTACAGGTAATAATTTAGGTTGAAGGCCAATGTGTCAAAACTTTTTGATATAGTGAATTGGCATTATCTTTCCAACGTCCTTTCTTCCTTTGGTTCCAATGAGAGTATTGTTTCTTTATAACAATAATATATTTTAGCACCTGCCTTTTCTGTCTACTTGAGGAGCCACCAGTGGCTATTAGGCCTGTGCAAAAAGCCTGAAGGGCTGATCAACCCATACTACCCGATTACACCCAACCCGAAAAAGTCGGATTAACATCAAAAGTTGGTTTCGACTCTATAGAACCCGATGAATGTAGGGTCGTCGGCCTCCCCGTACTATTTTAGAGCTTGACAACAATTTGTCTAACTTATCTCATTTATATTCCCCTCTCGAGAGGACATACGAAATTTGTGGATATACTAAGGACCAGAAGGTACTATACGCTGGGTACCTTTTTTCAAGGAGAAACTGGCATTTGGGGGGATACATGGAGGCAACTTCTAGTGAGGGAGCTAGGAACTCTAGCCGCTTTGTCTTGGGGAAGATTCAAGGAGGAATTTGACAACTGATTCTTCCCAGATTCGGTTAAACAACAGAAGGCGCAAGAGTTTGCATCTCTATCCCAAGGTAGTTTAACTGTGGAAGAGTACGCTGTCAAGTTTATGGCATTGGGGAGGTTTGCACCTCACCTAATTTCTATGACGAAGATGCAAGCACAGAAGTTCAAAGGAGGGCTTCAGCCGTGAATCTGCTGCCAAGTGGCTTGTCTTAGGATTGAGAACTACTAGGAGTTGGTAAACGTCGCTGCCATAGTAGAGGCAGAACTTAAGGGTTTAACTACCCAGATCATTTTGGAAAGAAAGAGGACTTTATCGTATGCTACTGGAGATAGTTCAGAAAGGAAAAAGATGTTTAATGGACTCGATAAAGGAAAAGGCATTGAGACTAGGAGCTCAATGTCGATCACATTTCCAATTTTTGAAGAGTGTGGTAAACACCATGGAGGCAAGTGCAGAATCGCATTGGGGACTTGTTTCAGGTGTGGCCAACTAGGTCATATAATCAAAGACTGCCCCAGTGTGGCTTTTAGGAAGGAAAGAAATGGGGTTTCCCTCAACGGTGGCTACAAACCAAATCCAAGGCAGGATGTACCCGTTAGCGTGTATGCTATCACTCAGGGAGACGCAGATGCTGATGCCACAGGAACTGAAGGAACTAGCGTCATCACTGGTATTTTTCTAAGACCTTTGTATTGTTAAGCTTAGTTAAAGTTGATTTCATTTCAATTGATGGTATTATTGCGTTATTGTTATTTTGGGGTAATGTCAAGTCATTGAGGTTTGTAACTTGTACGCAGTTTGATTCAAGTGACTCCCTATTTTTAGTGATTGTGGGATTGCGTGAGAGTTCAGTTCGTACTTCGAATTGTTACCAGGTGGTAAGAGTAACAATTCTCATTAGGAGTATTTCTATGCATACCAGTGTAGATATAGAACACCTTTTAGTAATACGAGGAAGGATATTGAAGGTTGATGAATTAGTATTCCATGTATTTGGAGTTTGTTTTATTTTGAGGGTCTAATGAAATTTGTGTTCGGAAGAGTAAAGTGTGTGGTAGAAGCTTTGGCCTTAGTAGGATTCAAATATGATAGTAGTTTTATCCAGTTGCCATTAAATGGTTTATGGCAAAGTATTATATTTGTGGAAAACGTAGATCACCCTTATATTGGAGACAAATATGTGGGGAGTAAAATCTTGGTCTTAAGGATTTATGTGAACCGTAGGAACAAATCCTTTTGATTAGAGTCAGAATAAGAGGCAGCTCATTAATGATAGAAGAACTATGTCAATCATAAAAGAGAAATTCTTGAGATTAGATTAATACCTGAACAATTATCGAGGTATTACCTTGTAGGAGGAACGATTCATTTTGATTATGAAGAAGTAAGCTAGTCCAAGACAGATGGGATTCCTTGAGGAAAAGTTTTGGAAGAGTATCCACTTGAAGTTTTAGATATAGAGAGTATATCGGTATGACTCAACCTACTTTGCTGAAGGATTCCATTATCAATTATTAATTAGAGCGAGAGACTTAAGGAATGGCAGAATTTTCGTGGTAGATATATATGTGGTAAATAACTCTTTGAGTAGTAAGGAAAGTAGTGATTTCACTTAGGCAAGAATTTAGTATCCTGGAAGGTCAGCCTATAAGTCATTAAGTTTAGGCAATAACCTTTAGGAGTGTTATACCCTCCTCTTATATGCTGGTAGCAATTTTGTGCAACCATGTAATGATTTAGATAAGAATAGTGTGGACTACAAGAGGAAGGGGTTACCTCATGAAGAATGTTACCTGCCTCTACACTCGATTATGTGGGTAAACCAGGATAGCTTCAAGGCTAGGATGGCATAGGACCAAGTAGAGTCCATCGAAACAGCAAAGAAGCATAACACAGCCGCAAACGCTAAGCCCGCGACGTTAGGCTCATCCATGTCATCAACTCACGGTGGACGTTTACTGGTTGAGGATCAGGAGCCAGAGAGCGAAGATGAAGAGGTCGTACAGGATCCTGACCCAGGTTACTACGACAACATGGCGTATGATTCAGAGGAAGACGCGTTCCACTACATACCGCAGCAGGCCAGTGACGATATGTCCAGTGATGGACAGTAGTTTTGGTGAGCAACATCTTCTCCTTAGTTATTTTAACGTTTATACTTGCGTTGATTTCGGGGACAAAATATTTTTTTTAGGAGGGGAGATTGTAATAGCCCGCTAGAAATTTAACGATGGAATTTCTATTTGCTTTAGGAACCTCGTGAAAACTTCATAAGTTTTCACGAATCGACCAATCGTATAGGTCTTAGTCTATCACCATAGTCTGTGTTATCACTCACTATGGTGCCAGAAGTGCAATTCTATTTATTTAAGGTAGTTATGAGTATCAGAATATGTTATGGTCTGCGCCATTAGATTTTTTTGATTATTTAGGATTTTATGGCATAATAAGTCAATTTTCATATTTTCGGACGAAATGCCTATTTGAAACTATGTGATTATTTTTAGGGACACTTCGAGGTTGAATTTCGATGAACTATTTTCACTATAGGTTAATATGAATATTTCAGAATTTTTAGTACTAAGTTTATGATTCACTTTTTTGGAATGAATAGTAACCTCGGTAAGCGCACCAATTGTAGTGTTTCAAAATCACAGTGTGGAATGTCCAAATTAGATTAGAGAAGTTTTATTTGGACACTTGGCAAGATCTTAGCCACACTTAGTGAATAGTATTAGACACTTGGCACCATGATGAACGTTTGATGGATTTGAAAGAATCAATGTGTGAGATCATGCCACCTAAGCAAAAACTTTATTCCATCCGGCCAATCAAATTGTGCCAAACCAATGAGGATTTCCACCCTAGTGAAACCCTATTGGAATCTAACAAGGAAACCAAAAGCATGGTTGAAATCAAAATCCTAAACAGTTTTATCCAAACCATAAAATTGACCTCCAAAACCTAAATGAATCAATTTATAGCATTGTGTTTAATCGCTTGATTAAATTACTTTCACATGCTATTAATCCTTCAAATTTATATTAGAACATCATTATCCAACCTTGTTAACCTTGAAAAATTGATTGGGCCAAGATATATTAGATTTGGGCTTGATAGCAACCCAAACTCTCTTAAAACCCCAACATTTAGGCCCATTCGGTTTAGGCCCATTAAGGCCAACGAATTTGGTCTCATTGGCATTGTTTCATTGCTAAGTTTTGCACCCCCACTTGGCTAATCAGATCTTTCCAAAAAAGGGCCTAGAAGGTTTTGAAGAAACAATCTAAAGGGTCACTTCACTCTTTCATTTTTACACTTCACCTTGAAAAAAGATCTTGGGCTAATTTTTGTTTATTGTAATGGGAAGAAAAGGCCAACACTCAAACTCTATTCCAGTCCTATCACTTTCCATAACTTGTGTAAGAGGCTCTCTTGTACACTTCCCAAGAAAATCAATCCTCCTTTACACTTTTCTTTGATAAAACATAGAAGATACTCTCAGACAATTTTTATAATCTCTGTTGCACGCCTTATCCTAAGCTTTTGTAAGTCTTTTCTCACAAAGTTTCCTTCATAAAAGTTGTTCCTTTTTTAGTCTAGTTTATGTAACTATCTTATTTGTTCCATTTTAAGATCATTTGATTGATCAAAATTTGTTCAAACCCCAGAAAGGTTAATCTGAGCGATAAACTGGAGAGTGTGTTGTAGTTTGGAGTTTTTGACCAAGTTAATGGTTAGATCTTGGTCCAAAATTTTTATGGAGTACTACTGTTAACATGTGTATATGATTATTATTAAGGATTTGTTGCATGATTAAAATTTTTGATGAAAGATTTTCTTATATCTAGAAACTTAGAAACTAGAAGAGGAAAAACAGTTTCTGTTTTGAAAAAGTTTAAATATTTTATGGTTTAATCCTAATCCAATGGTTTTGATATTTTTTTTTGAGGATCCTAAGCCTCTTATATACATGTTACAATATTATTTTGAATATATTTGATGTTAGTTTCGAAGATATGAAATTTTATGCAATGAGATATTCGGTTAGGCCAAAGTGATGATGTTCTTGGCTAAATTTATGTTTTGATTTATTTTTGACCATGTGATGTTTTGATTTGAATATCACATCTTTATAAGTCATGGATCAAGAGGTTGATCAAAACAAGTTAGAAACAAAAATTAAAGGAAATAGCCTATGTACATTTTGGCCCCTATAGAATTTTAATGGTTGTGTTTAGTTTTAAATTTTTTTGAATATATATTTGAGTTTAGGATAAAATGTACATGAAGTATGTAAATTTTGGTGATTTTTGAAGTTATGATGCAAAATCCTTAAGTTAGGGGTAAAATGGTCATTTCCCCACATGTAAAGGGTAAAATGGTAATTTTATTCTAAGTTAATATTTTTTCATATTTCTAATTATTAGTGGCTAAGTTTTAACTTTTAGAAATCACTACTTTCAGTTTCTCGTAATCGCGCTTGAGTTTTGTCTAGAAAAAGAGAAAACCTAGGTAAGTTAGCTTTTAACTTACTATCAGTTTAATGAGTATGGGTGATAAGTAAAGGAATTATGGTGTATGTATGTATGTTATCATATGTTACATGCCAAGTCATTATGTATTTATCTGTTACATAGAATTTATTCTGTCACAAATTATTCATCTGTTACACAAGATATTCTGTCACGTATAGCTATACATTGCAAGTATGTCATGTTAAGTTAAGTATGGCATCTGTTACATGTATGTCATGCTATATAATATTCACTATTGCAAGCATGTCATGTTAAGTATGTTGACTGTTATATGTTATGCCATGTTACGAAATGTTTCTATCTCAAATAAGTCATGTATTTTGAGTCACGTTCATGTCATGTCGTGTATGTCAGGGCTTCTGTCCTTTCATATTCCAATTATGTTTCATCTCGAATATAGTTTGTGTATTTCAAGAACAGTCATGTCCAGTTGTTCATGTATCTCACGTTCATGTACCTCCCCGTGCAGTTAAGTTATTGTTCAATTCATGATTATTGTTAAATCATGGTAATCCCATGAGATAAGACTAAGCTATCGTGGTAACCCACGAGACAAGGATATCATGGTAATCTCATGAGATAAGACTACGCTATCGTGGTAACCCCATGAGACAAGGATATCATGGTAATCCCATGAGATAGGACTACGCTATCGTGGTAACCCCACAAGACAAGAACATCATGGTAATTCCTGAGATAAGAATATATTTCAAGTTCATGTTAAGTCTCAGATGAAGTTCATATTAAGTTTAGTCTCAGATCATGTTCATGTTAAGTAAAGAAGTCAGTTCAAGGTCATGTCAAGTTAAGTTTCAGAATTTAAGTCCCATATCAAGTTCATGTCAAGTCAAGTCCCAGTTGAAGTCCAGTTTAGTTTAAGCAAGTCAAGTTCAGTTCACGCTTTAGTTTAAGTTATGTCAGTTATGTTATGTTGTATGTCAAGTTATGCTATGATTACTTATGATTTTGATTATGCATTCATGATTTTACTGCCATGCATGCATCATTAACCTGTGTGAAGATTTTTTTGTTAACTTACTGAGATTTGTAATCAAATCTCACTGTAGTAGTCCCAACTACCATTCCCCTGGAATGGTAGATCTTGTTACAGGATCTGAAGGAGAACCGAGAATCGACCAACTGGAAACGGTCGACTAAGTGACGGTGCGACGTAGATGATAGTACAGTAGTTACCTCAGATTACTACTTGTATTTGTGGAGTTTAATCTCCAGCACTCTTTTAATCGCAGTTATTTTGGACTAGTGTTGTGATCTCAGTTGTTTAGTATGTCGTTATGTATGAAATATGTTTTAAGTATTTGGGATATTTCAGTTTGGTGCATAGTATTGCTAAAGGAAAAAAAAAATTATCCGCTGCGAATATTGCATAATGCTAGATGCATGTTAGGAACATTGTATTGTATATGTCATGAATGGAGGCTGGTAACGTTGTGTTGCATGTCTCAACGCTTCAAATGTCCATCCAATCCCAAGCGGAATTTGGGGGCGTCACAACTTAATAGTATGTAAATTGTATTATGATATTTAATGCATAATAGGCTATATTAAAATTTTAACATTTTATATATGGTTTAATGAATAGTTTTTATTGACCATAGATATTTCATACTTACTTGCAACTTAGGTATCTTACAAAAAATTTACTTAATTACTTTAATTAGGTGTAGATACTAGAGTATTTATCTTTGCATATAATGATATTATGAATTTATGACTTATCATGATTCATATAATATATTAGTTAATTGATAGCATGTTAATAATTATATATTTAACATTTCATATTGTCATTAATAATTATATATTTAACATTTTATATTGTCAATGGTGATAAGTTAGATGAAAGTTACGTAATTCACTTATACAACTACGATATAAAATAATATATATAATTTATAAAAAAATATTTAAAATTATATATTTATAATTTGGTCCTAGGTGAAAAAATTCCAACCTGGGACTGGTCCGATTCCTGAAATCTCCCATCTACTAGGACCGAATATCTTTCACTCCTATGATAAGGGTAGGTGGTGTATGAGATCCCACATTGCTAAGGAATGAGAAGTTCTTGCTATTTATAAGGTTCCAATGGGGCTCTAATTGTATCACTGATTAGTCCTTCCGAAGTATAGGCAATGTAGTTTAGGCCTTCTATTGGAGTGTTACACCTATTATGCATGCATGACCTAAATATTGGAAGGTGCTAAAATATATATACATATATATATACTAGGGAACGGCCCCGAGTGCGTTAGCCCCGGGGTGCACCTGACGTAATGATTTAAATGAAAAAGTCAATAGCTTATTTGTCTGGAAAAAGAAAATTCAAGGTTAAAGAAACACAAAAAATAGTCTTCACTCAAGGTCCGACTCCTTTTGAACCATATATATCCAGCAGTCCTTCTTGTTCTTCTTTTACTGGTCCTGACACAACTTTTATCATTCTGGGGGGAATGAAAATGGGTCCACAAGGGTAAGATTTACTTGAAATCTTAGTAAGTTAAACAATCAACTTGCACAGAGTTAAGATATGCATGATTAATGATAAACATGAGATGCATGCAATGATATGAGGGAAAACAAAATCCATATTTGTCTCCCATCCAGGTTCCTCAACATTTTTAGAAAGGCTTTGATGCACTTTCTCTTTAAGAGAACACTTTCACTTTCTCATTTTAAAAAAATAACATTTAGAAAGAGAACATTTCATGCCTCATTGCTTTAAAAATCATAACATTTTATCTTTATTAAAGCCATCATTAACATACGTATGGTAGCAACACGATTTCTCATATGCACCATGAGTACCTGCTGGTGACCGTAGCACAACTCGTATTGACACTACAACTTTTTCTGCAGACATCGTTCTCAATGCATTGGTATCATAACATTTCATCATAACATATGCACCCACCAGCATTAGGTGCTATATACGACTTTGCTCCAGCATTTCTTAAAAAGAATCCATTCGAAACTTGTTGACGGTTCCTTGTCAACCCAGGGGTTACTACTCCATTTTTCCTTACTCCAGAGTAGACATAATAGTTCTACTAGGATAATTCTCCATTCTAGCCTTTGTGGTCGTGACAAAATTTATTTTAATGCTATGCTTAAAAATGTATTAATGAAATGTGCATATGTAGCAAGCTTTCATGTGAAAATGACATTTATATGCAATATGCTAAAAATGGTGAAAATTTCACATGTCATTTAATCAAGCAATCAAATGCTCAATGATGTATCATATGATGTTTCATGCTCAAAATGACATTTATAATATGAACGTGATACTTATACAATAATCATATAGATAATCTAAGAGTAAGTCATAATCAAGGGGTTCAAAAATTCGATATTTACAAAATTACCCCTATACTTAGCAAAATTCTACCAAGACCTTAACTTTTCACTATTTGTATTTTTGGCCCCAAAATTCACCAAACTTCACAAACCACATATTGTCTATGTTCTAAATCCATATATAACCTTAGAAATTTAAGAATCAAAGTACAACTACGCCAATTATGCTCAATTCGTGGCATGCATCACTTTAAGGTTTATGTCTGATTTTATTCTATTTAACATCTATGGATGCATGTGTACTCAAATTCATCAAGTGCTAGTAGTAATTATAACCTTAGGGAAAATTAAAACTTAGGCATCAAGTCATACAAGTTCATCCCAACACTTACATGGCTTCAAGACCTTAATTCTCACTGAACCATCCATTAAGCATATGCACGATGTTTCTAGCTTTCCGTACCCAAAGATGTTTCCAAACTTAGTTCAATCATGCATTTTCATTCTTATCCCAACCACAAGGTTTTCTAAAAGCTCATATGTCAAGCCTAGGTGAAATAATTCAAAACTCTATAAGTTAAGCATGAACTAATCAAACCATGCATGCATGGATGATCAACACAAGATTGATTGAAAACCTATCATGACATGCTTTTAACCTCACATTTAAACCTTCAAAAATCATTCTAAGACATTTATGAATCATATAAAATCATGCTAACTCATGCCATGGCTAAAAATTTCATCCAACATAATTAATTCCAACAAAACTTCAAATCTGACCTGGTTTTGAAATTAGCATGCCAAACCTTATTTAAACTCAATCAAAACTCATTCTCATGGCATAAATTAAAACTTAACATTTTTTTCTAAAACTCATCAATAGATTAATCAATAATACTTACAAAAAGTGTGGCCTCAAAAGCTCTTAAACACAGTTCACTTAAGAACTTCACCCGACTCACTCGGTCTCCACTCTCTTGCACACTAAGGGAAAAAGAGCTCTCCACAATCAGGTGGCTTGCTTTCGAATTGAGAACTACCAGGAGTTGGTCAATGTAGCCGTTATTTCAAAAGCGGAGCAGAAGGGTTAGAACGCTCATATTATTTCAGAATGAAAGAGGAAATCTCCATATGCTATTGAAGAAAGTCTGAAAAAAAAAAAAAAAAAGATTTTTACCAAACCATATGAGTTTTTGGCCTAGAGTGTTTTGGCCTAAGCATGTTTCTCATAGTTGTGTTTTATTTTATATTTTTCTGAGTTAATATTTGGATTTAGGAAACAACTTACATGAGGAATTTAAGTTTTCATAAGTTTTGAAATTCATATGCAAAATCTTTATTTTAGGGAAAAATTATAATTTTCCACAAGTAGATGAGTAACTTTGCAATTTTAGCCCTAAGTTAGTAAGTTTTAATTTTTCTAAAATTTCTATGAGATATTCTAACGTTAGAAAATATCTTATTTCAGTTCATGACGTTTACGCTTCTCTTAATGTTACACTACGCTTTCACTTTACGCAAAAAATCTATAAGCTAGCTTCTAACTTACTGATAAACAAGCAATTATGTTGTTATTAATACTCTTAATATACTGGGTTTAGACACTGTAACTGCTAAAAAGAGTATTAAAACAGATAGATTTTTGGTAACTGTTCTTATGGATTGTGAAATGGCCAATTACCTTTTAAGAGACTGAATATGGGATCAAGTTATTGGACTTAAATCTAACCAAAGGAAGCTACTGTAGGAGAAAAGCCCACGTAATTAAACCCAAGAAGAAGAACAAAGGAATACTTTGGGAAAGAATAATTGAGAGGCAGAAGAGAAGAGAGAAAGAGAAGGAAAAGAAAAAAAAGGCAATACGGTTACGTGAAGGAGACGTCCGTAGCAAAGGATGGAGGCAGCGGTTACGAAGAGAGAGAAGATGACCATGGAAGGCATGATAAATAGGAAAGGGAGTTGGAATTGGAAGGCAGTCAGGATAAGGTTTTATTTTTCTGCTCTCGCATTCCAGAAACTTTTAAGGATTTCTAGGGTTTTTCATTTTTGTTGAGATCTGATGTTGATGATGGTAAACTTAGGCTAATTCCATAGCCTGGGTTGCGATAAAGTTTTCTTTTGCTTACTTTATTTGTTGGATTTCTTTAGTTCTTGAATTTTGCACTTCATTGCATCGGGAATCAATTTCAGAAAATAGGTTTCTGTAAGATCCTCTCGCTATTGCTCTTGTTCTGTTGTAGACACTAGGCACAACAGAACCTTGAATCAATTGAGGCTTCTTCCAGCTGAGTGTTAAAGCAAAAATTTGGTTGATGTTTGTGATGAATTTTAGCAGAGTTTTTGTACATGACCTCTGAGTTTATGATCTTCAAATTGCTTTTTATTAATGCCTTGAATGGATTAATAGTCAATGGGTGGTACCCAGGAATCCTAGTGAAAAGTGAAGTCAGGGGAAATCTTAAAACCGTAACCCAAGCATCTGTCAATTGTTTTACTAATTCTGTGATTTTCAATTTTCCAACTAAAACTCTGGTTGCATCTTGGTGAAGTTATAATTATAGTTTGTTACAGGTTGCATAGTTTAATTGCTTGGGTTTATACTTTCATAGTTTAAAGTGTCTTTCCATAAATTTCCAAATCTGAGACTCTATAAAGTTCCATCACACATTTCAATAGTATTAAATCCTTCATTATAAATAAATCATTTCTTGATTCATTTTCTTATTTTCATACAAAACTCATTTCCCACTTAATAAACCATCCAAACTCTTTTTAGATTCGAATCCTCACAGTTTCAAATAATCAATTTGCTGGAAATCCTGTTGTCCCCATGGAGATGACCTTGGGTGCTACCTCGTATTACAACTAGTCCACTTCTACACTTGGGAGTAATAGTTTGGAAGCCATCACTTACTCTTGGTCTTTGTACATCTGTGTGGTGGTAAGGTTGTATTATTTATATTCATGTTTAATTTTGCTCATTATAATTTTTATAACATGCCATACCATGTCATCAATTATCTGTTACACGAATGCCTCTTCATCATGTTTGTTACATATTTATCTGTACATACTATGAATGCCACGTCATTATGTTTGTTATACGTTTATTTGTTACATGTTACAAATGGCACATCATCATGTGTGTAACATGTTTATCTGTACATGTCCGATTGCCACGTCATTATGTCTGTTAGATGTTTAATTGTTACATGCCATGAATGACACGTCATCATGTCTGCAACATGTTTATCTATTACATGCCATAGATACATGTAGTGAGTCACACAAGTCCATCATAGAATATATGGTATGCTTGGAAAGTGAGATAAGACACAAAATTCTCATCTCATCATCACAACTTTTTTAAATTTTCACATAAAATATAATAAACAATTCAACTTTTTCAAATCCCAATTTAACTTTTTCAAATCTCAAAATAATAACAATATTAAAAAATAATATTTAAAACTTTCATCTAAAATAAAAAATTATCATCTCACTATCCAAACTAGGGGTGTTCATCGAGTTCCGACCCGGGAACCTGGGTATACCTGAACCGGAACTCAGATGGATTCGGATTTTTGAAACCCAGAAATCCGGATTCTAGGTTGTACCCAGTTTTTTTTTTTTTTTAATGAAAGCCTTTATTTTATTAAAATTTTTTTCTAAGAAGTCAAGTTGAAATGCATAGTATTTGTGTTCTAAAAATACTAAATGCATGTAAAATAAAAAAATAAATCCAATATTCATCTATGCATGCATCACAATGCAATCCACTACATATTACACACTAATGGTATTTATAAATTACATTACCAAAAACAAAATTACAAGAAATGAGTTACAAAATCAACAGCACGGTCTTCCCATTAGTGATTTAATCTCACACCAAATAATAGTCCATTGTCAATTCCTGCAGCCAAGAAATCAAAAAGCTCATTAACTAGTTTTGCATATTATATTCAAATAGAATATTAAAAAAGAGTAAAGAAAATGAGTATAAAAATTGATGGTTTTATGTATAAAGATTGCAGCACCTCAAAATGGTTTTGAAATTAATGATGATACATCAAAATAATGTCAAGATTGCACCCAAACAGTCATAGCTAGCTAAAGGGCAGTCATAGAAAAGATGCATATCGGATTCAATATCACCCAAAATAGTCCATCGTATGCTTGCAAATGCACGTGCTAGTGTTTGGCAATAATGTTTTATAAGTACAATTGATTAGGTGCATCAATAATGTTTGGCAAGTATCAAACATTTTATGAGTTGAACTCAATAGTTCACAAAAAAGTATGTAACCAGATTTAAAAAATAAAAAACTTCAACTAACAAATGCATAATCAAGCAAATGCATATAATAATAAAATTTATTCTTTATTTCAACATAGAACTTCCCAAGACTCTAGTTTTCTTCACCATTGCTCTTCAATTATGGCCATGAGATTTGACACTGTTTTAAAAGCTTCAATTGGGTTACTTTCTTCATCACATGGTTCATGCCAGTTTTTCAAGTCAATAAGGGTTCAGTAACAAAAGAAATATTTCATTCCAACTACCTTGTAGTCATTTTTTTTTATAAGTAAAGCAAACGAATCGAATAATCGTGTTCCCTTCCCAATACAGTAAGTACTAAATGATAAAAATCAGGTATATGGGTAAATCTGAAAGGATCTACAACTACAATGGAATTAGTGACTTGGTGGAATACACAAAAGTGAACTTTTTGTAACATACTTGAATTTTAACATAACCCCAAGTTATTATGGCTAGCAAGGACAGAAACAGGCCAAGAAGTTATGGAGTGAACAACTCTAGACAGAGCATAATGGCAGAAAAGAGTTTAGATAGCAAAAATCCTATTATTTTAGATAAGCTTGTTTGGGTAAGCAAAATTAAAATGCATTTTAGGCCAAGTAATATTGAGATTAGAAAAAACAAGCATGAGCTAAACATCATTATTAGGCCACCAATACCCTATAAAAAAAATTTGCTTTCTCTGAAATAGTCAAGGAAAACAAGTTTATAAAACCCTATTCACCATCAATCACAACTAACAAAATAATAACAAAAAAGAATCTAAGCTAAACAATTAACAAATACCACCACACACCAATGTCCCAAACAATCCATGAGTTATAAAAGCTCAACAGAGAGAGTGAGAGTTTCGAGTAACTAGTAGATCTGGCCAACCAAAACACTACTCATGCACTACCACAACATAACAGGTTATAGATCTAGGCGACGAAATAAAACCCAAAAAGAAAAGAGCAGATCTAGCCAAACACACTAGGGTTTCGGCTTCCCTAACACACTCTAGAAACAAAAGAAACCTCCCCATAAGAGAAGAGATCTAAATGCTCAAAACAGAGAGAGAGAGAGAGAGAGAGAAGTTAGACAAAGAAGAGAAGAGAGAAGGCTTCTTCCCTTTATTACGGGCAAGAGACTGAAGAGAGAGAGCTAGGGTTTTGCTTTGGACTTTGGGTAAGAGAAGAGAGATCGAGAGCTAGGGTTTCCATTTGACACTTTGGGTGAGTGAGAGAGATGGAGAGCTAGGGAGTCAGGGATGAGGGTTTGGAGATGGACTTTGAGCGAGAGAGAGAGGACATCACACGGAAGAATAAGGGTTTTTTTTTCTTTTATATATAACCCGGTACCGGATGTTAAATCCGGAACCCAGGTTTCATAACTGCATCCGACCCGGATTAATCTGGGTTTTGTAATGCGGCGGCCCGAATTAAATTTGGGCTGGAACCCGGAACCGAAATCCGGTTATTTGGGTTTCGGGCCGGGTCGGAAAAAAATCCGGTCTGAATGAACAGTCTTAATCCAAACCTATTCAGTCTGTCATGCATAGCATACTCGTGGGGTTACCATATTCTTAGTTAGTCACACAAGGTTCTCCTGACGTAATCATTTTATTGTTAGTATACTCTATTAAAATACCTATGTCATAATTATTCTAATTGTTAGAGCACCTCTATTAAAATACTAATAGCGTAATCATTCTGATTGTCAGGGTATTTCTATTAAAACTATTACGAGGTGCTACTAGAATAATCATTATGATTATCTTAGTATATCTGACCGAATACATTGGGCGTAATCATTCTGGTTGTTTAAATATTCCTTACAAAATAATTGGGGAGATCATTATAATTGTTAGGGCATTCTATTTAAACATGTATATGTTAACAAGGCCGCATGTTTATGTCAAGTCATGTTATTTTCATATCAAGTCATGTTACTTTCAAGTCATGCCACGCTCAAATCAAGTTTATTTTATATCAATTCACGTTATTTTCAAGTCAAGATCATGTCATACTATTGTTCAAGTCATGTCACGCATGTTCAAGCCCATATCACGGATGTCATGCATGCCTATTCATATCGTTGGTAGCTTAGGAGCCTTACTTGTTGGAGATTTTGTAAATCTCATTGTGGTAGTTTCAACTACCATTCCGGCCAAAATGGTAGACGATATGTCAGGTAGTAGAAGAAAAGCACACGACCGCCTAGAGGATGTCGAATAAGCATAGGAGGATCCTCAGGAGGATGAGAGAGTTGATACTCTGGTTTTTGGGACATCCTTTTGAGTTGATAGTGGAGCTGGAGTAGCTTAGCACTTAGATTAGAGTCATGTATATTTGTAACTAAGGAGTTACACTTTCAGCACTATGCTTTTTTGCTATAGACTAGTTGGAACCATGTTATAAGTTTTGGAGATGTGAACATTACACTATCATGATTATGTTTTGGGATATAGTATTTCTGGTACATTGTGTATTACTCAAAGAAAAAGATTATCTGCTGCAAATAGTGCATACTGTTAGATGTATGATGGGTGCATTGCATCCTTAACTGTCATGAACGAGGATATATAACCTTGTATTGCATATCTTGACGTTTTATAGATCCATCAAACACTAAGTGGAGTTTGGGGTGTCACAACCATTGTCCACCATGCATCGTCGAAACAAACCTTCCACAACGGTCGGCTCTCTTCACTCAACCAACCCCACCGTGAACCACCTTCAATTAATTACATTATGACTAATGGTAGTTACCATTGCAATGTGTCTGGAGCATCTCTCCTCCATTGTTACAACTACAAATAGATGGACAACAAGCGGCAAGTAGCAACTATGAGCCCCTAATTTTGGTATAAATAGCTATCTCTTTACCTCGAGAATTATTGTGTTTGTAAAGCTGATAGAGTGTAATTGTGATGTGGTTATATGCCATGTGAAGTGATGGGAATATTGTGTAGTTTGTCATGTGGTTGTGTAGTGTTGAGATGAGAAATGTAGTTTTGACGTATCGTGTGAAGTGATATTGGCTGGAATTGTTGTTGGTATGTATGAAGGAAGGGTATTATATTAATATTTTTGGTTTGGATCTCATGGTGAGGTGAGATTAATTTGTAAGGCTTGTTGAGTGATGCTTTGGAGGTTAAAGTAAAGCATGGGAGTCAATTTATGAGTTAGAAATGAAGTTGGACTTTTAGGTTGTTTAGGCTTTTTATTTATGATAATGGTCATACTTCAATGATTTGATAGTAGCTTGTAAGTGAAGTGCAGGGGGTCTTATGAATACCTAGAAATGTAAGTTTGTACAATTATGATTGTTAAGAAGAAGTGCGCAAGTGGATAGTTGAAGGAGGGTTATTGGATAATGATGGGTCTAAGTGAAGGAGGTTTAAGTAAAGAATCAATTAAAGGTTAAAATCACGTGGAAGAGAAGGCACTAAGGGCTAAGATTATTTTTATTATGCAAGTTCTAAGTTTAAATTGCATATGTGAATGAAAAAGGGAAATGACCTAGAGTTATGAATACATGTAGGTAGTCATCTGACACGTTTAAATTTCTACAAGTTCATTTTGTCGCAAAAAATCCGTCATAGATACTTATTTTTCTTGTAGCGGTCTTGCCACATGGATAATGTTATAGAATCTCTTATAATATATATCTCTTTGCTAACATTTTTATCATTTTAATCTCTTGAATCACGTGTCTCGTTTTCATGGTGATATTGTAGTAAAATCTACTCTTCGAGTTTGGCAACAAGTCTTTGATTGATTTGTATCATGCTAAGTTCATGTCGGTGCGCATGTTAGTTGAATAAATATTAAGTAGGCTCCGCAGTGCTTCCTATTGTTGATTTTGTAGGAAGATGAGGTACGCTGCATGACACATTAATTTTATTAATGTTATATCTCTAGCATAAAAACGAATTAAAAAAACTTTAGAAAGATAATTAAGGCCATAAAATTCGTATTAGGGTTGGAGCACGCTAAAAACTCTTGAATGAGAATGAAATCTATGTAAAAAATTAGCTAAAGATCACATGATCGAATACTGGGCCCAAAATGTTCCATGTTTCGTCTAGGATATTTGGTAGATGTTAACCGCCAACATAAATCGCATGTCGTGTACATTAAACATTTATAGATATGTCATATCGGCGTGGCTAGTACGGCATATCGCGTTAGACGCGGAAGTAACACGTTTAAATCGCATGCAAGCCAGGTTAATTTGTCACATCCAAACCCAAGCCTCGTGGCCAAATTTGCTCATTTCCAAACTTTGTTCCCAAACAGAGTTTGAAAATGGCTACTAATAAGCCTTTAGCTAGCTTATTTACATTGAACCCTTTAGGATAACCAAAAATCTTAAAGCAGATATATATAAGTATATAACGCGATCTTGTGACAAAACGACTGACTTCCTCTGAGACCGATCGAAGCTCCTTAATATATACCATCTTTTCAGATGTTTATGTATATATACATGAAGTCTTTTACAGCACAGCTCTCACCTTTCATATATTGCATATTATTTCTATAAGATCAGCTAATTAAGAACATCAATTGGTGTGCACATGATGACGGGCTTACGATGATTTGCAAATACCTTTAAAATGAGTAAATTCACACAAACACACACACACAAACACATTTTTATATGATATTTTAAATAAAATAAAAGTTATTGTTTGAATGTACTAATGCTCTTACCATGTATATATTCTTCTCTTCTGACAAAAGTAGTGTTGTAGATCATCATTTATATCTCTAGAACAATATCTACAAAAAACAAGGAAGAATCAATATAGCATTATTCTTGCGCACATAGTAATAGCTAATAATGACTAATTAAAATATAATTGACTCACATTCAGAATCTGTGTTGACCCATTTACTTCCATTGTCACTCTTAAGATTCAATTCATGATGATCCTGATCATCATCGTCAGCAGGCTTCATTATACGTCTATTGTCCATGTATTTCTTCATAGACAATGCTGTGCTTGAACTTTGGGGATATATCTTCTTGTGGAGTATTGCTCTCATAATCTTTAAAACGCCCAAGCAGGGGGAAACAAAAAACTATTAATAATCAAGAAATTCACGTACAAATCACATTAAAACTATGAAGAGAAATTCATGTGATGCGTTAGATATGCTTTACACTAAAAGTAACTTTACAATCTGACGACTGCATAAAACTATGTCAGTTTGTAGTTTTACTCTTGTATAATATTTCCTTTGTGACTAAAGTATTTCTCAACTATGAATATGCGTGGGTGGGTATGCATGCATTGAGTACACATGTAAATCCTATTAAACTATCTACATGAATTAATGAGTCATCATCGTATTTATTATGTCAACGTCATGAAGCAATTAAACACATCATATATACTATGCATATCGATATATATGATATTTCTTTCTAAATATTATATATGATCAGAGAGATAGGTACATGGAGTACTAGACCTACAAATTAAATATTTTTCAGGAAATTTTCTATCTATATCTTAATTTCCACTTCATGTAAGCTAAAGATGTAGTAAGTTAGTAACTCCAAGAGATCTGAATACTTGTACGAAGGTGTTTTTTGTTTTCGTTATGCGCATTTACCTTCTCCATTCTTGACTCCGGGAGTGCATGATCTCTTAAACTGGCCGGAGCAGGTGTGATTCCGCTGCTGCAGACAAACATCTTTTTGAGAAGGAATGACAATGACTTTTTTCCATCAATGGTACCCTTTGAATTACTATCCAAACAAACATCTTTTCCTCTATTTAGAACTATGCTGATGCTATGCTGCTGATTACAATCGTTGCTCGTTGACTCATCAGAATCCAAGCTTGAGTCTTTATCAAGCAAATTTTTCCATTCAACATTATTCCTTTCCAATTGATCTGCAGAGCGAGTTAGCTCGGCGCCTTGTTTATGCAATATTAAATTCAACTCGTTCTGAAACTTTCCCAATTCTTCAAGTGTAAGATCTTGCAGATCATGATCTTGGGAGGAGGATGAATTTCCCTCAAGATTAATGCTGCTCTCTGGGGCTTCTTTCCAAGCGTTTTCTCCAAATGTCCCAATCGCTAGCAAACTCCCAATATGTCTTTCGCTGAATCCTTCTTTGCCAGGGCCTTGTTTTATGTTTTCTATTAATTGGAAAATTAAGTTAATGGAAATCAAATGCATTAGAACCTCAATATATTGCATTTCACTAGGCAAAAACCACGTAGTTAACGGAAAACTTACGACTAGCTGAAATGAAGCTGGTTGGTTTCTTGCTCTCATGTCTTCCATTGAACTTATTTTGCATCCAAGTAAAAATCTGCAATAATAAAACACTTAACTCTTCTGGAAATAACATACTGTATATATATACAACAAGCTCATAGTATGTGTGTATATATATATATATATTCACCAAGTTCTTTCTTACCTTCATTTTGGTGAGAGCTCCTCAAAGAATAACAGATTGATCGAGCGATGGAGCCTCAATTTAACAGAGCTTATAGAAAATTAAATGTTAATACAAATTAATATGCCATAGGCGAGTGAGTTAGTGGAAGAGCTGGAAATATAAAGACTATATATAGGGTATAGAACACAGTTGAGAAATTCCAAGGCTGAGGTGAGAGTTGTTTTCTGGTTCAAGTTCCAAAAACGGGACTTTAGTGGCGGCCAGTACTACTCTTTTTATCTCATCTCTCAACTTCTCAATAATTTAATTCACACCTTTCTCATTTGAAAATTACATTATCTTTCTACTTAGACCTAACATGATTATAACATGAACGACACACTCCAATGTTCCTTCATAAATATGCCTAGTTATAATTGGACCAATAAACGCTCGCCAATATTAGTGTCGTTCAAGCAAAACCGAGTAGCTAAGTAGCAGATGATTGAATGGCTATCAAGCTCCAGTTAGGGTGAAATTCACAATACATGGGGTAAGAATGCCAAAACCAGAAAAAAAAAAAAAACTAATTAATTAAGTCAAATTACATTATCCCACATAGCTAGATGATCACCACTCGAAAATAATTTGACTAGGCATATTCTTATGCCTAACACTTTTCCTCTTCTATATATATATATATATATATATATGTATAGTTAGCTTATGACTACGGGTACTGTTTGATATATATATATATATATATATATATATATAAAGGATAAACAAACAAACAAACAAATTAAGAAGGTTGGAGAAAAGAAAGGTATGGATCGGAGTCAGTTTAAAGGCCAGGCAAGGTTTGGGATCGAGGAGGTATTACAGCTATATATGTAAATAAGCCCATGTTCCCGTGGTGCTGCATGTCCCTCACTAACCGAACCGCCAAGCACCTGCTCTCACCTGCACCACAACACTTGATTCAGGCTCCTAAAGACAAATAAAGAAGAAAAAAAAAATCCCCTTTTGATCACATCACAAACACGCATAAGAAAAGCATGCAACGTATTAATATAAATATTTGCAAACCATATTATTGTTAGAGAGATGATATTTCTAATCTTAGAGTGTACAAGTCTTGTATATTTTCTATTAAAAGAAAGTTGGTAAATTTGGGACTCACAAGAAAAAATTATTTTTAATGATGAACCACATTTTTTAAAGAGAGTGCGCAAAACTTGTACATTCTAAGAATGTATATAGCGATACTCTTATTATTATTCTTAGGAAATAGTTGCTGCTCATAATTGATACCATCGATTTCCATTATTTACCTAATATGCGCGCATGCAGATCAAAAACTATGGGCCAAGAATATTGAGCTTTATAATGCTTGCCTCACGTTTTGTATTTCGATTAAGAATATATCTGTGGCGCCTTCGACCTACGTATGATTTGGTAGGAGTCGCGATACCGGGGTGATGGCCACTCAGGTCACACACCCTATCGCCAACTGCAAGTGTGTGTGGACATGCAATATGTGTATAGTTTGTAAACGAAATGGAAAATCATAAGGCAGTCTAAGACTCAGTGCCAAAAAATTTAAAATACAACCAAACAATTAGAAGTCCTCCATAAGTTCTTACAGTCATCCAGCTGATCAAAATAAGAATAAGAATAGAAGTCCATCAACTACAACAAAAATAAACCCCAGGTCATCACTTCTCATGAGGTGGGGTCGGTCCATCATGCTCGTACCCGTCCTCTGCATCAAAGTTTAGGGTTCTATCAAATGGAATCATTGATGGGAACACCACAATGAGATATCGCAATCTCAGTAAGAAAAATCACAGATCAACAACCAAGAATTTGAAACATAGATGCATAAAACAAACATGGACAGAAATAATAAGAGATTGTCCAAAATACCATTTTTGTAACCTTTACCCAAAAAGTTTCTTCAATTAGAGCCACTCATGTACACACACAAGTGACATCTATTTAATTATGGTGTGCACTGTGGTCTCCCCTATCTCCCTAGGGACAATACACACTCTGGTTCCCTTTGTCACATTATGGGTGACGACCGCGCTGTGACTTCATAATAAGAGATGCCCACCTCCATGCCTAGTATGTACATAACTAGACATCATCTAACCCCCGCTAGTAGAGGGACCACGAAGTCGTTCCAAGAGCATTACCTTCTTGGTCGAGCCTTGGGGTGTCACTCAACTTTACACGCTCCCAAGTGACTTGAAGAGCTCCACCGAGATAATAAACTATCTTAGCATGGGGTTGTGATACACACGTACCCACAAAATATACTTTTAATACTTGACACCAAAACCACAGTTTTATTGTTTTCATAGAACAACCATAGAACAGAGCACAATAATAAGATCACGACAAGCAATAACAATTAAAAATGCATATGCATGACAGACAATTATTGGATGACATGGCAGTAGTAGAATACAACAAGCATCACAGATTTCACAATTTTCACAGTTTCAAAGAATCAAGTTTTTTACAACTACACGCGAGTCCCAACACTCTATGCGGCCCTTGGCCAACATTTCCAACAACAACAATGATATTATATCCCAACACTTCACAGGGCCCTCGACCACTTAACCAACCACAACCAAACTGCAACAGAACACAGTTTTCCAATATTAGTAATCCAAGGGTCAGTCTAGGGTTTTACTTACTACGTGGAACAAAAATTCTGGATAATTGTGCATGGCTTTTAAGAGATCCCTCTAGTGTGCATAAGTGAGCGTCGCTGCGAGTGAAAAACAAATCTGCCAATAATTAATAACGATGACTAAAATAAAAAATAATAAAAACGTAAGGTCACACAGCTTACGAAGGTGTTGGCGTGGTAGAGGCAATGGTGGATTTGGTCAAAAAGGGAAGATTCACAACCAGACTAATAATAGGAAGGCAAATCTATCGTGACAGTGGGTGGAAGAGGGGATTTTCGTGGTGGAGGGTGGTGGTGCATGGCAAATCAGCGACTAAAATGAGCTTTAGCTCACGGGTTGGCTGGAACCAAGGGAGGAGGAAGGTGGGAATGGAAAGGTGAAGGCCAGGAGGTGGTCGAATGGCCACCAAAGCATGGCCAGGAGCGGTGGCTAGTGGAGGTGCATGGCGGCACTATGGAAAAACTTCTCCTAAAGCAACAGGAATGCAGATCTGGAGGTGAGGAAGGCAATGGGGTTGTGTATAGGAGAAGGAAATGGTGTTTGAGGGATGATTTGGAGGTGCAGAGACTCAGCCTATAGGTCGAGGGTTGGGGCTTGGGAATTACCACCAAGGCTACGATTGGTGATGTAGGACGGAGGTAAGAGTCGAGCATTGCACGCATGGCATGCGATGGGTGGTGGCAGTGAAGGAGAGCAGACTGTGCAATTGAGTGGGTCTCGGATTGACTGAGTTGAAGTGATGCGAATTGGGAGAGAGAAGAGGTGGTGGCTAACCGATACGAAGGGTTGCTGGTCAAAGGACGCGTGGGTAAGTTGAACCGGCAAATATGGGTGGCACTCAAAGGCATGGACGAAACCCATGAGGGAGAGGGACAAAGTGGATGGCATGGGTTGGGAGTTGCGACTAGAAAATTAAAAACTAAGTACAAGAAAAATTAAATATAGCTCAACAAGAAGTCCTCCATAAGTTATTATAATCATTCAGCTGATCAAAATAAGAATAAAGATAAAAGTCCATCAACTACAATAGAAATAAACCCTAGGTCATCACTCCTCAGGTGGGGTTGGTCCATCATGCTCAAACCCGTCCTCTACATCAAAGTCCATTGATCCCTAAAACGGAATCATAGGTGGGAACACCACAATGAGATCTCACAATCTGAGGAAGAAATATCACATATCAACAACCAAGAATTCCAAACATGGATGCATACAAAAAACATGGACAACAATAGTAAGAGATTATCCAAAATACCATTTCTGTAACCTTTACCCAAAAATTTTCTTCAATTAGAGCCACTCACGACAAAAATCACGCTTCATATACAAGTGACATCTATTTAATTATGGTGTGCACCATGGTCTCCTCTAGGAACCATCCACACACTCTGGCTCCCTTCGTCACACCATTGGTAACAACCATGTGTGTGACTTCAAAACGAGTGATGCCCAGCTCCATGCTAGGCACATACGTAACCAGACATCCTCTAACCTCCGCCAGCAGAGGGGCTACGGAGTAGTACTATGAGCGTTACCATCTTGACCGAGCTTGTTGTTGACTGGCAACAGCCCAGGGACATCACTCAGTTTTAAAGGCTCTTAAGTGACTAGAGGAGCTCCACTAATATAATATCCCATCTCGGATTGGAGTCGTGATACGCACGCACCCACAAAATATACTTTTAATCCTTGACACCAAAACCACAGTTTTACCAGTTTCATAGCACAACCATAGACTAGAGAACAATAACAATATCATGACAAGCAATAACAATTAAAAATGTCAATGCATGACAGATAATTATTGGATGACATGGCAGTAGTACAATACAACAAACATCACAAATTTCATAGCTTTCACAGTTTCAAAGAATTAGGTTTTTCATAACTACACGCAATTCCCAACACTCCATCCAGCCCTTGGCCAACATGTCCAACAAAAACCACGATATTATATCCCAACACTTCATAAGGCCCTTGGCCACTTAACCAACCACAACCAAACTACAACAGAACACAGTTTTCCAGCTTTAGTAATCCAAGGGTAAGTCTAGGGTTTTACTTACTACACTAAACGAAAATTCTGGATGATCGCGTGTGCCATCTAATAGATCTCGCGAGTGTGTGTGCGTGAGCATCGCTGCGAGTGGAAAAAAATTTGCCAATAATTAATAACGGCGACTAAAATTAGAAATAATAAAAAACATAGGGTCACAAGGCTTACAAAGGTGGCGGCGTGGTGGATTTGTTCAAAATGGGGAAATCCACAATTGGAAAAATCACAAAAAGGCAGATCTATCACGACAATCGGTGGAGATGGGGATTTTGGCGGCAAAGGGTAGTGTTGCACTACGAAGTAGTCGCTAAAGTGAGCTTTAGCTCATGCGTAGGTGGAACCAAGGGAGCAAGAAGGCAAGAATGGAAAGGGGAGGGCCATGAGGTGGTCGAATGGCCACCAGAGCATGGCTGGGAGCGGTGGCTCTTGGTGGCCCATGGTGGTGCTAGGGAAAAACTTATCTTAAAGCTACAGGAAGGCAGATCTGGAGGTGAGGAAATCGATGGGGCTATATATGGGAGAAGGAAATGGTGGTTAAGGGATGATTTGGGGGTGGAGAGACTTGGCCCATTTATAGGCCAAGGGTTGGGGCTTAGGAATCACAACCAAGGCTGAAATTGGTGATGTAGGACGAAGGTAAGTTGCGAGTATCGCACGCGTGGCACGCAACAGGTGGTGGCAGAGAGGCCGAGCAGACCATGCGACTGAGTGGGTTTTGAATTGACTGAGTTGGAGTGATGCGAATTGGGAGAGAGAAAAGGTGGTGGCTAACTGAGAATAGGGGCTACTACTCAATGGACGCGTGGCTAAGCTAGACTAGTGACAGTGGGTGGCACGCACAGAGGCACAGACGAAACCCATGAGAGAGAGGGACAAAGTACTGGATGGCACGGATTGGGAGCTATGACCGTGACTAGAGGGAATGGAAGGCATAACCATGTGGAGCAACGGTGGTGGCAATGGGAGGCGGTGATGCAATCCACAAGTGCCACACCGAGGAAGGAGAAAGGACAAACAAAACAAAAAAAGAGAAGGGAGAAGAGGAGCTGCGGGGCACCCGAGGGAAAAGGGAGAAAGTCATGAAACCCTAGGGTTAAACACCCTCCTTACCCAAAATGACACCGTTCCATAGGGGTTGGGGAACTAGGCTCAACGCACGGGTTGGGCCCCAATTACCCTACTTCCACACCAACTCAGTCCAAAACCCATCAAACACTAATAACCCACTATCCTACCTACTTGGGCCTTAGTTCTCACCAAAGAAAAGGAAAAGAAGTAATTAAAATACATAAAGCAAAACTTTTGGATTTCACAATGTGATCAATAATGTAGTTTGATTTTCCATGAAAATTTACTTACATACATATATATATTTATATATATGCATGTACATTTCTTAGGCAACTGTCCATAAGATTACCGATTAAGCGGATAAACTATGCTGCTAACTGAGTACGTCTGCACTTATAACCAGTAACATATGACCTAGATATTCAAAATACGATCGGTTCTTTGTAAGGAAACAATACTTCGGAAGTTAATAATGGAACTCCCAATGAATTGGGAAAATAACAAACAAAATCAGTGGTTAGATCTATTTCAACATGAAGGGTGACAAGAAAAAACCAGAAGATTGAGTACTTAATAACTATACTAGCTTTTCTTTCCTAAATCAGATATTTAAGTGCTTTGGAAATGTGTAAGATCTTTTGACAGATTTGCAATGCAACTACAATATTTCCAGGACTCTAAAAGGGATCATGGAATTCTAAAGAAAATATTCGGGAAAATATTTCTTGGAGAAAGTTTCAGATCAACCTCCTATTTTCTGCGACATTCAATACATTCTTCCAACTCTTGAAACTATATGTATTCGGTATTAATGTCGATCTTACACATCACGGTTAATGGTGATCAGATATTCTTGATAAATATATATACTATAAAATGATGGGATATTGGTATTTGATAAAAACCAAAAACCCTAAAAATATTGTTCTCCTCCTCGATCTTTCTATTTATCCCAGACGACGTAGACGTTAACGCGTACTCACAATCTTCTAACCTCAAAGTTGCTTACCGAGTGGAGGGAAAGGCTCCTCCCTCTCTCTCCCCTACTTCCTTTAAAATCACTTATTTACGATCTTTTATGATATATTATTTCTTCTTTTCTTTTAGGTCGAAAAATTATTTTTATATGGCTTTTCGATTATCTATGTGAGTGTGACACTTGCGTCCCATCATATCATTCCCCAAGCATCGATTCTCTCGACTTTTCTAGTGCAATGTGGGGAGCTCGCACACAAAAAAGAAAAAGAAAAATCTAACTAATAGAACAAATAGAATCATAACTAAAATAGAAGAAAAAAAAAATAAGTAAATAGGTTTTCTAAATCGAGAGATTAATATTAGCCCGATCAAAATAAGTTATGAAGATAAAAGATTAGAATTATCAAAAAACATTTGGCAAATATTAAAAAGAAAAAATATTCGATTACTTCGTAATTAAATTACATTTTTTTTTTAATTTTTGATTGAAAAACTATACATATATATCTTTATATGTATCATTATTATATTTATATATATAATTATTATCTTTGTACATATATATCTTTATATGTATCATTATTATCTTTAAATGTATCATTATCATATTATATATCTTTACAATTGACATCTTATTTGTTTTTATAATTATTTCCATCTGATCATCTTATCTCATCTAATTAAATTATTATAATTTTCTCAAATTTACACACAAATAAAATAAATAATTCAATTTTTTTAAATTACAAAATAATTTAATGGAGTCTTTCGTGATGTTACTCAAAACGGCACTATTTGCTATTACCTATTTGCCCTATTCACCCCATGCACCGCTACCGGCTTGTGAGCTCCCAAGCATCTATATAATCGTGTGCTCTGTCCATTAATGACCCAAACCCAGCTATTCACTTATCTTCTTGCTTTCCCCAACGATGATTCAAAGGTAATAGTGAAAGTGAAAATCTCAAACCCCTAGTAATTTGCAACCTCCGTAACCTTTTTAGTTTAGGTATAGTAAATACCTTAATATTATTTATTATTTTATTATTAATTTTACCTATTTTTATTATTATTCAATATTCTATCATTACCTTTTTATTACTATTTATCAGAATACCTAAAAATATTTCCCTGCCCAAACCTGCAACCATCTACTAATTATTGACTCACAATAAACCGCACCGTCGTTGACAAGTCTCTTCAAACAACAAAGGTCTGAACTTTTCTTTTTTTCCCTTGAAAGTAACTGTATTGAGGTGCCTCAATCAGAATGAGAATTAAAAAGGCTCCTAAAAATGATAAATCTGTGGCTTGTGTTGCACTCTCCTTGTGGGAGTTCCCTATCTATCAATCTGAAGCTAGCTAGCCACGTGAAGTTGTCCACCACATGGGTCTCTTGCCGTTTCTTATCCAAGTCATCAACATACAAATGAATGCTGTTTTACCACCAGCTCCAGCTTTAAGGTATACCAGGTGTCAAATGACGACATTGTGATGACTACCTATAGGACCGTAAACGACAAACACGTGTCTCAAAGATTTCGAAGTCTGACATTTTTATCTCTGATATCGGACCTTTGTTGTATTTGTAATACGATGGTAGGAAAAAAGTACATGGGAAACATAAGTTACCATCACTTAGATCTATGTCTAAAATTGGACATACTGACCATTTTCTATTCACCTTCTTGTCGTTTTGATTTGTTTATTCTCTCCAACTGTCTGTCACGTTGCCAAAAACAGAATCAAACCCCCACTAAAAGGAGAGCTTCATTTCAGAAAATCGCTTAACCCAAAGCAGTCTGCGGTGACTTGGGGAATCATGGGATTAGAAACTGCACAAGTTGCTCGATCCAGGAGTAGTACTACTTCCTAATGCATCATGGCCTCCATGATTTTATTAGGGTTTATTAGAAACTGCACAAGGCTTCTTTTGTTTTTGCATATAAAATAAGTTGAGATAATTAAATAAAATATTATTATAATTTATATTTTTAATATTATTTTTATTTTAAAATTTAAAAAAATTAAATTATTTATTTTATTTTGTGTGAAAATTTAGAAAAGTTATAATAATTAGATAAATTAAGATGAAAAATTTTGAAAAAGTGAACGATTTAGTTTGTGAGAGTTGGAAATTGAGATCTGTGAACATTATTTATCAGTATATGATAATAAAGTTTATGCATGTAATATGGCCAATAGGAGCTAGAAATTATGATCAGCAAGAAATTAAGAAAGGAAATATCAAGAAAATAAGTGAGGGAATCTTCATACGTACATTTGATAGAGTGATAATCTCCAGATATAAAATCTTGATGCAAGTGATATATATCCCAAACTGGAATCCTCGAGATGCAAGTGATCTAAGGCAATGGAAGAGGGTCTCCAACTACAAGAACAGTACCGCTCAATCCAAGAAAGGTTGAAACTCATTTGATCAACAAAGCAAAACCATGTGATTTCCTTCTCCACGAGGACAATCTTCTATATTGGATCGATGAGATGTCCAGCCTTAACTTGGAAACCCTCAACGAAGACTTTCCACTTTAGGAATGTGATCTGTCGCACTGTCAAAAATGCGAAAACGTTTAACTCCTGAAATGATGAAAGCTGCCTTTCAACGTCCTCATTATTGGCTTTTCTTTCCGAAGGTTCCTGATCATGTCTCTGCTTATTGTGTCTTATTTATAAGAGTCGACAATTAATGCTATTTAGCCCATGAATTAACGCTCGAATTTTATTTTATTAGATGTTTATGAATACAAATGAGTTATGATCTAATTTTTTTTTATTCATAAACGCTCATGAATTACTGCTCACCACTACAACAAAAAATTGTTATTGGGAGGACGATTTTTGTTTGGGATGAAATGAAAATCATCCCAAAAAATGTCATGTAGGGATGAAAAATTTCATTCCTAATAAAATAACCATTTGAACATCAACCAAAAACGTTCAAACAAAATAAAATAAACATTCTAACAGATATTATAAATGGCAGAATGAGAATTTGGCACGTTAAGTGACAAAATTTACCGGAACATTGACTTACCGTTCGAACGAATACATTACTCAATGTTCGAACGTAAAATAAAGAGTTTGAATAGAGATTTATTGTAGAAATATCTAGACGTATTGGAGAAACATTCAAACGTAATATATTCTATTCAAATGGTTACATAATTTTTACAATTATTGATGGCAACAAAATACCTTACTTTATTATGAATAAATATTTAATTTATATAAAAAATTTGCAATTAAATAATAGGAATAATAAAAAATAATAATTAATTTAGAAAAGACAAAAATGATTTAATTCATAATTAAATTAAATTTACAAAACACAAAATATTGTCTATACAAAAAATAAAAATAATGCAAATAATAGATATAGACTACTACGATCTCAACTCTCTACACACATCCTCGACTACCGCCAGGCATGTCTCTAGCTTTATCAGCTGAGTACTGATCATGACCTGAGTTGCAGATATGACATCAATTTATGTATGTAAGTTAGAGATGCTAGTATTAATCTTTGTACATAAGTCATAGATGCTAGCATTAATCTCTATAGGTAAGTCAGCGATGGCAATACGAATCTCCGTACGTATGGCATCAATCACCACTGATGTCTGTCCGTGGATTTCTACACGCACTATATCTGCCATCTCCTCGAGTAGATGTGCATGATGCCTTGACCTGCATGGATGTCTCACCAGTCGATACTCCATGATTTCTTGGGGGTGCATCTCCCTGAGTATCGGCCGGGCTTGGAATAAGACAACGAAGACGAAGTCTCGAGTGACCCATTCTTCGTGACAAAGTGAGGAGTTAATTGGTCCAATCAGCTCTCAGACATGATTTGCAATATCTAGTAGGACCTTGACATGTAGCAGAAATTGTGTGATCAGGATCCCAAATGACAGTATATCTGTCGTAATGTACTGGGTCTCTGATCGAATTCTAGTGAATATATAACCCACTAGGTCGATAGGCATCCCACGAGAGACGCGTATCATAAATTTCGCTTGATTCATGTCAACCTCTGTCTTGTGCTGTCGATGATCAATGTTGTTGGCGATGATCAAGTTCATAATATTGAAGAAACTAGAAAGATCTGCTTGTTTGATGCTTTTCGTCCCATCATAAGGAGGAGCATTCGGAGCAACAACCAACTGCCTCACCTTATGATCAGAGGGGCCATCGAGTACATCTCTATCAGAGCCCTCGTCCTCAGCCGTCTCTCCATCACCCTTAATTGAAGGGTCCCTCGACACCACATTTGGATACACTGTGCACAATCTTGGAATACCAAATAAATCGGCAAGTCTATATGCTAAAAATGTAACTGAGGCTCTGTGGACCGAAAAAATATATGCATCATCGTCATCTTGGCTGGAACGACCAAGCTCTCTATAAAACTTGCCGACGATCTCGATATATGAAAGAAGGTCCCATGCTTTGTCCTTCTAGTCGAGGATTGGTGTGCAACCATGCTCAAAGAATACAGTTGAAAAGAAACGACCCTCCTAGAGAAGATCCTAAAAGTTAGAGATCTTCACCTGACATTCCAACAAAATAGTCCTATCTCGAATTGCTGTAAGGTTGTCCTGGTCTGCCATGCTTTTCTACCCTATAAGACATTGACATTGTCAACCTGAAATTTTAAAAAAACAATTAAGAAAAATAGTTATAAAATATCATACATAAACCTCACAAAATTATATACTAATTAATATAATTTAAAACCATTTTGTGTTATATTGTTCAAATAAATAATTAAACCTTCGAACCGTACCAAAAATTTGAAATGGTTACAAAATCGTTCAAACATTATTAAAAGCATATAAGCGTTCGAATGTCAAACATATGTGTTCGAATGCTTTCGATCGATCACTCAACCATTTGTGACATGAGTCACAACCGTTCAAACAAGAAAACATTGTTTAAACACTTTTGATCGGTCACTCAACTGCTCAAGATAAGTCACAACCGTCCGGACTAATAAACCATTGCTTGAGCAGTTTTTGGATTGAGCTCAACAATGGATGAGTAAACTCGGTGTCCATTGAAACATTCATTTGTTCTTCCAAAATAATACACATACAAGGCCAGGATGTGCATAAAGGCATCCAGACCTTGTGTCTTTTGACCACCTATGGTATATATTGATGAAAACTATTCATTTTCCTATTTTCTATAAAAAAAATAAATAAAAATAACACGGAATAAACCTATTAAACGTTATTAAGTTTTGTACCTCTTTACTGTAAGTGGTATTTGACTGTGGCGGTGACACGGCAGAGAGAGGAGCATTCAACGACGTACGTGGAGGGTTTAGAGAGAGAGAGAGAGAATGCGATTGAAGGGAAGTTCAGATGTGGTTTAAACATGTTATACCATTCGAACGTATGTTTTACGTTTGAACAATACTATTCAAACGTTAAAATGAAATGTTCGACTGAAGTTTCATACAAGGTACTCCAATATTTACCGTTCGAAGAGTACCTCGTATACATTAATATACTACTAACAATAAAGCTTGGAAAACGATAGTATGACTCCCAAATGTGCCTTGTATAGTATATTTTTTGTTTTTTGTATTTTTGTATTTTTTCTTAATGGTTAAGGAATTGACTATTAGTGAATTTATAATATACTTCTATGTACTATGCTACAATAGTACTATACAATAATATTAATAAACTACTATATTATGTACTAAAAGAATACCTTAATTAATATACTATACTGCACTATACTAGACTACACTACACTATACTATGCTATATTATACTATACTATAATAGACTACACTATAGTCTAATACTATATATATATATATATAAAAATTAATTAATAACCTTATAAATCACTATAACTATATTATAGTATTAGTATATATATTATACTATACAAAATTGTAATATACTATATATAAATAAAATAGTGATATACTACACTAATCTATACTATACTATATAATAATAAACTATATTATATTATACTACACTATATTATACTATACTATACTACACTATATTGTACATATTATACTATACTATACTATACTATACTATACTATACTATTATGTTATGATCTTAAGGGTTAAAGGCTTAATCGAATTAGTATCCAACGATTTTAGGGCTTTTAGATCAATGGTTGGGTCTTTAATAATTAGTATCAGAGTAGAGACCATGTCACCAGTTCAAGTATGGAGAGGGCGACATGTATGGGCATGGTGTTGAGTCATTGAATACTGATAGATGAGCGAAGCCACCACAAGGGAAAGGGCTACCACCGGGTTAGTGTCGATAGAGTGGGCCGCTGCGGATGTCAAACTAGGAAGCATGGTCGAATGTTATGATCTTGAGAGTTAAAAGCTTAACTGAATTAAGATCCAATAGTTTTATGGCTTTTGAATCAATGATTGGGTCTTCAACACTATACAATACAAACTATACTATATTATACTAATACTAAACTTATAGTATACTACACTATACTATACTATACTATACTATACTATATATATATATGATAGTGTGTATATTATAATATATATATATATATATATATGATAGTATATATATTATAGTATTATACTATGCAAGTATTAATAGAGCATTTATAATATACTTCTATGTACTATATTATAATATGATATACTAAACTATACTATACAATACTAAACTAACTAAACTAATATTTTTTATGACAAATATACTAAACTAATACTAATACTTTTTTTTTTATAGGAAATAGACTTCATTTCATCCATGAAGGAAGTTCAACTGTGACAAGTCAATACAGAGATTAACTCTGAATACAAGCCAAACTACACATCTATTGTACACCTCCCCCTGCACACAAATTTCTTTACAACGGGTATTGTTTTAACTTCTAGAGACTCTCATAAGAGAGTATCGCTCTCTATAATAAACAAAAATAAAACCATCCCCCACCTCCAAAAGAGGTGGGGTATCCAACCACCCCATCCAAACCCTACTATGGACATAAGTCCAATGGCTTATTTCTTTTATTAATAAATAAACATACCAATGTTACAAAATTACAAAATCCCTCATCCTCTAAAAGGAGGAGAAGGAGACAAAACACACCAACTCTAAATAAACAACACATGGACTGAAGGAACGCATGGGCCCAGCCTAAAGGTCCGACCGATATGCAAAGTGGGAGGGCAGCCCTTAGGGTTTCATCTTTATGTTCATTGTCGCCACCCTTGTTCAAATATATTTTTCCCTTTTTTTTTCCTTTTCTTCTTCCTCCTCCATTGTTTGATCTTCTTCCTCCTTCGTCCGATCTTCTTCCGCCACCCATCTCCGCACGAGCTTCTGCAGCCTCCACCTGGGCTTCGAACATAGCATCCTCCACCATCCCTCTCACCCAGCGTCGGCTTCGCCCACCCTAGCACCCATCGCGGCCACACTAGCACCCATCGGACATAACGACCACCCATCGCACAAGCATGAACACATGGCATCCTCACACCTTCACACAGCACAATGGCACCTTCACAGCACAAACGCAACTTCGTACGACACAGTCGTACCTTCGCACTACATAGGACCATCGCACAACATCTCACGACACCATCGTAAGGCACCATAACGACACCATCTCGTGCGAGTTTCCTGGTCCTTGCAGCTCAAATGCTCAAACCCAGCACCAGCGGCACCATGCGAGGATACGTTGAGACTGGGATTGGTCAGTGCCTTTGTGGGTTTTTGAAGGAGAAACAGATACAAAAAATGAAAAGAAAAGAGAACGAAAAATAGGCTGAGACTGGGATCACCAAGACGTGTACCTCTTTTATTAGACCTAAATAAAACACAAAAATTAAAACCAAAACCTAAGAACGCAAACAGGGAGGAAGAATGCAAACAAGGAGGGGGTGAGGAGGTGAGAGCGTTGGCTCCTCCCCCTCAAGCTAGGTGTAGATGGTGGAAGTTTTTTAGAGAGAAGTAGGAAGTTCTCTCTCTAAAAACTATAGATTGATCTCTAATACTAATACTATACTATACTAAACTACACTATACTATACTATACTATACTATACTATACTATACTATAATATACTATAGGTATTTTGTTGTTTATTGGATTATTTGGAATTGCATTGAAGGTAAAATTTCTTACTCCTACTCATTTTATATTTATATCTATGATTGTTTGTTTGTATTGCCCATGATTGTGAGGTTGTCTTTGTGAATAATTACTGTATTTTGAAGAGTTCATTTATTGATATTGTTCTACGTTCGAGTCTAGAAACTAGGTTCTAACCGTTCAAACAATATCTATTACCATTTGAACGGTCATTCCGCATTCATACATTATATATATATATAATGTATGAACGGTCATTCCGCATTCAAACATTCGAACGTATATACGTTCGAATGTGAATTTCCATTACAGAGTACATGGAGTACTCTAATTAAGTTACAAATTAAATTTCAAAAATGTAATTTAAATTATCACACAATAGATCATCAAAAAAATAAATATAATGAGAGCATAATTATTACTTAAAAACATAATAGATAATAGGATATGCACTAACTCAATAGACCAACATAATAATAAACTACAATTAATAGCTAAAAGGATTTAAGAAAATCATATAGCAAAAATAAATAGATTTCAGAAAATCATATAGCACAATTGATTACATTTAAAAAAATCATATAGCACAATTCAATAAATTTTAAAAAACTCATATGGCACAAATGATTAGATTTAAGAAAATCATATAGTACAATTAAATAGATTTACGGCAGGTTTGGAGATGAGAAATTCTCCAAAATTCTCATTTCATCTAAACTCATCATTACACCTTTTTCAAATTTTCATACAAAATATATTAAACAATTCAACTTTTTCAAATCCCAATACAACTTTTTCAAATCTCAATTCAACTTTTTCAAATTCTAAAATTAAAAAATAATATTTTAAACTTTAAAACAAAATACAAAATTCTCATCTCACCCCCCCAAACCTACCCTTAAGCAAATCATATAGCACAATTATATAGATTTAAGAAAATCATATAGCACTATTGAATAGATTTAAGAAAATCATATAGCACAAATGATTAGATTTAAGAAAATCATATTGCACAATTGATTAGATTTAAGAAACCCATATAGCACAATTATATAGATTTAAGAAAATCATATAGCGCTATTGAATAGATTTAAGAAAATCATGTAGTACAATTAAATAGATTTAATAAAATCTTATAGCACAAATGATTAGATTTAAGAAAATCATATAGCACTATTGAGTAGATTTAAGAAGATCATATAGTACAAATGATTAGATTTAAGAAAATTATATAGCACAAATGATTAGATTTAAGAAAATATCTCACAATTAAATAGATATAAGAAAATCATATAGCACTATTGGATAGATTTTAAAAAAACAATATAGCACAATTAAGTAGATTTAAGAAAATTATCTAGCACAATTGATTAGATTTAAGAAAATTATATAGCACAATTAAATCATATAGTTAAAAAATAGTACCTAAATTATATAATTCTTGATATATCTATTGTTTGATATACTCTTGTATCCTAAATTATTGTTGTGTATTACTTCCGTGTCTTGTATTTTGCATTAAAATAAACCTTAGACTCATACGAGAGTTATTAATCTCATTGAATGATTGATTGATAACTTTTGAATTGTTTATAGTGGATAGTTTGGTATTATAAGATCATTCTTGAAAACTACCCAATTGCATCTGTTCGTGTCTGAAATTATGATTTTGGTAGAGTCATCCCTTGTTGTTCTCCGGATTTGCATTTTCAGCGAGGGTGCACCAATGTGTTACCCTTCGATGCACACAAACAAACAAGCATATTTGTATAACTATGGGGAGATACTGCCGAAATTTCGTTCGACATGACAGATAATTATTGATAGGTTGGCGACTATGATTGTAATAATCCGCTCCTTTCTTTCTCGATTGGTCATGAGTCTTATCTACACGTTTTTAATATTGAAGCCGTGTATTAAATATAGCTGTTGATTTTTAAAGTATGCCAGTGTTTTAAAGCTTTTGAATATTTTAAATGCCCTGGAAATTATGGGGTATTTCCAGTGTTATTGAACCAAATCTATTTTAAGTAAGATAATTATAATATTTTTAAAGAGCTCCAAAAATATTATAATTATAGAAAATCATTTTATTAAAATGATTTCAGTTATTTAAAATATTATGGGATTTAAATTATGTTGAAAACTCTAATTAATTAGATGGTTTTATTCTTTTAAAGATATTAAACAAGACTTCATCATTTTTATAATGATGAAAGAATATTATTTTATAAACTAAAGTTTAGTTTAAATAATATTCTATCTTAATTCCTCTTAGTGCTTTTAGTTAAGTTAACGTTTACGCATTTTCAAATCAGTATTTAAAATCCATCGTTAGATTGTCTTGAAGGCCCCAAAATGAAGGGTTTGGTTTAAAACCCTTGCTCCCTCTCTTTCTCCCTCACTTTTTCCTTCCTTTTCTCTTTCCTCCCGTTCTCCCTCCAACGCGGTTTCCCCTCTCCCTCACCCGATCTCCTCTCTCAGCCCAGCCCAGCCACCACGCACCACCACCTGCAGCAGCTCCCCCTCACGCCGGTGAGCACCATCCCACCAAACACAGCCCCTCACGGCAGTCCCTCTTCCCCCACACAAACCCTCTCTCCTCTCAAGTTCCTCACTTCGCACGGCCGTAGCACCTTCGTCAGCCGCTCCCACGGCCACTGCAACACCACCACCAGAAGCTCCTCCTCCCACCGATGACTTCCCCTAGCCACCCCCATGCCCAGCCAAGCCTCCCTCCTCCCACACGCTCTCTCACTCTCTTATGGGTGTTCCTCCACCTCACGGCTAGATCCACTGCCTCCAGCCACTGTGCTACCGCTCCATCGCCACCATGCCCCTCCACGGCACCTCCTGTAATGCCCCGTTCCCGAAAGTCCGAAGAGTTAGCTCCTATTACTAAAGAACATCTCCAATAATCAAAAATAAATAAACAAAAACTCCAGAAAATACTTAACTTATTTGTTTTCAATCCAAAAATCTGTGTCCCTCCATAGAAATACTAAACAAAAATCTCAATAAAATAAAATAAAATAGCATCCCACAAACATTCAAATTATTCATAACTTGATGTACCAAAATAACCGCTAAAGATAAAACTACTAAATATGATCCTCCAAAATACTTGTACCCTTAGCACTCATTCGTCTATGATCATCAAACTTTTCCAATACTTCCTACTCTTATTCTCCAGTTGAATTATAAAAATATCTAAAAAATGTTATGAAGATAGGGGTGAGTTATCAACAACTCAGTAAGCAGAGAACATATGCTAGTATGTAAACATAAGCATTTTCATAGAGTTTAGAATGCAGAAACAAAACATTTCAGTTTCAATATGCAAATCTCAAAAATACATATTATCAGAAAATCAGAGCGACACTTCAAACATTTCATATTCAGAAACCAACTTTTCATATTCAACAACCCCTTTGGCACAACATGACTGAACATCTTCATATTATCATATCATATCAGAACATCATATTAGAATAGATGTCATGTTTAACCCCCTTGGTAGGGTTGTACATTCTGCAGAAAGTCAAGCAGAATATAAATCACCATGTTATCAAAGCGATTGCATTCAGAACAGAGACCACTATTATATCTCATGGTAGGGCCATTGGTCACTCTTATATCCCGTGATAGGGCTAGAGGTCACTATTGTATCCCGTGATAAAGCCAGATGTCACTATTATATCCCGTGATAGGGCCACATATCAGAGCAAAACAGAATCAGAATCAAAGTCAGAATAGAATCAAAAAGTCATGCCAAAGGTTTTTTATATTCCACATCATATCAAAACAGAGTACTGAAATTCAGATCATTTCACATTTTTAAAACAGATTCAGAACATCTTCACATCACATGCAAAGTTTATCAAATTTTTATATTCTCTCATTTTTTTTCTCAATTCAATAACAGAATGCCAAAGATAAGCTCATGTCTATATCAGTCATGCCAGAAAATACTTTATTCTTATACAGAATTTCATGAGTAATGCAGAACAAATAACTAAAGTCATTTCAGATTTCTTTTCATAACAAAACATGCATGTTTTCCAAGATGGACCTCAGTTTATTTCATTTTATGCAAAGTTTAGCATATGAACCCCACTTACCTGAACTTCTTAACTTATCAGAATTTCTCCATAGCAGTATTGAACAAAAATCAATCGTCAGTACCTATAGAAAATTCATGCAACTTGAATAAATCTCCAATTGAACAGTTACTTCATAATTACACTTGAAATACCTATTTTAATACCTCAAAAACTTAAAATTTCCCTTAACTCTAAACTACCATCACTCTCTAAATTCATCAGTGTCTACTTAATAACTCCGACTAAAACATTAAATCCTAACTTAATTAATGGTGTAATCAAACTACAAAATTTAATACTAGATAATATAATTATACCAAAATATTTTAAATTAAACAACAACTTTTATTTAATAAACTAGATCATATCTAAAGTGTTTAAAATAAAATTACATCATTATCGTTTACTTTTGAAATAAATCTTTACTTAAGAACAATTACATTACTTAAATGATTTCTGTAAACATAAATAAAATAGAGTCCACTAATACATATTAAAAGTTTAAAACACACTAACACAGCTTGTAACTCAAATGGTAATAATGTAACATCATCTCAATTAATATATGCTTGGCCAACTATACGGTAAGCTTCAGTAGAATATTTTTTATTTGAAAACATGTTCATAATACGTGAAAATAAGGTTTACGTGGCAGAGGCTCACCGTGAGGGAAAGGAACGTGCGACGGTGAAGGGAGCTGGTTGAGGTCGGCGGTTGTGCGAGAAGCGGTAGGGCACTGGGTGAGAGAGAGAGAAACACGATGTGAGAGAGCAAAATGTGAGGGAGAGAGATGAAACTCACTTTGAGATGCGACGGACTGAGGGTGGCACAGACGAAGGTTTCTGTGGCCCGTCTAGGCGGTTTCCAGCGAGAACAGTGGCTGCCCTACCTAAGCAAGAAACCAAAACCAAAGGCTCTGTGTGGCTGAGCACTCAGTCGAAGTTAACGTTGGGCACGGAGCAGAGAGACGCGGTGGAAGCTAGCTAAGGGTGGTGAGTGCGACGGCCAGTCACGAGGAGAAGGACACACGTGGCAATGGTCTGGATAGGGGTTGATGGCGGCATCACTAGGCTGAGCAGCGTCGAACGACGACAAGCAGAAAATAAAACTGCTCTGTTTTCGGGGACTAGTACAGAGGTATCTTTGGTGTTTGTTTGACTGTGGAGGAGGCAGGGTGGCAGGGTAGTGGGAGTTGTTCCACGGTGGCTAAGAAGGGGTGCAACGTTGGTGGTGCAGGGACGGCTCTGTGCGGGTGGTAATGCAGAGGCAGCGGCAGCGGCAAGGCTACTTGGGGTTCACGATTTGCCGAAGGGCTGGGCGATGGGACTATCACACGGTGGTTTTTGAGTGGAAGAAAAAGGCAGTTATGTGAATGAGGTGATTCACTGGAAAACAAATTAGGATGCGACAACTTCTTTTGCAGGAGAGAAAAACGTTTATTTATAGAGTTGATTGGAAAAACCTAGATGAGAACAAAAAGAGGGTAACCGTGCGTGAGAGACGTGCATTGCATGAAACATGGAACGTACCTGACATGGAAATTGGTTCCTGGCTTCATGGGCTTGGGTTGGAGCGTCGATTGGGCTTTTCCTTCAAGATTTTGGACTCCCGATTCAACCTCTAAAAATAATCTAACTTGTCCCACCAATTTTTTCTTGGCCCAAAAAAAAAAGATTTCACCTAATCCAAAAAAAAGATTTATTGATTCTAACCTAATTAGCAAGCCCATTAAAAATATATTCATCAAAAATAAAATTTGGGCCCGTAGTCAATTTCAAAAATGCTCGTTAATCTCAAGTGGGCTTTTCACCTGTAAAAACCAAAAATTTTAGAGAATAGCTTGGTGCTAGACCTGGGTGTTACACCTCCTAAGCCCTTTCATGGCTAGCCTTAGTCCCCAGCCACCCCTAGCTTCACACACACCCTCATCCTCACTAGTGCACTGTACACGGCTAGATCTGCCGTGTTCCGCCCCTTGCCACCACAACAAGGCCATCATGAGCCCTTCCAAGACCACACCTAACTATTCCCACACTCAAACAGCCACCATACATAGTACACAGCCACTGTATGTGGTTAACCGCCATTGTATGTGGCCTTAGCTGCCACCCACGGACTCCCCACCATGTCGGCCACCCTCGCACAACCTAGATCTAGTAGCCAAAATCTTAGATCTAGTCCCCAAGATAGTCCCATTGTAAGGTCACGGTAATGACTGCTACCGCCCAAGCTAATGGCTTCCAACGCCACTGGCCATGTCGGCAACGCACGAGTTATCCCGTCGATGGTATAACTCTCTTTCATTTTATCCTCGTTATTATATTAGTTAGTTGGTTAGGTTATGGACTGTGCTATTAGTAAATGTAAAGTTTGTTGTGTAGTGTAAGTGAAGTATTGGGCGTAATTGGGAAGTGTGCTGTGTAATGCTATGGACTGTGCTGGGAAGTGTGGTTGTGAAATATGTGCTGTAATGGTGACATGGCCTTGTGTGGATTGGGAAAAGTACATGTAAAGTATATTCTCGTGGCGTAGCGTGGAATAAAGAGAGTATACGTGAAATATACCTATTTGGCATAACGTGGAATGGGAAGAGTACACATGGAGTGTGCTCCATGCGGTAGAGCGATGCACCATATGGCGTGTATGCTGTAGTGGTGATATGGCGTAACGTGTGTAAAGGGAGTACATGTGGAGCGTACTCCATGTGGTGGAGTGATGCACCATATATAGCGTGTATGCCGTAGTGGTGATGTGGCGTAGCATGTGTGAAGAGAGTACACGTAGAGCGTACTCTATGTGATGGAGTGATGCACCATATGGCGTGTATGCCATAGTGGTGATGTGGCATAGCATGTGTGAAGGGAGTACACGTGGGGTGTACTCCATGAGGTGAAGCGATACACCGTGTGGCCTATCGCAATTTTGATAGTTACGTAGTTGATGAGCATAGAGCGTGATGCGTAGTGTCGAGAATTGTGGAACAGTGTCCAAAAATAGCTGTGATGTGGTATGTAGTTTGAGGTGACAGGTGTCACCGTGTAATTGACTTATTGCTAGGAGTATGTGTGAAGTGATAGAATAGTGTAAGAGTAGCACAGCAGAAGTATAACTGGGGAATGCCATGAAGTGACATGGTTAAACAAGAAGTCGTGCTTGTGATGAGTGAGGAGTTAGTGTAAGAATGACGTAACAGGAACGTGACGAGATGTTACAATGTGACAAAAGTACGTAAGGGACTCATGATGAGTTAGGAGTTGGCGTAGAAGTGACGTAGTGGGATGTCAGGTGACGTGATAAGGTCACAGTGTAGCTTGGGATGGTGGAAAGTGATGTATGTATTGTCTAGGTTGGGATGCGTGACTTTGTCTCTCTGAGTCATGCATCGTAATGAGGTTAATAAGAAGAATAAGATGAAGGTCTTAGTCGCTTAACCCTAAGATGAATCATGAGTTCACTCTAGTGGATAAGCACTCGAAGTAGAAAGTTGAGTTTGGAAGAGATAGTGACTGTAAGTGGATCCCCGAAGGTTTTAACATAGTAAAGGGTATGTAAGAACCCAGGGATAGAATGAGAGTGTTTCAAGTGAAGTATAGATCTATTTCTAGTTTAAGTTATAGAAAATGACGTCAAGATTATGTGTATGCATGTAGGTTGCCATTTGACACGCACATAAATGGACTGCATTATATGAAAGTAGCATGGAGTTTAGCTAAGTATTACGTTCATACTTTTCTAGAGTTTTCTAAATGATATGAAAATGAAGAAAAAGAAATATTTCTCTTTACGATGCTTTATGAAACGAAAGGACATGATGTTTTATGAAAAGCATGCTAAGTGTTTAAAGGTATACGTATGTATGACCCTTCTTGGTAGCCCATTTTTATGCAGCCAAAGTATTAATTGTATGCATGTGAATGGATGACTATATGTAATATCTATTGTATGTATTTTCATGAATGAGATGTCAGGCTTATGCCTTATGTTTTAAGCGATGCTTTAAATGACACAAAGAAAGTAACTGATACTTTATGGATGCCATGAAAGATAATGTTTAAGCTCATGCTTTTAAATGACGCTTTTCCATGAATGAACTGTTAAATGAAAGGACTAAAAAGGAAAGGACTGAATAAAAGAAAGGAAATGATTGAAAAGAAATGAATGTTTTAATGTATGAAAATATGTAACAACCATGACTGAATGAAAGGGTACCAAAGGACTAAGCAGATTGCAACGTCGGGTAAGTAGTATTGGTAGTGCACTCAATGCTTCCCCCTCACTAAAAGGGATTCACAACCTGTGGCCATGGGTGGAATCCAGCTCCAAAAGAAGACCACTAACCCCAACACACGGGTCGTAACAATGTGTACTGACCAAAGAAAAGTGATAAGAAAGAATGTATGAATGCATTGAACTCTTTAAGAAACAAAGGCATTCACGGGAGAAATTTTTTAAGAAAAGAAACCCTTTTTTTAGAAAAACTCCGCCTAGTGATGTTTCCAAAATGAATGTAAGTCTTATGTATGTATAACATGTATGGAATGATGAATGGATGAATGAAAACCTATGTTAGTATATTTTAACTAAATGAAGTAATGCTTACTGAGTATTTGACTCATTTTAATTTTTATGTATGCCCCTCCCCCACAAGAACTAAATCAGTAGAACGCGTCAGAAGGAACACGACCCAAGGAGAAGAGCATGGAAGTCTAGGTATGAGAGTTTTAATTGTATGCAAGACCATTTTATTTTAAGATTTATGTTTTTTGCTGTAAAACTCTTTTATTCTCAAACATATTTTATTTTATAACGTAAAGTCATGCACCCTGGGTATGGAAGTAAAAATTTTAAAAGGATCAGTAACTCTCATCTCTTTTTCTCTAAAACTATTTTATAAAAGGTCTCACCACAAGGACAGGGAGTTACAATGATCTTACAATCCCAAATTAGATAAGAGCAACTACATGGTCAAAGGAAGAAATTGGACAATATGTTAGATACATGCTTGCTTGTTGATGTGCACGTGACTATTTGTAATAGGGTATTAGGCATGGATAAATGTTGGATGCGAGTTAGAGATCGCTTGGGTGAGGATTACAATTTATATACTTAAGGTGTTAAGAAATTCTTGGACTTCGCATCCTGTACAGTTTATAGTGATAGGCATATTAGATGCTTATGCCGACAATGCAAGAATTTGTGTTCTCATAAAATAGACTTGGTGAGAGAGCATCTATTTGTCAAAGGTATTGACAAGGGTTATACTGATTGGGTCTTACATGGCGAACCATATCCAACATCATTCAAGCCACCATATGAAGAAGAAGACATCGATGAGGATGTATAGTCAGAGGTTGTTAGTGATAAATATGATGAGGATATGTAGCAAATACTGGGCGACATTGATGCGGGAATGTTTATGGATGAAGGTGATACAAACACATCAAATTCAAATGATGTGAGCCAAAACACTTTCGTACACTGGAATGATTCACAGCATGAGTTATATCCAAAATGCAGAAAGCATAGTAAGTTGTCATTTATAGTTAGACTACTTCACATAAAATCCATGTGTCGATTATCAATTAAGGCTATCAATATGTTACTTGAGTTGTTTAAAGAGACACTTCCATCAAACAATATTTACCTCATAACTTTTATGAAGCAAAACAGTTGAAGCAAGGACTTGGGTTTGATTACAACGTAATACATGCATGTAACAATGATTGTGTATTATTTTGGTGAGAGAATGAGTAATTGAATGAATGTCCCATTTGCTATGAATCAAGATGAACATCTTAGAAATAGAATGTGCTACGAAAGGTCGTAAGCCACTTTCCAAAAATGCCTAGATTAAAATGGTTATTTGTGTCACGTGCAACAGATGTAGACATGACATGGCACTAATCATCCAGAGTCAGGAATGATGGTGTCTTGTCACATCCTGCTAATTCTCAGGTTTGAAAGGAATTTGATTTGGAACACCCATGGTTTGCTGAAGAATCTCGTAATGTGCAACTTGGGTTGGCAACAAATGGATTTAATTCATTTGGGAACATGAATACTAGTCATAATACTTGGCCAGTTGTATTTATGCCATATAATCTACCACTGTAGAAGTGTATAAAAGATCCATATTTCAAAATGAGTTTACTCATTCCAGGTCTGAGATCACCTACGGGAAATGATATAGATGTACACATACAACTATTGATTGTAGAGTTGAAATATTTGTTGGAGAATAGGATCCTAACATTTGATTCATCAATAATAAAGTCGTTCGAGATGCACGTTGCCATATTATGGACAATAAACGATTTTCCTGCTTATGGAAACTTGTCAGGTTGGAGTACTAAGAGAAAAATAGCATGTCCAACTTGTAACAAACATACCTAATCTAAATGACTTACGTATAGGAGGAAACTATGCTTCATAGGTCATCATCAATTTTTACCTAGTGACCATAAATGGTGTGGAAATTCTAGGATCTTTGATGGCACTGTTGAATGGGGCCATCCTCCACCATATTTTCTAGCCAAGATATACTTGCACAATTTGTAAATATCGATTATAATGAATTTGGTAAAAAATAACGAAAGAGAAAATGAACTTCAAATGAGTTGAATTTGACAAAAAAAAGTATATTTTTCGAATTCCCATATTGGTCGACTTTAAAATTGCTGCATAGTCTCGATGTTATGCACATTGAGAAAAATATATGCGAGTTCGTGTTGGAAACTTTGATGCCAATTGAAGACAAAACGAATGATACATTAAACTCACCAAAGGATCTGAAGCGGTTGGGAATAAAACTAGGAAAGCACTTGAATCAAAGTTGTTCGTCTGTTTACATGCCGATTGGGTGGTATACATTGTCAAGGAAAGAAAGTGCTATATTTTGTGAGTGGCTAATGAAGATTGAATAACCGGACGATTATGTCTTGAAGCTTACAAGGTATGTACAAACAAATGACTAGAAAATTATTGGATTAAAAAATCATGATTGTCATATATTTTTACAATGTATTATTCCTATTGGTATGCATGGGTACTTGACGAGAGATGTGCACGTGGCTTTGATTGAGTTTGGTGCATTTTTTAAATACTTATGTTCTAGAACATTGAATGTGGAAGTTTTAGATCGTATGGAATGAGAAATTGCTATAATATTGTGTAAGCTGAAGAGTATTTACCCACTATCATTCTTCGACGCCATAATTTACTTAGCCGTTCATTTGTCACGTAAGACTCGGCTTGCAGGACCAGTCCAGTATAGATGGATATATCCTATTGAATAGTTTATTGGGAAGTTGAAACACACATTGAGTAATAAGACCCGCCTAGAAGAGTCAATTGCAGAAAGATATATTGATAATGAGTGACATACATTCTGTTCCAAATACTTCCATGGAGTTGATCCAAGATTTGATCAGCTGGAAAGAAACTTTGTTGTTGACCAAGCAAGACCACGAAATGTGTTTTCTATGTTTTTCCAACAAATACATCTACTTGGTGCAACGCGTGGTTATAATTTGTGTGAAAAAGAGTTCGAGAAAGCTCAATGGTACGTGCTAAACAATTGCCCTGAGATAGAGAGCCACTTGAAATAAGTTGTCATTATTTGTTAATTAATATTGTAATTTACTACAAAAAATTATAAGATTATAAATTATTTGATAATCTTCCATTTCAGTGATCATATTAACATGCTCAAAGAATTAATAGTAAATGATATAAATTAGAAATATGAAGAGTTCCCCAAATGGTTTGAACAACAGGTAATGACATTACAGATGAAAGTTTGAATTACCAAAAAAATATTATGATTGTTTATTTTTGTATGTTTATGCTTTATTCAATATGTAGGTTGTAGAAATACATGCGAGTAATCCAAACGATATATCGAAAGAACCATATGCATTGAGACGTGGCCCCTCGAGATGCATTGCTCGATATTCTACATATATTTCTCGGAGAAGTAGGTATCACACAATGGATCAAGAATACTATAGGAAAATACAAAATAGTGATGTCTTAGTCGAAGGAAGTCATGACAGAGAAACATTGATTTTTATGGGGTTATTGTCAATATAATTAGAATGAGATATTTGGGGGAGCTTATGGTGTATCTGTTTAAGTGTAATTAGTGAAATTTTGAGCAATCCTCGAAGGGGAGTGCATGATTGTGAATATTTCTTAAGTATTAATATATCGAAAAAATGTATGAAGATGATCCTGAGTTAGGAAAACAATGGCGAGTAGTATAAAAGTTTTCTCCAAGAAATATATATGATGTTATCCCCGAGCCAGAGGGATAAGATGAAAAGAAGAAAATCTCTTTACTAAAGAAGCATACCATGAGAGTCAACCTGTCTTTAACTTGTTTGTAGATTTGAGCTAGTATGAGATGATTTTATTATAAAAGGAATATATTAAGGCTGAAATTATTGATGCGACATTTGAGTAAAATGTTGACTCATCTGAAGTATCTACAGATGATGAGGGTGAATGGTCAACTAAAATTGATACAGATGATTAATTGGTTTTGTGTTCACATGACACGTTTTGAAAAATCTTTTATGTAATGAATGTATCAGTGTTTTAAAATTATGCCACCGAAGATGAAGGAAGTTTGTATCCCATCTTTACCTGTTCCTAGCTCTCCGTCTGACTCACTACTAGAGATTAACTCTACAGAATAAAGTAAAAATCTTATAGTCATTTTGTTTCAATTAAGGTAATTCATACATATTACATCATTTTTAACTATCATTTACTTCGTTTCTATAATGAATATTTTATTCTTTAGAGTTAACAGTACAATCTCTCATCAAGGTCGAGGCACTACTAGAGACATGACGTTGGAAAAATATCGTAAAGTAGGTAGGATTAAGGTTAACATTCTTGATGAACATATTGGAAGTAAAGGACAAGCATCAGTTCAGCTTGCATCGCATGTGGGTGCTTTTACACGAACTTATACACCTTTGACTACAAGTTCATGGCAGAAAGTCCCTCAAGATGTGGAATAGCTTATCAAAAAGTGTTGTTTGGTAATATTTAAATAATTGATTTACGATATTATTTAATATGTATTGTGACGACCCCAACCCTCACTTAGGATTGGACGATGACTGAAGCGTCGGGACATGTAACTCAAGACTACATACCTCTCATACATGACAGTTAAGATGCAATGTACCTATAATTTAGTAGTATGTAGTAATTTGCAACAGATAATTCTTTTAACTACTTAAGGATGGTGGCAATAAATAAACAAGGTACCAAATATAAAATCCCAAAAGTTAGAAACTTTCGTAATTGTACTTTTTCTGAATAGATAATTGTTTTAAAGCCATTTCCCAAAACATAGAGACCATCAAAATACTGTTTCATAAAATAATAAGTCATTGTCTTTTCTTTTCTACTACTCCTACTCTCATGGTCCCATTTTTCCAGAAATTTTATCTCTAATTGGCTTTATCCTGATTCAAAAATCCTTCTTAGCTCCTCAAAGAGCTTCATAACCTTTGTGATGAACTAGTTGGCGGCTTCCAATCTATCTAACACGGATAGTTCTACCGAGCTCTCATGGCTTTTTAGGGTGTCCTCTACTAACCGGGGAGCTAGCCTCTTGCACTTTCCTATGATTGCCTATACTTGCCAAAACTTCAACCATTCCGGGTGGGGAATGGTAGTGGAAACTACCACATTGAGATTTTAAGAAATCTTAGAAAGTAAACAGTCAACATACAGCAGATATCACAGGTATATACAAGTAAACCACAATTAATTGCAATTCATGAATAAATGCATGGACATGAACTTTGACGTAAAAACCTTGATATATGCAACATGGACTTTTCATAAAACTTCCTTTCATCTTTTAAACTTCTTAACATGTGTTCATATCGTTTGAGCTCGAGTTCTTGTCGTATCATGCCTTATGATTGAGTTGCATTATTGCATATTTTATACATTTAAAATCAATATATTGTTAATTGTTTTGTTATTTTATCATTGATTTTAGATGGAAAAATGATCAAGAGACAATAAATCTAAGTTGTGATTTAAATTGATTAAAAGCATAGTTTATGCTTATTTTTATAACTTGTGATTTTATTTGATTTTATTTCCTCACATGCACAACACACTTTTAATATTTTAGTTTAGTTTTTGTTTAATTTTTATTTAATTAATTATTTTCTTTTTCTAATTTTATTTTTTTATTATTCTGTTGGTTTTAGTTTAGTTTATTTTATTTTATTTTATTTTATTTTATTTTTATTTTATTTATTTTTCTTATTTTTCTGCGCAGGCTAAACGACATGTCGTTTGGTCTACAAACCAAATGACATATCGTTTTTCAGTGGTTTTGAATCTGCCGTCTGAGGTCGACGACATGTCGTTTGACAAAAAAGACATGTCGTTTTCACTCGTCTTCAACCTTCAGCCAGTTGCTACAGTACACGAAACACAGCTCTTCCACGCCACCATTCGACGCCACCAGCTCCTCCGCCTATTGCAGAACTTCATCCGCCTCCAGCAGCACAACCATCTCCACGGAGTTCGGCAACAACACTCCACGAAAGCACCGAGCTACGGCAGCATCACCATCTTCAACCTCACGATCGCATCGCCATGCATAGCGTTCAACCAGTCCCGTCTCCACCTGCAGCCACCAATGCCACTGTCTAGCAGCACCACCTTGCAGTAGCAGCCACTGTCTAAAGTTCCCTTCCTCCATCAACAGCACACTCCATGCACGCTACAACACGTCCTCTGTAGGAGCAGCCGTGCCCATCACCTTAGCCATTTCGAGCCACCACCGTGAGCCATCCTCATCACCTCCACGCTTGCAGCTGCGGGTCACTTCAAACATAAAACCTCCATCGAAGCACCGCAACTCCTCTGTTCGTATCACCATAAAACAGAGTCAGCACTCCTTCACGTCCAGGAAACTACACCATGCACGCGATGCACGGCCAAGAAAAAAAGAAAAGAAAATAAAAGAGTTCGGTGGGGAACAAGAAGAAAACATGCACATGTCGAAAGGATAGAAAAGAAGAAGAAAGAAAATAAAAATATGCAAATCATTCGGTGCACTTCGGTTGGAACGCAGACAAAGAAAAAGAAAAGAAAGAAAGAAAAATACAGATGATCAGTGCAGTTCGGCGCAAGGAAAGAAAAAGAAAGAAAAAATAATAAGCAACCAGACCACTCGGTTTAGAGATGGCTGGACTTCGGCTGGAAAGCAAGCTGAAAGAAATAAAACAAAAGAAAAAGAGCTCTTTCGGACAGTAGGTTTCGGACAGTAAGGCCATACGCAACACACGCAGATGGAAGGCTAGCTTTAAGTTGGGTGGGAGAATAAAATAAAGAAGGCTGAATTTTTTGGAGCCTATATAAGGCTTGTAAACGGACAAAGGACCATCATCAGAAATCATGAGAGAGCATTAGAGTTTTAGAGATTTTCAGTTATAGTTGTAGTTTTTTTTGTAATTAGGAGTAGAGTAGAAATATTATTTAAAGTGTGATTTTATATTTTTTAGTTTTATTATTTTTATTATTATTTCAGTTTGGAGTTATAAATTACATGTCTATATTTTCGTACTAAGGTTAGAGGTGAAGTTTAATGATTTAAATATTATTTTGGATCAACAATAAAATTTATATTGTGAGTTTGATTAATTGATTGGTGTTATTATTAGAAACTTTGATTATCTATATACTTTTCTTGATACATTGTGATTTCTGAATACATTGGATGCTTGAAGAATCCCTGTGATAATCAATTGGACTTTTAAATGTTTATATCATCAATTATTCAAACTTAATATTTAGTGATCGGAAGAATTTTTGGTGTTATTATTAGAAACTTTGATTATCTATATACTTTTCTTGATCCATTGTGATTTCCGAATACATTGGATGCTTGGAGAATCCCTGTGATAATCAATTGAACTTTTAAATGTTTATATCATCAATTATTCAAACTTAATCTTTGGTGATTAGTTTTCTTGTGCATAATTGTTAAATCTTCCAGTTAGACGGAATCATTATTTTAGTCTAACTAAGCTAAATTGATTGGGAATAATATTCTAAATTATTAGACGGATCCTCGAAACCTTAGTCATTTTTTTGTATTAATTTATTTTATTAGTTCAGTTATATTTTATTCCTTTAAAAATCTTCATCTCAAAAATCTATTTTCTTTTTTATTACACGTTCTTTTTAATAATCTATTTTTATTTTATTCTCTTTATCACATTAGTCAATCCCTGTGGATTCGATCCTGTAAGATACTACAACACCTGTATACTTGCAGGTAAAACTGATCTAAATTTTTATTCATTATTTTGAGTGAAAGTTCAGACTCAACACCTTACTTTTCATATCATAACATATCATGTCATTCTTATCATTTCGTAACATTTTCATATTGTGATCAAATCACATCATAACATATCATGGCATGTCTTATTTTATCATAATATGGAGCTCAAATGCTTTGTTCATTTCATGATTCATATGAAAGGATACCTCACAGTTCGCTTATGCACTGTGTGTTTCCCGCTAGTTACCGCATCAATCAACAATCCACTTGATCGAGGTGACTACGTCAAGGCATAAACATATTCTTTTTAAGGCAGTTTGTTTATTTCACCTTCATCGTATGGCACCCATTAGCTTTAGGTGCAACCTTGCTTCGGTATCCTTTCCTTAAGGAACCATTCAAGACCCAGTGACTGAACTCATCGACCCAGGGATCTCCATTAGACTTTAAACACTATAGAGTGGGCAGGGAGTTCCATTAGAGCATTTTCCCATCCTAGCACTTGGGGTTATGATAAAACATGCTTTTGACTCTTTCTTTTGAAAACATAGAGTTACATGCATGTGACATGAACACATGACATTACACTTTACCATTCTCATGCAAACATGTACAACCTGAAACATGTATGATCTAATTCACAATGTACATCTCACAATAAGGCTTGAAAACATTAGAACATGCAATCGTATAACAAATACATGTAAACATACTTGAATCACACTCATCCAAACCCAAAACATATTCGGATTCCCTTAATATGACCTTGACTGAAACATCCAAGTCCTTCAATCATGAATTTACATCATCATAACATGTATTCTCATAGTTTTACACGTTTATAGATCAAAACAAGCATGTATGGCATATTTACATGTCAAAATCGAAACCCTAATCATGGCATATTCGAAATACACTTCATCAAACCATCATAAAAACATGGCATCTCATATTCATATCAAAACCGAATATACATACCACAATAAAACAATATTTAATCAATGAAAAACAAACAAAGTTCACAAAATATATACAAGTGCCATCCTAAGTAAGTTGGAAGTTTACTTACAAAAAATCCAAAGTATAAAATAACGAAAATCTAAAAAATACAAGTGCATCTAGGGTTTTTGAAAAATACTTTTTCATGAGAAACCCTATCCTTCTTCCAAGTGGTGGTTGTGGCCTTCAATCCCTTTATACTTTATGTTCAAGAGCTTGAAATGAAAGATATTTTCAAGTTCTTCCTCTTCTTGAAGAAAAAATACCCTAGTTTCTAAAGTGAGAGTGTGTACACATGTGAGAAAAACCCTAAATCTGAAACTTGGTGTTATTTTTCCCTCTTGGCCGTGTGTGTGTGTGTGAAATGATGAAACGGTTCTTAGCTCCTCGTGTTTCCCCCCCTCTCTAATGGTGTAGGAGAAATATTTGTGATTCTTGAAATAATGGAGAGAAATGGTGGTGTTTGGTTGGTGAGAAATTAGTGAGAAAGTGTAAGAACTTGGAGAGAAATGATGAGTGCTGAAAATCCCTTAGAAGGAAAAATGAAAACTTGAGCAAAAAGGTCTCCATGACTTTCAGCTATGCCCTTATATAAGGCTTCCCCTCCTTCTTGAAAAATCCAATAGCCTTTGCATGGATGCCACTTGGCAAAAAGACTCTTGACTTTCCCCCTTGATGGGATTGCATGGGAAATCCAAAATTTGTCTTGTGTAAGTGGCGTGTGGCTCTCAAAATCCGAAACCCTCTCTTACCTCACCTTCCAATTTTGCCCTTCTCCACTTGTCTAGATACAATGTACTTGGTGGCTCAAAGGTAAAAGCACAAAAACCCTAATCTTTATTGAAATCTTACTAATGTGCATGGTTGCCATGTGGCAAAAAGGGTATGTGTCTTTTGCCCTTACCGAAACCCTAGGTCACTTCTAGTGGTTTTTTGTCTTCCCAAGATGACTTTGAGTCTCCCCCAAGTGGTTTTCGTCGCCCCCTCTCTCTCTTGCTTTGCTCTTCCAACATTCTTCTAGAGCATTCCCTTCCCTTTTCCCAAGATCCTCTTGGAACTCACAAGCCTTTTGCATGCTTGCCAAGTGTCACTCACCGAAAGGGGGCCTTGCATGTGGGCCTGTAAGCCCTTATTTGGTGACATCATCTTCCACTCACACCTTCTAGAACCTTATGCATGCTGGACAAGTGTCACTCCTTGCCTCTTGACTAGACTCAACTTCTTGATCAAGTTCAAGCAAGCATGTTCTATTGGCCTCATTCCATACTAACAGGTCGTGTGGGGGGTGTCGTTTTTCATGGGGTAATGCCTGCTGTAGGAAAATATTCCCTTGGGAATCTGCATCCATCACGTGAGTGCAATGATGCTCAAACTTTTCCATCTGTTCCTTGTGAGCAGCCATCATGCCATCTCTTCTTTGCCTGTTCCTGCGACTTCGTTCTCGCCTTTCTCTAATTAGTGCAACTGAGAACATAGACATACGTGGGGTTTTTCTAGTACGTGTCATACCCTAGTATAGTGCATACAACATCACTAACAGATCATTCAAAACAAACATAAATTTATTCATGACAAACTAAAGTACACACAATCATAAATAGATTCATTACAAAAATCCAAATCTATGGTACAAACAAATGAGGGTATTTGGTCTTCATCACATCTTCTCTTTTCCAAGTCGCTTCCTAAAAATCTGGATTATTCCAAAGCAAATTCACTAAGGGTATCCTCCGATTCCTTAACTCTTGCTCCTTCTTATCCACAATCTGTACTGGCCATTCCTTGTAAGATAAATTAGGTTGAAGCAAATACTACCCAGCTCCATCACTTTTGGTCTTCTTTCTCCGAAACTCTTCTTCAAAGATGATAAATGAAAGACATTATGTGTGACGCCCCCTAATTTCGCTTGAGATTAGACAGACATCTGAAGCGTTGGGACATGCAACACAAGGTTACCTGTCCCCGTTCATGACATATAAGATGCACTATTTCTAACATGCATCTAGCATTACGCAATATTTGCAGTGGATAATCTTTTTTCCTTTAGAAATACTATGCACCAAACTAAAATATCTCAAATACTTAAAATATACTTCATACATAATGACATACTAAACCGCTGATATCACAATACTAGTCCAAAATAGTTGCGATCAAAAGAGTATTGAAGATTGAACTCCACAAATACAAGTAGTAATCTGAGGTAACAACTGTACTATCATCTATATCGCACTGTTGCTTAGTCAATCGTTTCCAGTTGGTCGATTCTCAATTCGCCTTCAGATCCTGTTACAAAATTTACCATTCAGGAGGAATGGTAGTTGGGACTACTATAGTGAGATTTGATTATAAATCTTAGCAAGTTAACAAAAAATCATCATACAAAACCATCACACAGGTTAATGATGCATGCATGGTAGTAAAACTATGAATACATAATCAAAATCATAAGTAATCATTGCATAACTTGACATACAACATAACATAATTGACATAACTTAAACTAAAGCGTGAACTGAACTTGACTTGCTTAAATTAAACTGGACTTAAACTGAGACTTGACTTGACAAGAACTTGATCTGAAACTTGACTTAACATGAACTTAAATTGACTTCTTTAATTAATATGAACTTGGACTTGAATTCTGAAACTTAACTTGACATGAACTTAAACTTGAACTAAAACTTAAATTTATATAAACTTGAACTGACTTCTTTACTTAACATGAACTTGGACTTGAATTCTGAAACTTAACTTGACATGAACTTGAATTTGAATTGAAACTTACCTTTGCATGAACTTAAACTGACTTCATTACTTAACATGAACTTGGACTTGAATTCTAAAACTCAACTTGACATGAACTTGAACTTAAACTGAAACTTAACTTTGCATGAACTTAAACTGACTTCATTACTTAACATTAACTAAGACATAAATTATGACAATCAAAATGATTCCGCCAGTAGTTTCGTCAGGAATAATGAATAAGCATAATGATTCTGCCCAACATATTCTGTCAGAGATACTCAGACAATCAGAATAATTCCATCATGAGTATTTTAAATCATGTACCCTAACAATCAAAATGATTACATTAGAAGTACCTAGTAATACTCTGACAATTAGAATAATTACACCAGGAGTATCTGCATAACTGAACTTGAACTGGATTCTAACAATCAAAATGATTTTGCCAAAAGTACCTTGCTTGAATTACAAATGGAATGTTCAAACAATCATAGTGATTACATTGTGAGCATCCTAGACATAACTAATTTGAATGTAACTCAAAAGATATTACTTACTTGATATAGAAACATTTTGTAATATTGAATAACATGTAATAGACCACATACTTAACATGACATGCTTGCAACAGTGAATATTACATGACATGGCATACATGTAATAGATGTCATATTTAAAAAGATGTACTTGCAATGTATAGTAAAACGTGATAGAATATCTTACGTAATAGATGTATAATTCATAAAAGAATAAATTCTGTGTAGTAGATGAATATGTAATGACTTGGCATGGCACATAATATAACATACATACGTGCACTGTAGTTCCTTTACTTGTCACCCATACACATTAAACTGATAGTAAATTAAAAGCTAACTTACCTTTGTCTTCGCATTTCTAGGCAAAACTCAATTACGATGACGAGAAACTGAAAGTAATGATTTTTAAAAGTTAGAACTTAATCACTAACAATTAGAAATATGAAAAAATATCAATTTAGAGTAAAACTACCATTTTACCCTCTACATGTGAGAAAATGACCATTTTACCCCTAACTTAAGGATTTTGCATCCTAACTTCAAAAATCACCAAAATTTACATGAGGCATGTAAATTTTTTCCTAAACTCAAATATCAATTCAGAAAAATTTAAAACTAAACACAACCATTAAAACTCTATAGGGCCGGAACTTACATAGGTTATTTCCCTTTATTTTTGTTGCAATCCTTTCAAATTTCAAAACTCATGTTTAAACCAAATTTTTACAACAAAGATCTTCCTATCCTAAATTTAAAAAAAACCATACTTAAAACATCCAATAAGAACTTACGAATCATCAACCCAAAACTTTTTAGTAAAAAGATCCAAACTTTTTAACTAAAAACAAACCCTTGAATCACAAGTTATCTTATTCAAAACATCTCCAAGAATTCTAAAATATAAAATCTTACTTCTAACATATTCATAACATCATCATAAGATCAACCATGCTTTAAATAATCAAACAAAAGTCACCAAAATCACAAAATAACACTTGGAGTTTTTGGTTTTACACTTAGTCCAAAAACATAAACTTTTCTCTCGACTAACTTTGATCAATCTCTTGATCCATGGCTTAAAGACATGTGATCTACAAACTAAAATATCACATGGTTTAAAAATGTGTCCTAAATAATATCCAACCATCAAACTTACAATCACATGGCTAAAACTCAATAAAACAGGGATCTAACTCAAAAACATCAAATCTTAGGCCTAACCGAAATCCTCTTGCATAGAAAAATCATATCTTTAAAATTAATACTAAATATCTTCAAAATAATATCCTAACATGTATATAAGAGGCTTAGTATCATCACCTAAAAATATCAAAGCCTTTGGAGTAAAATTATACCATGAAATATTCAAACTTTCTCAAAACAAAAACTGTTTTTCCACTTCTAGTTTTCAAGTTTCTAGATCTAAGGAAATCTATCATCAAAAGCTTTGGTCATACAATAAAACTTCAATGCAATCCATAAACACATGCTAACAACACTCCATTAAATTTTCGGACCAAAATATGTCCATTAACTTGATCAAAAATTCCAAAACATAGCATACTCTCCAGTTTCAAGCCCAGAATAACCTTTTCATGGTTAAAAATACTTTTGACCAACCAAATGAGTATGGAATGAGACTAATAAGATATCCATAGAAACTAAACTCAAAAATGAACAAATTTTATCAACGAATTATCGTGCAAAAATACTTAAAGGGTCAAAAATCTACACGCAAAAGGATTCAGAAATCTGCCTAAGAGAGCTCTTCTGAGTTTCTCTCTAAGAACGGGATGAAGACGTGATGAAAGGGAGTGAAATGTGCCTTGCATGACTTTAGACTTTTGGAGGGTGAAGTTATGGGCTTGAATGACCCTTGATTGGAGGTGGCTAAGTGACATAAAGTGGAGAATAGTGAGGGGCAAGAACTACCTACAGCTGCTGTGAGGTATGGAGGTTAATGAGGTGGATTTCTCCTTCACGTCAAGGCACTACTGAGTACAACCAATGGCAGTAGATGGCCTGCCATGTGGTGGAGGAAAATTCTTCAAGAAACTTTGCAAGATGACCAAATTCGTGAGTCTTAGTGGGCCTCAACCAAGTGGGCTTCAATTTGGGGTTTAAAGGAGGTTTGGTTTGGTTTCGAGATGCTATCAAGCCTGAATCCAATTTTTCTTGGCCCAATCAAAATTTCAAAATTTAAAATGTTGGATAATGATGTCATAACAAGAATTTGAGGAATTAATAGTATGTGAAAGTGATTTAATCAAGTAATTAAACACAAGGCTAGAAATTGGATCAAAAAGGGTTTGAAGGCCAACTTTAGGTTTTGGTTTCAACCAAGATTTTGGGGTTTCGATTGGATTCCAACCATTTAGGGTTGAAACCCTCTTTGGTCTGGCACAATTTGGTTGATCTGATGAAAAAATACGATTTTGCTTAGGTGGCATGATCTCACACCCTGATTTCTTTCAATAATCTATCTAATGGTTTCTTTTTGTGCCAAGTGTCTAATGCTATTAACTATGTGTGGCCAAGATCTTACCAAGTGTCCAAATAAAACTTCTCTAACCTAATTTGGACATTCCACATTATGATTTTGAAAATACTGTACTGGATGCACTTATTGAGATTACTATTCACTCCAAAAAAATGCATAATAAAATTAGTACTGAAAAATCCTAAATATTCATATTAACCTATAGTGAAAATCGTTTACCGAATTTCAACCCCAAAGTGCCCTTAAAAAAGATTTCACAGTTTTAAACAAGTGTTTCGTCTGAAAATATGAAAATGGACTTATTGCGCCATAAAATCCTAAATAATCAATTGAGTCTAATGGCGTAGACCAAAACACATTTTGACACTTCTAACTAGCTCAAATAACTAAACTTATATTTCTAGCACCATTGTGAGTGATAATATTGACTATATTGATAGACTAAAACCTGTGCGATTGGTCGATTTATAAAAACTTATGGGGCTTTCACGAGGTTCTTAAAGTTAATAGAAATTCCACCAGTAAATTTCTTGCAGGCTATTACATTATGCACTCCTTGCATTTTGACCAGTAGATCTAGTCGATATGCCACTGCACCAACTCTTTCTACAACTTCATAGGTCCTACATAACGGGGAGTCAATTTTCCTTGCTTTCCAAACCGTATGACTCCCTTCATAGGTGAATTTTAACATATACCCAATCACCTACAACAAATTCCAAAGTTCTTCATCTTTTATCCGCATAACTTTTCTATTGACTTTGGACCGCTTTCATCCTTTCTTGGATCAGTGCTACTTACTTTCACACCTCTTGTAAATATTCAAGACCTAAAATCCTTCTTTCTCCAACTTCATCCCAATACAAAGGAGATTTACACTTTTTTCCATACAACGCTTCATAAGGTGCCATCTTTATCGTGGCTTGAAAACTATTGTTGTAAGCGAATTCTATCAACAGCAAATGGCTTTCCCAATCGCCACTTAGTTCCTACACACATGCACACAACATATCTTCTAGTGTCTAAATGGTATGTTCAGTCTGTCTATCTCTCTTAGGATGATATGCATTACTAAATCTCAAATTGGTGCCCATCATCTTTTGTAAACTTTGCCAGAATTGTGAAGTGAGCCTCGTGTCCTGATCCGACACTATGGACTTAGGCACTCCATGCAAACGAGCAATTTCCTTGACATAAATTTGGGAAAGCTTTTCCATAGAATATGTATTAACTATGGGTAGAAAATGTGAGCTCTTCCTAAGTGTGTCAATTATAACCCAAATTGAGTACTTCCTTGAAGACGTTCTCGACAAACCTACCACAAAATCCATCAACGCATCTTCCCATTTCCATTCTAGGATTGGTAGTGGTTGCAATCCTCCTGCTGGCCTTTGGTGTTCGGCCTTCATCAATTGACATACTGAACATTTTGCAACAAATTCCGCTACGTCCTTCTTGATTCCCTCCCACCAAAACTGGCATTTTAAATCCCTATACATCTTTATGCTTCCGAGATTAACAGTGTAAGGGGTACAATGTGCTTCACTTAAAATTTTCTCCTTTAGTTCTAGGACATCAAGAACTACCTTCCTACCTTTGTAACACAACATTCCATTCTTTTCAATTGTAAAATGTTGTGGTCTTCGTAAAGTCCTTTATCAAAGCTTCTCTAATTCTTCATCCTTGTTCTGTCCTTCTATGATTTCCTCTTCTGTTAATGGTACAATTTCTTGCACCACTGTTAACACAACATCGCTTGGGAACTCTCTGATCAACAGATTCCTCATTCTCGCCAACACTAATGGCATGTCAACCTGAGTCTTGCGACTAAGGGCATCTACCACTACATTAGCCTTTCTAGGGTGTACTTTATCGCACTCTGAAAATCACTTATTGTCTCGATCCACATTCTTTGTCTCATATTCAAATTCTCTTGACTAAATAGATACTTGAGACTCTTATGATCAGTGTATATCTTGCACTTCTGTCCATAAAAGTAATGTCTCCAAATTTTCAATGCAAACACTACTGCAACTAATTCCAAGTCGTGCATAGGATAATTCTGCTCATGATCCTTAAGTTGTCGCAAAGCATAAGCGACTACTCATTCTTCTTGCATCAGGACACATCCTAATCCCATCTTAGAGGCATCACTATATATTACATAAGGCTTGTGCAGTTCAGGCGAAGCCAACACTAGCGCTATAGTTAACCTCCTTTTCAACTCTTGGAAGCTTCTTTCATATTCCTCGCTCCAAACAAACTTGGCATTTTTCTTAGTCAATGCCATTATCAGACTAGAGAGTTTAGAAAAACCTTCAACAAACCTACAGTAGTAACCTACCAAACCAAGGAAACTACGTATCCCATGGACATTCTTCGATTTCTGCCATTCGGTCACAACCTCTATCTTAGTTGGATCTAAAACAACTCCTTCACTAAAAATTACATGTCCTAAAAATTTCACTTCTCAGAGCCAAAACTCGCATTTGCTAAGGTTGGTCTAAAGCCGATGCCTTTGCAAAGTCTCCAACTCTATCCTTAGGTGTTCACGGTGCTCCTCATCACTTTGTGAGTACACCAATGTGTCATCAATGAATACTACCACAAAACTATCCAAATACTGCCTAAAGATCCGATTCATTAGATCCATGAATGCTACTAGGGCATTCATCAATCCAAAAGCATTACTATGATCTTAAAAAGTCCATAACGAGTTCAGAACGCAGTCTTTGGTACATCCTAGTCTTTGATCTTAAGTTGGTGATAACCTGATCGCAGAGCCAAAATATAGTTGCGCCTTGTAACTGATCCAACAAGTCGTCTATCCGTGGCAGTGGATACTTATTCTTAATGGTTACCTTATTCAGATCTCGATAAGTGATACACATTCTCAAGGTTACATCCTTCTTCTTTACAAATAATATTGGAGATTAACTAGGGAGAATAAAACCCTTCTCAAGGAGTTCTTTAATTTGCACCTTCAACTCCTTCAGCTCTACCGAGGCCATTCGGTAGGGTGCCTTGTGTACTGGAGCCGTTACTGGCTCTAGCTCAGTCACAAACTCCGTTCTTGGTCTGGGGGTAATCCAGGAAAATCGTTTTCAAACACTTCAAGGAAATCTTCAATCACGAGAATTCCCTTGACTCCTTTAAGTTCCTCCATTGGACTGACCATAACTACGAGATAAGCGGCAACTCCTCTCATCATGCTTTTCTTAACTTGTCCTTTCATTACCATTAACAAAATTAATCTAATTGCTTCTCCCATGTAACAAATTCTATCCTTGGAGGGTACATCGAAAACTACCTCCTTTCTTTGGCAATCTATCTTAGCGTAGTGTCTCGATAATCAATCCATTCCTAAGATTAAATCGAACTCCATTAGATGGAAAATGATTACGTTGGTGGTTAAGGATAAACCAGCGACTTCCAATGGATAGTTCTTAATTATACGAGTCTTCTGGACAAGGGTTCCATAGTCAGCTAACATCTTCGCACACAATCATAAGACACAATATCATGATGCTCCAGAGTCAAATAGAGCAGATGCCATGTGTTGCATCAATTTAACCTTACCTAAAAGGGTAACTAAGCTTACTCAAGAACTCTCAACAATACAAGCTACTAATTAGAGTAGGGTTGGAAATGTCACCAGTGATTACTCCGGCATCCGTTGTCTCATCAGTTTCCAAATCCACCTCTCTTGGTGTGATAGCATAAACTTTAGCCTTCACGGGGGTTTTTCCTTTACCTCCTTGTGTTATTGTTCCTCCAGGTGTGTTCTGAGGACAATCTTGGATCATATGACCAGTCTGACCACATCGAAAACATGTTCCTGTGGCGAATCGGCATTCACCACTATGCCTTCATCCACATCTTCGGTAGGGTGGGGGTGTAACCAGTACTACACTCTCGACTACTTTCCCATTTCCTTTGTCCATCACATAAGGAATCTTTCTCTTTCTAGCATCGTTTCCTGGTGAGTAGGGCATTCCTCTCTTCTGGTTCATATGGACTTGCGAAATTAAACTTCTCTATTCCGCCTCTACGATTGACGCCACATTCACACATTCTTGGAAGTTTTCTATCCACAAACAAGCGACCTAATTCCGAATCCTCGATTGCAGCCCCTCTTGAAAATTTCGAGCTTGCATATACTTCGTTCCAATTAAATGAGGGACAAATCTTCCTAACTCCATAAATCGAGCTGCATATTGCTCTACCGTCAAATTTCCTTGCATTAAGTTTGTAAACTCCAACGCTTTCTGCTGCTTGGCCATCTCCAGAAAGAAACAACTATCAAATTTCATCTTAAATTGCTCCCAAGTAAAAGTAGCCACATCTCCCAATTCTCATTCCAACAACTACCTCTTCATATCCCACCATATTCAAGCTTCTCCCTGGAGTAAGTGTCCAACATATTTGACCTTTTGTTCTTCCGTACATCCACTAATATCAGAGGTCCTATCCAAGTCAATCAACCATTTATTGGCTCTCAGGGCTCCTTCTATGCCCACAAAATTTGGAAATCTATACACCAAGAATCTCTCAAACGGACATTCTTGGTTATCTCCTCTAGGCGGTTCTTGCCTAACATTCTGTCCTTGCTCCATTTGATTCCGTACCACTTTCTTCATTTGGCGGATAGCCTCAGCTATTGCTTGTCCTCCTTCCAATGGAGGATTCCTAGCCTCCTGCTCTCAAGTTCTTGGAGAAACATCTTCACGTTCTCAACGCACCATTGCTTCCTTTCCTCTTGAAAAGCATAAAACCAATACTTGTTAGACTCGTCTCATAGAGGAATTACTTATTCTCTCACTTCATAGTCATAGTCTAAACTGCATACTTCCATCCAAGCGTACTTCTTTAAAGATCCAAACCTATAGCTATAAGATTAAAAGCCTATAACTATAAGATCCAATCCTAATTTTGGGTACCATGTATCACTAGGACAACTTGTGGGTTTACCTAGAGACATAATTACTCTGATACCACCACTCTATGATGCCCCCAGCCCCCGCTTGAGATTGGACGGTGACTGAAGCGTCGAGACATATAACTCAAGGCTACATACCCCTCATACATAACAGTTAAAATGCAATGCACCCATAATCTAGTAGTATGCAATAATTTGCAGCGAATAATTCTTTTAACTACTTAAGGACGGTGGCAATAAAATCTCAAAAGTTTGAAACTTCCATAATTGTAATTTTTCGAAATAGATGATTGTTTTAAAGCCATTTCCCAAAACATAGGGACCATTAAAATATTGTTTCACAAAATATTAAGTCATTGTCTTTTATTTTCTACTACTCTTATTCCCATGGTCCCCTTTTTGCAGAAATTTCATCTCTAATTGGCTTTATCCTGGTTCAAAATCCTTATTAGCTCCCCAAAGAGCTTCATAACCTCCATGATGAACTGGTAGGCAGCTTCCAATCTATCTAACACAGATAGTTCTGCTGAGCTCTCACGGCTCTTTAGTGTCTCCTCTACTATCGGGGGAGCTGGCCTCTTGCGCTTCCCCATGATCGCCTAAACCTGCCACAACTTCTACCATTCCAGGTGGGAGATGGTAGTGGAACTCAGTTTGCATTTTCTACCATGTTCTTATAGATCTAGGCCTCAAAGAGTTCAACCATGTTTTGGCTTTGTCTTTCAAGGAGAATGGGAACAATTTTAGCCTGTTTACTTCCTCAGCGCAAGTTCGATACATAAAAGCTAAAAAACCTCCTCAAATTCTTTAATTTACAAATAAGGATTTTCATATTCCATTCCATGAAAATGAGATATCAAGGGAATCATGACAGGTTTAAAATTAAAGTTATTTGCATTCAAAGGTTGGATGATGCATGGCGGTGAGCTGGTCCTAACAGATTGTAAGTAATCTCTAAGGGTTTTGTTGTGGTTACCCACTCTTCTCTCTTATTGTTCATCTTCAGCCATTATGCTAGATTTTTTAGATGTTGAATCAAATGAAAGGGATGCACAACTAGAATATGTTACTGACTCTATTCTAACCAAGTGAGATGTATGATCTCTATTCCAAACAAACATACAAGAGAGCAAATAACTACAAGGGACAGACACCAAAAAAAAAGACCAAAAAAAAAAAAAAAGAGAGAAAGAAAATAGAAGGTAAATGATTAATATCAATAAAGGTTTAGATGTCACCGAGAGTGTGAAGAGGTTCACATCTCAACAAAAACATCCTCTTCAGCAGCAAAGTCAGGCTCTGAGTTTCACCATTAGTCACCGGCAATGGCACCAAAAACTTGTCTCTCCATTTAATTTGCCTCCCAAGTGTGAAAGGGTGTCTAGCTAGTTGTTTTCAAGGGAGAGTCCCAAGGTCAATTTCACAGGGAGTATGGTGATAAGAGAAAATGGTTCCAATGCAAAACAATATGAGGAAACCCTTATCTATTTTCCAGGAAATAAACAGAAAATTTTGTGAAACTATAGAACGTAATGGTCTAATCTAATTCTAAACAAGAACTTCAAAAGAATGTGTATGTATGCAAAGTAATGATTCAGAAAATTACTTGGCCACTTTCAGATTACTCACTCAAATTTCTTAGAATGTTTAGACTTCAAAACAACAATGATGTATGTAAATCAGTTTCAAAATGGGTTCCAATTCCCCCAATTGCTTCAAACACAATTTCAATCAAAAAATAGAGGCTCGGATGATTTGTAAATATCTAGCAGTTTCCAAATGTACTAAAGCTTCTATTGAATTAATAAACAATCTAATTGAAATAGATCTCATCAAAATAGGTTTTCTGTACAATCTAAACATCCACCATACCTTTTGTCAACAAAAATCAAAGATCAACAAAAAAAACTTAATTTAAACTCATGTATAGATTGTTTACAAATCCATAGATATAGAATATCGTACCAAACTGAAATTGAACCCACCGAAATATAGCCCAATCAAAATATTCTTGAGCTTAGGTTTGGAAAATTGCTCGAGCATAATGTAGTGAAAAGGTATTTTCTATTGAAGCATAGAAACTGAAATCTAAATCTAAAATGGATGAACATAAAAAATCGGCACTTTGTTCCCCCAATTTCTCAACCAAAATTGATCTACTCCCATCTTCCTCTCCTCTTATCCTTTTATGCTTGTTCCTTGCATCCTTTGTTACATGTGTAACCAACCTCACTACATGGACCACCAAATATTCCATTCCTTCCCTTGCGGTTGTTGATTGTCTGCTGATTCCTCACTCCACTCGTGGTCTACCTATGATGGTGTAGGGGTATGAAGCGGATGGAAGGAAATGGGTTAGACTTTAGAGTAGAATCCTCTAGAGTTTTGATTCTATCACATGAGTGCAAGGGCTGTAATACATCTATTCACTTAAATTATGTAAAGTCCCAATTTTTGTTAGACCATAATTTTAGTAGCCTTTTCTTCACATTAATATATAAATAAGCATGTAGTAGGTATTTTATTTATTATTTGCTCAATTAACATGCTTAATTTATACATTATGATCTCCTTATCGCTCATACACTATGACATTGGGGACCCAATTCTGTTGAGTCTTTGATGGATCCAAGTATTTCTTAACTATTGTAGATGATTTTTCTAGAAGTACTTGGATCCACCTTCTTAAAGCTTTTTTGAACCATCAATTCAAAATCATGAAAGACCTTGGTTCTTTATGGTATTTTCTTGGCATTGAAGTTGCTAGATCACCTAGTGGTATCCATCTTTGCCAACAAAAATACACCCTAGATATACTTGTTGATTCAAGTACATTGGGCTGAAAATTCCCATGGAGCAAAACAATAAACTCAGCAAATCTTCTAGCACTCCCTTAACTGATCCCACCATTTATAGACATTTAATTGGCCGTCTGCTTTATCTCACCATAACCAGACCACGTATTAGCTATCCTACCCAAGTCCTAAGCCAATTTATGGCCCAACCTTTTACCACACACCTTGCAGCTGTTCATAAAGTCTTGAGATATCTCAAAAGTACTCCTGGTCAGGGCACTTTACTTTCTTCTATATCATCACTTCATATTTGAGGATTTTGTGATTCTGATTGAGCTTCTTGCCTTGATACCAGACACTCAATTACTGGTTATTACATATTTTTGGGCCATACTCTTGGCATTCCAAGAAGCAAACAGTAGTGTCACAACCCTCTGCTAGAATATCGTGCTATGGCTTTCATTTGTACAGAATTCACCTGGTTGAGACAACTTCTTTCTGATCTTGTCATTGATCACACTCAAGCTACTGAGTTATTATGTGACAATCAAGCTACCCTCCATATGGTAGGTAATCATGTTTTTCAAGAAAGGGTAAAACACATTAAAGTGGATTGTCATCTGATCCGAGATAAATTCAAGAGGGCAGCATTAAAACTGCTCATGTTTCCACTCATTCACAACTTGCCGACATCTTCACCATGTCACTACCTTCTTATCTTCTTTATTCACACCTCTCCAAGATGGGAATAGTGAATCTCTTTTTTCCATCTTGCAAGGGGTATTGGAGCAGGATGTACAGGATGAACATCACACTGGTGATTTCAAGTTGCAAAATCATGTAAAGCCAACTAATTGTGATGAACTCAATGGCACTGATTCTCAAATGTAGCCACAAGATGATGAGCTCACTGATGTAGTTGATTTACTAGGGAGTCCTCCATTGAGCTGAGCTGGTCATGTCTCTTTTTAGAATTTTAGGTTATGCTTGGTAGATGAGATAAGATGAAAATTTTTAAAAATTTGTAAATAGCATTAAGAGGAAAGTTTAAAATTTTATTTTTTAATATTATTATTGTTTTGGGATTTGAAAAAGTTAAATTAGAATTTGAAAAAATTGAATTGTTTATTATATTTTGTATGGAGATTTGAAAAAGATGTAATGATGAGATGAGATAGAAATGAGATAAGATTTTTCATCTTTACTCCCAAACATATCCTAAGTTAGTTATTGAGCTGTACAGTTGCGTTGTATATTCTTTGACTCCTTTAGTTTGTCAATTTTCCATGTCCAGTATATGTGTCGGCGTAGTCTGTATGGTAAAAATATATAGAAATTGAAACCAATCAATGAGAAGCGGGTAGCAATCTTTCTCTCAATTCTCTTCCTGTTTCTTCTCTAAATTCTTTCAATGGTACATGAGTTGCCATTCTCATAGAAGGCTGGGCAGGTTTTTTTTTTTTTTTTTTTTTCCAATTTTAGTTTAAGCATTTAAAATTTATAAGATTTAATCCAAGAAAATGTGATGTGTCAACTCTCTCTTGAAGGGTGTAAAAAGACTGGTTTAAAGCATGTTCTGATTTTAGAATTTTAAACCGGATTTACAAATTTTTGTGAGAAATTACCAGCCCTGGGGTCAGGTCAGCGTGCAATGTCAGGATAAGGAGGGGAAAAAAATAAGAAGCTATACGTGTCGTAGATTTAACTGCTAAAATTCCCTGACAGATGAACGTGTCAACCTTGGACGCAACTTTATTCCTTCATAACCTCTGCCTATTTAACAGAAATGGCCGTTGTTTTGTGCCCAACTCATGTAGTGATTTAGAAGACGCATTCTTCTGCAGCCATTTCAACGGCAAAATCTTTTCGGAGGTCAGCAAGCTTTACGTTTCATGGACTTCAATAATCTTTCTTCCGCTCTTACCATCCTTTCTTTGTCATTTCTTTTATGAGTACAAATATAGCATCTCAAACATTCTAACTGAAGCTTGATGTAATGTTAGGAGAGTAAAATATGCTCTAATAGTCGCTTTCAATTTACAATTAAATGCTTTTTGGAAAAGAAAGCTTAAATTTTCCTTCTTGTGTCGAAGTGTAAGAATCTTTTATGATGGTTGTTATTGTGTCTCATTAAGTTGGATGCCGACGGGAGGAATGATAGAAACTGTAGAACATAGAATTTTGTGGGTCAGATAGCATCAATCCTATGTCATAAGCTCTTTCCCCCCCTTTTTCTGGTCCGTGAGTTCTTCAAATTGCTTATGGGGGTTCTCGGTTTTTTATGGTAAATAATTGAAAATGAAAACAAGAGTGAAAAATTCAATAGAAACGGAATTGAGCGAATAAAATCTGGAAAAAAGTTCGATGATAACAGAATCGAAACAAGGGGAGTTAAGACGATAGTGTTAGCGGGAAACAAATTGCTGCAGAAGGATGCGAGTCCTAATGATTAACATGGCTTTTATGGTACTTGGAAGCATGGGCTTATTGAAGGACAATGGATGTCCATGTTCTGCAATAGTGGCATGCATTTTTACGCCCCCCGCCCGCATTTTAATCAAGTTTGACTAGGTTGATGAGTTTATATTCTTTCTAACTAGGAAATTTACTATCTAGTGTTTCATATGCAAATTTTTGTGGTAATGTATCTCAGGCTTAGTAATTATATCCATGGATTCACGGCATAGAGCTTCTGTACAAGTTGTAGACTGTTGCAAGTGGGAGATGCACGAGTGATGGCAACAAATTTTATCTCAGCCCATGAAGAAATATATAGAGTTTTTTCAACCAGCCCTCATAATTGCAGGATGCTCTGTACTTGTAGCATTGATCCTCTCCATCTATCTCATTCTCCAACATCTCAGATCATACACCAATCCTGCTGTTAGTTTGTTTCTGCAATAAGCATCCTAACCATTCTATGCAATGCCATGCTTTCATATCAACTTGTGTTTCTTCTCATTTCATAGTAGCTGCGTGATGCTGAAATTTATGGTGTTTGATCTATTGGGTTTTTCTTGAATAAAATTTAAGAAATGGGCAAAATCATTTCGTTAAAACTAAACAGCTCTATGCAAGAGCATAGCATGTTTATCTGTTAATGCATACTGTTAATAGTATTCCTAAATGCATACTATTGATTGGATCTGTCGGCTCTGATGGGGCTCAAACAGTTTCATCATTTACCCATAAAACATTATTACAATGGTTTTGCATTGCGATTAACATGCTTTTGTGCCCAAAAAGGATCAAAATGTCTTTTAATTTATGAAAATCCAAGGCTGGGCCCTGCAAATGTCAATTTTTATGTGTATCAGGCTTTCATACTCGAGATTCTACAATACTTACGGTCTCAGTTTTCTCTTTCTCCAACAATATATGCCGTAGTGCTTATGGAAACATTCATAAATCCATAAATTGAGTTTAAGAAAATGGAAGTTATAATTTAGATAAAAGACTTACTCTTGACTTATTTGATTTTGATCCAGGAACAAAAATGGATTGTTGCTATTATTTTCATGGTTCCCGTCTATGCCAATGAGTCAGTGAGGTTCTATCTCTCTGAAAGGAAATTTTAACCCTGTTATATTGCAATCTGGAAATAGCATTTGCAATTTCACGTCGTGATTCACATATGTTATTTTGATGACTTTGGTCATTTAACCATGTGGCTTTTAATGGCGTCTTGTGTTTTAACCCTGTCCAGATAATATCCTTGTTGTTTACAAGGTTGTCTCTTGCATGTGACATTCTGAGAAACTGCTATGAAGCGTTTGCCTTGTATTCTTTTGGGAGTTATTTGGTTGCTTGCCTGGGTAAGCTACAAATTTCTGTGATGATCTGGGTACATTCATGAAGTCTGACCTCCTTGCAATTGTGACATTTTCACTATCTCCTTCTTCTTTATAACTCTAGTATCCTTGAGCATGAATATTTTCCTTAGAGGATTTGATTATTGTTTTATAATATCCAAAAATATTTGGAAAATTCATCAGATTTTAACATATAGCTGTTAGATTTATATTGTGAAGTGCTGCAAGTTCGATGGGATGCATCTTTAACCGTATTTACTAGTGTTGCAATAATTATGTTTCTTTTAGATGTGAAGAGTGTGTGAATAAATATTCTTGAATTTATGTGCATGAAGTTATATGTGATTAAAGGAGATTGATCCATAAGAAAATGTTATCTTCTCTCAATATAACATTAGCATCTTTGCATTAGATCACACTTCGTGAAGTTATATCCTGCCAAGTTTCTAATGAAGATTTTTTCTTGAAATCAAAACTTTGGTAGGTGGTGAAAGGATGGTCATAGAACTACTCGAAAATAATTCAAGGAAACAGCTTGGCAAACGACTGTTAGAAGGGGCAGATGAGAATCGTTCAGTGCAGCAAAAGTCCTTCAGAAACTTCTTTTTTCAACCTTGCATTCTTGGGAAAGACTTGCTTGTGATAATAAAATTCGGCCTTGTGCAATATGTAAGTCCCTATATTTTCTTTATGTATGGTTTGAACTTACTATTTAAGATTCTAATAATTTCTCAATAGACCAGATGATTCTGAAGACAGTTTGTGCTTTCTTAGCTTTCTTGTTGGAAATCTTTGGTGTTTATGGTGATGGGGAATTCAAGTGGTACTACGGGTATGTATTTCTTATGCAAGTCTGACATTGTATCAGTTTATTATAGTACATCACTAAAGAACATAACCTTGCTGTTAATTCTCTTTTGGGCATTATCTAGTATATATCATGCATGCACCCCTATGCTCGTCTTATCCTGTTTGGTGTTTGCCAAAATTTTCTCGACTTTTTGCATTTGATCCTTAGTAATTTCTTGTATTAAAGCATATTGATTTGTTTTTTCATTTTGTTGGTAGAAAGCAATGGTCAAGCCCCAACAATTGCTAGGATGATTTTGTTCTGTTTTCTCAGTGTTAAAAAATGTTATAGCGGGAGAGAATACATTGTTCTGCCTTATGTTTGTTCACTCCAAATGTTGATACAGTCATATTTTTTATATCCATATACACAAAGGTATTTTATAGCATGGCAGAAGACAATGTTCAACAGGGTAATCCTTTGCTAATTGTTGTTGCGATACTGTCATATCTCAGTTATCCATATATGGCAGTGGTATTAAACTTCAGTCAGATGTGGGCATTGTATTGCCTTGTGAAGTTCTATAATGTAACACACGAAAGACTTCAGTCAATAAAGCCACTTGCAAAGTTCATCAGCTTCAAGGCCATTGTTTTTGCTACTTGGTGGCAAGGTGTGGGTATCGCACTATTGAGTGCATTTGGAGTGCTGCCAAAGGAGGTGAAAGTACAAGCTGGACTGCAGAATTTCTTGATTTGTATAGAAGTAAGTTGCTTCCATTGCTGTGGTTTTCTAAACTCCATTTTATTTCTTAGAAAGCATTGTTCTTTATATATACCTTCTTTTATAAGCAATGCTATATTAATAATGTCAGATTACAAGATGAGTTGGGGGACCCCAACAAATATCTCTATAGATAACTTTTCAATAATTCCTAATTGATTATATAGTGTACCCAAATCAACTTGAATGAGGGTGGTCTAGCATATACTTTTATGTGACCTTCATCAATCCAAAATGGACCTCCATCAATCTAAAGTATTTATTAGTTCCATTTCTGGCTTCGGTCACCTGTCAGGAATGGAAAATTAGGATCTTAAGAGGAAAGGGGCACGCTGATTTATCTACTTGTTAGTCATTAGTTGAGTTCAGACAAGGCACTGTGCTGGGAGGTTATTTCTTTCTAATAAAAGGTACTTTGTTGTATTGTTTTTATTTAGGTTGTTGCTGATCATAACCAGTCCAGTAGGTTGTCCTAGTGCAGCATATACTGTGGTTGAGATAACATAATGAACATAGCATCATATTGGCTTGTTGATTTTTCTTGCCATGATCATACAGTTCTCTCTCTTTCATGGCAGATGGCCATTGCAGCTATTGCTCATGTGTATGTTTTCTCGGTGGAACAGTTCCTCCCCATATCTGAGTATGGGAGAGTCACTACTAAAACGTCCAAAGAAGCACTGACGTTAGAGAAAGGTCCTGAGGAGAAACCAGCCATGCTTGAAAGGACAGAAACTAAGGTCAAGGCTGCCGGAACAAGTGTCACCGAGAGTGTTCAGGACATTGTTCTCGAAGGCGGTCAGCATGTAAGTTCAGCCTGAGCTATGATCGTCTAATTGGTTGTTTTCAACCTGCTTTAAAATCACATTTACACAGACACTCTGAAAGCAGGTTGTCAAAGATGTTGTACTGACCATCAACCAAGCAATAGGGCCAGTGGAAAAGGGTGTGACAAAAATCCAGGAGACGTTCCACGGCAAATCAGTGAGTTCGGATGGCCAAGAAGAAGAGTCAGAACTAAAAGTAGAGCAACACGTTGACAATAATCTTTAGAGAAATTTAAAAGTTATGTATGCGTCTCCCTCAATTTGAATCTAATCACAATTTCTTTGGTATCACATTAACGGTTTTATTGGCTTAAGAAAAAACACTATTAAAAATTACAAAATTTATTCTTCTTTGGGTTAACTTGCTTTTCTTGGTCACTTTTTTACTTGAGACATATGGTTACATTGTCCATTTGAAAGTTGTTAAGAGGTGCACTGGACTTCTTTCGTAGTTTGGTGATGATTACCAAAATTGATAGTTTAGGATTGTGAATACAAATGATATGGTAGTTTGAGAGGATTATATATATGGATTTTTCTATTATATTGATGTCTGAAAGGCTATATGTGACGAGATTGCATTCTGGTTCCGGCATAACAATCACCTAATATAAATGGAAATGATATTTGCAGCCTTAAAGATGGGCTAACCCTAGCGAGGTCCCGCCCAGCACTCCTTCCATATTTAATATAAAAAATTATATTTTTAATATTTATATAAATATATTGTATATAGATATATATAATTTGTTAAAAATTTGAAGTGATTACTTTGGTTTCTTAGGCCAACATTTATATAAGAGATCAAAGCAATACAATAGTTATACTTAAGCAATATGAAACTTACTGTTAAGCAGAGAGCGGCGCAAGGTGCAGTTTCAACCCTCCCCCCCTCCCCCCGATACAGAGGCGGGGGGCAGGGAGGATGTCCTGCACCGCGTGGTGCGAGTAGCACCCCTACTCTCCCTTGTCCCCTTATTGTCTCTCATTCTTCTCTCTTCCTTTATCTTTCTAATGACGACTATTTGGTAAGGCTTGATCTGCCCAAGCTTGGGATATATTTTATCCTCTTCATTGGGATTTTATTTGTGTTTTTTTTTTATTTAACCTTTTTCGATTTTCACAATTGTTTTTTGCTTTCTTAACTACCATACGTTATTATTTTATGATCATTTATGAGGCGTGAAAATTTGTTGCGTGGCATACCACCTTGACTCGAATCAACCGTTTACCAACTTTGAACACAGAAATTAAGGATTAACGAATCAAATTTATGAAGCTAGTCACCATTTTTCAAAAGGCTATAAGTGTAAAGAACAAATACAATGTCTTTTGTATTGGCCCAAGAAACACAGATTTGATCACCAACAGAGACAATACATCACCAAGCTTAGGATTCCATGATACTTTTCGCCTTGACTTCAAGCACATAATTCAAGTCCAACGATCTCTGTTCTTTGCTCTACTGTAGCCTGTAATTCTTTTTTTGTTTCTCCACTGTGAGGATTTGACATCGACTAATCTGTCCAAAAAAGTCCAAGGCTCACTTCAAAGGAAAAGGCCTTATCACACTTAAAAGTGGCATTCTCAGGCAAACTTCTCAATGAAACATCCAAAGACAGAATAAATAATGAACAAAACTACAAAAAGAAGAACCAGCATCTACAAAAATGAAGATGGCAGGAGCTTACATGGTCCCCAAAAAGAAGAAACCTAGGAATAATTTGGATGCAAGTTCGTCAACAGATCAAAAATATTTATTTTTATTTTTATTTTTTATTTTTTGATCAGTGAGATCAAAAGTCTTTAATATGGAACTCAGTTGGGAGATATGTCCCACTCACCTCGCTGCATCCCGTGGTGTAATGTGGGATTCAGAATCTTCAAATGGTGATCTTTACCTGGGCCACGGAAAGGAAGAGCCAAACCTTTTCAAGGCACACTTGCCGAGTTCTTCATTCAGCACCTATTATGCCGGACTAAATTTGTGCAAAGAGCATTTCATTCCATGTATCAGGAACACCAGGTAGACACCAATGCAGGCAATCCTGCACTCCTGGTCTGTTGTTTCTCCGGAACAGGGATATATGACCCTCATCTCTAAGCTGTGAAATAGCTGTTATATCCAAAAGCTTAACCCCAGTTCCCTTCACCGCACCTGCAGCACTTTGATCACTAGACTCATCTTTTGATAATTCCTTTCCCACTGACATAGGGGTAGTATTGTCACAGCTCCCACCCGTATTCCATTCCCCACCAACAAAATGCCTAGGTGAGATGGTTCTGTAGAATGCTTTCAACCCCGGATATCTTGGAAGCTGTGAGTTTACCCAATTGACAATGCTATGAACTGTGAAATTTTTGGCCTTCCAAATCATTGCTAACTTCCTATCAGTATTTCTCACACCCCCAACATGCATAACCCACTTATTAGCCTTAAGCTTTCCTCTATTCCAATGGTGTCCTGTATTGAGTACTAGAACATCAAATTTGTGAAGAAATTGATGCAAGAATGCTGGTGGCCGATCAAGATGCATGGCATAATCAGTGGTGGTGTTTGTCTTGTCAATGGGTTCCACATCACAGAGGCTTGTTGACCAGTAGTAGAGTATGGTTGTATTGGTGCTTGGGAACCGATACACCCAGCCACCAGGGCGAGCATCACCACGAGCTTGGACTAGTCCATACTCCTTTCCCACATCTATGACATCATGTCTCTCCTTGCCACCTGTAATCATGCACATTAAAGATTGGAACTGCTGCCTGCCCAATGAATCTCCAACAAAAGCTAAAGTTTTGTCTTGCATCCTGTATAGATCAACACATCATTGCCTTGTTAAAGATATCTGAACTATACCTAGAAGAGCAAAATATAAAGCACCGATTCCTATAAACTGTGACTAAAAGTGAAAGGAGATGGATGAAATCACATTACTTCCTGCCAATTGTCAACCCAGGCAAAGAGCACCCTTTATCCACTAAAACTTGACAAAAAATGGTGTGTTTAGCAAGAATTGATTGAATCTACAGGGAATAGGTCATAACAGATTGGCTTCTTCTGCATTTGTTAATGTGGTTAGGCAAGACATGAAAACAATGACCTCCAAAAAAAAAGTTCGTTTTTGTAACCTATCAAATTAAAGTGTTTCAGTAAAATCACAACGTACTTTCTCAAGAATTTTGATCCTTCAAATTCTTCCATTTTACAATTTTTAGGCTGCCACCGAAGCTTCTCGTAGGCAAAATCTGTCCGCTGCATCAACCGGCAGGCCCACATCGCTGATAGCCATTGCTTACAACCAAACCCAGAATAAAAGGGCCGGTTGTTGTCTGGAACCCATTTTCCTTTTCCATGGTTACAATCTAGAGTAAGGTCAGGGAAGGCACAATCATGAATCAGTAATACTGGCAAATAAATATTTTTCTTTGTTCAACAAATATGAGCATGAAAACTGTCAGCACAGAAGAATTACATTGATTGATTCTTCTTCTATGGAGCCAAGTAAAAGCTTTTACATAGAATGGAACGAGAAAGGTCTTTATGTCATGATTTGTAAGGGAGCCAATGGTAGAATTATGTAAACTTGTGTAACAGAAGAGTGTCAACACCTGGGCATCAAGGTCAAGTACAATGGCTCTACTCTAATGATTTATTTGCTTCCCTCATATCTGCTGTTGTTACACGGAAGTCAACTGATAAATCAAGCTTTCAAAAAGAAGCAGCGAAAAATTTTCCATATTGGGGTCAATCAATTATCTCACATATATCTCTGGGTAACGGTTAGCTACACTCATCTATTGCTGCATTCAATGGTGCCTCAAACAGCGTCAATGCTAACAACAAAGTTTCCGAAAGGTAACACACCTACAACAAACTACTCATTTTATATCTCTTGATCAAGCTTTCTGTAAACAAACCAATTACTATAATAAATATAAATAGAATATTCCACCTTGATTTTCTATAGTTATTGTTAAATTCCAGTCATCTTTACCCCTAACAGGGGAGCTTGTACGTGGGGAACTTGCAGGTGCCACCATATCGACTTCTGCTTGCTTTGAAACTAGTTCTACTGACTTTTTATTATCCCCTTCAACTCCTATTAGACTTGTAGGACCTTGTGCACCAACATCTGTTTTGGCTTCCTGAATCTGTTTGTCTTTTGTTTTTTCTTCTGATGGACTTGTGAGGATTTCTGCATGAGCAAAATAAAATATAAAGATTAAATAGCAGCTAAAAAGTACAGATGGGGAACGTGAAATCAAGAGAACAAGAAAAGAAAAAAAAAACTAAAAGATTTCAAACTAAAACAAATTCATTTTCTATGAGTAAAAACAATTTGTTTTTTTTTTTTTAAATATCCATTAAGAATACAAGCATGAAAAGTCTCGAGCAAAAAAGAGATTTTGGTAACTACCGGTCATGCTGAAGAGATGGCCATAATGGTATGACAATAAAAGACGGAGATATCCAATCGGCAAAGCAATGTTAAGTCTGTCTCTCCAGAAAAGGCATATCACAAAGAGGATAAAACAAGTAAAATAAACAGTGAACTTTAGACCTTACATCAAATTTTTATCCCACAAAACAAAAGAATAGAAAATTCTTGCCTACATTCTGATCTGTATTGGTCACAAAATTGCTCTTAATCACACAACTTTGAGTAGAGTTTTGTGCAGAACTAATGTGAGTTGCTACATCCAAATGCGATTTTTCTTGACCATTTACAATCACCTTCTCCACAAATAATGGCGCACCTTTGCCCACATATATTTTTTATGCAGAATCCAACAAGCTATCTACAGGTTTACTCGCTAGAATATCTACAGAACATGTTGGAGGACCGGGAAAAAAAAAAACAAAAACAAAAACAAAACAAAACAAAATTGTGAACAAATAAAAATAATAAAAATAGCATAATTGCTAGTCATTGTAACCTTGCTAATCATTCCATGCAAAGAAGAAAAATGACCAGAGACTACTCCAGTTTTTCAAGGATCGCCTATTATTCTCAGGCAACCGTTCAAATTCAGTCAGTTCTTCGTTCTTTAACAAGATCCATCGACAAAGCTTCAATCACTACAGCTCAACGATAGAATCGATATGTATAGCCATGAGGCTGTAGTTCTAAAGGCTACCATAAAACACATATGTATGGCACCAACCTTCCACACATCTCAACGAATTTTTTGCAATAAGCCCTTGACAGGTTCATTCAAATTCGAATTTGTGTATTTTATTATGCATTAGTGTATTATCATGTCTATTTCATCGCCAGAAATTACAAGAACAACAACGACAACAATGTTTACAAGTAAACTGAAGGGAAACCTGAAGACAGCTTCAAGCCGGTTTGCGGTGGCATCAAGCTAGGAACAGACGAGGTTTTCTTCCATTCCCAAATAAAATATGTTATGCACAATAGGAAAATAGTAATTAGAGCAAGTTGTCTGCCCCTCAATCCATAGAAACCTCCTTTCATCCTATATCATCAAAGATTCAAAACACAGTTAAAAATCACCCAAAAAATGCACTTTCTTTTCTAAGTAAACATGTGATTAACTCTGAATTTAGAAATTCATAAAGTTGAGCAAAAAAGCATTTATTCTCAGTGTAATTTTCCCAGAAAACTCAGCATCTTTATTAGCATGCAAAAGCAGATCAATAAAAATAAAATGGGACAAAAAAATGAAAGAAAACCAAAATCAGAATCTGAAGTTTGAAGCTACCGGTGAGATAAAAAAAGAGTTATGCCAAATTAAGGCGGAGACAATAAAGAATCCAACGGTAAGTAATTAATTTGGGGACGATCTAGCATATGTAAATGTAAGAATATCAACTTTTATTCTCGGGGGAGATAAATAAAAGTTATGCCAAATTAAGTCTGAGCCAATGATGTATCCAACAGTTTTGTATGGAAGTAATTATTTAGGGGACTATCTAGCATATGTAAACGGGAAAAAAAAAAATCAACTTCTATTTCCAGATGATTTAGGGCAGGGGAGAGATTTACCTTTGGAATAGTGGCAGTCACCCAGAATTCCCGAACACAAGAACAAACATTCACCCGCAAAAAGAAAAGAATCTCTGAAGAAACACCTTAGCATCTTTGAAGACGACTCGGAGCCTTCCGCGTAGTCTCCGTTTCTTTTTTGAAAATTTTTCATTAGTTTTTCTTAGATTATGTTTGGGAGGTGAGATGAGAATTTTGTGTTTTGTTTTAAAGTTTAAAATATTATTTTTTAGTTTTAAGATTTGAAAAAGTTAAATTGGAATTTGAAAAAGTTGTATTAGGATTTGAAAAAGTTGAATTGTTTATTATATTTTATATAGGAATTTGAAAAAATTGTAATGATGAGATGAGATGAGATGAAAATTTTAAAGAAGATGGAACATCCAAGCATAATCTTACTGGTTCTTATTCTTTAGTTTTCTTCGGCTAAATGAGTAATATTATATATATAACATTCTCTTTCTATTACGTGAAATATGACATATTTATTTCTATTAAATAAAAAAAAATATTTATTAAATTCCTATTAAATTACTTGTTAAAAACCTTACACGTCACCGATCAAAAACATCACTTTGATCTTGAAAGTGACATGGATTTTTTGTTTTTGATAAATAAAACTAATATTAATTGATTTCATATAAAATTGAATTATTCAGGAGCAATTTATTTTTACTTAAGCACTGCTTGTTTATAGAATTATGTAGGACGGCTAGAAAAATAATAAGATCTCACAAAAAAAAAAAAAAAAAAGTAATAATATTCTTAGTACCCAGTAACTATCTATCTAATATCCAAGCCCACGTGTTATTATTTTATTTTATTTTCCTTCTGAATGAAACCCTCACTGAGTTATAACATTCACATCCCGTGTCCCAAACTATCACTTTTTTTCAAATTTGAGGTTTATTTTAGTGTTTTGATCAAAATACTCTTTACATCTCAATCTCTATTTTAGAAAAAAAGTGAGGAATTACTATTCATTTATAAACTATTTTTTATCAATATTTTATTCTAATACATAAAATAAATTATTCTTCCAATCGTTTATACTTTCTCTCATACTCATATTTGTTATAGTTTTAAATAATATTTTTAAAAATAATTTAATTAATTATAAAAATATAAAAAAATTAATTTTAAAAATATTATCATATCCACCAAAAAGATAATTTAAATTTTTGTTTAAAATATTCATTAGAGTAATAGTTTAAAATATAAAAATAAATATTGAGTGGTTAAGTTTGTAAATAGAAGTGAGAGAAAAAAATAATAGAAAAATATTATTTTAATATAATAAATAATTATAGAGAATTAAATGTAGAAAGTTTTTTAAAAATAAGTAAGATTTAAAGAAAAATTTTAAAAAATATATTTTTTAATTAAATTATATAAAATTTTATAAAAAATAGGATGTGAATGCTCTTGCGTACCATACCGGGTTACCCTTACCACTAAAATTCAAAAACAAATCTAAACTTGCATCTCCTCTCTCCTCTCCTCCGCATTGCACCTCTTCCCTCTTCCGTCCTCATCCCTCCTATTTCATCTAGGACTCGCCACACTTCTCCCCTCCTCCAACTCTAATTATTGTCGCATACGCCCAGTCGACAACCAGCTCCTCTATAGCTCGCCACCTACCCAACGGTCTAGCCACTATCCACCACCACCACTCCACCGTAAGCAAATTCTCTCTCTCTCTCTCTCTCTCTCTCTCTCTCTCTCTATTTACAATACACCAGTGCACCTAAACATTGTATTTTTGCAATTTCCAAGCAATCAAAAACCACATTCTTCCCATTTGCCGCCCTCCGTATACAAGATGAAATTAATCTGTTCTGCTAAAATTATTTGGATTTTTTTACTAAAATGATTTAACCAGGAAAGACCGTGGAGTACTATTCGCAGTATAAGGAAAGATATAGAAAGCACAATATACCCCTAAAAAAACAAAATAAATGGGGTAAGTCTGAAAGAATAATGAGTAAAAAGGCCTGGGTTTGGGATATACTTTCATTCAAAATTTCACATGGTCTCGTTTGTTTTCTGAAAACATCTCATCTCATCATTACATTTTTTCAAATTCTAATATAAAATAAAATAAATAATTCAACTTTTTTAAATTCATCTTATCTTATCTCACCTAATCATTACAATTTTCCCAACTTTCAATACAAAATAATATAAATAATTCAATTTTTTCAAATTTTAAAACAAAAATAATATAAAAAATATATTTAATAATACTTTTTTTTTATTTTTTTATTTTAATCTTAACTCATCTCATCTCATCTCCAAAAACAAACAAGGTTATAAAGTGAATTAATCAAATGCATTACTGTGCACCTAAAACATGTCTTGTATTAAATTCCTCCTACTTTAAATATATGTGGGTTTTAGTTTTACTTCTCACGTAACAATTAACAGTACCACTTCACATTCAAGATCCTGTTTAAAATCATAAACATTTTTTTAGATATTTATTGTTGATGATGGGGGTTAGATCATTCTAGCCTGTCAAAAGATCACTTGGAAGGGTGTTCTAGATATTTGTTAGTCAAAATGGATTTGAATCGTTCTTCATGTATTCATGTATTCATTTCATCAGGATCCGACAGAAGGGAAGACCAAGAAACAAAAGAAATGGAATGGTGCACTGAAAGAAGAAGCAAAGAAGCCTAAAGCTTAAAAGAAAGATAAGAAGAAAGCTTCTGAAGAGCCTCCAACATAATATTTTATGACCCAATTATGAACTATTGTATTGTGTTTTGTAATGATGTATTCAATATTTTATGACCCAATTATGACAACTTTGTAAACTTCAAATCTTTTCTCATAATAAAAGAGTATTTGTGCAAAACGACTACTATTCACAAGTCTCCTCTCTTTTTCTCTCTAGAGAAAATAGGGATGGTGGAAATAGTCTGGTGAGAAAGGAAGGTGATCTCGGGTTAGTGGAGTTTGGTCTCTAGACTGATCTACGAGAGCTATGGAAGGTTTGGAAGCGTCATGGGGTCATCTTAATTTGACGGAAAAGGAAGATGTAGTCATTGATCTTGCAGGAAAGGCCACGGCAGAAGTGCAAAAAGGGTGAAAGGTGTTTAATAAGGAAGATATGGATGGATCCTGCTATTAGTAAGAACATGGTTGAAGCTACTACGGCAAAAGTTTGGGGACTGAGCAAGCATGCGGTGTTTCAAGAAGTGGGATCAAACATGTTTACAATGACGTTTGCTACTGATGCAGACAAGAAAAGAATTGAGGATGGGAGGTCCTGGTTCTTCGACAATAACATGTTTGTGATCAACTCTTTCGATGGTTTTATACAACCAAGTAAAATGAAGTTTGATATGCGTCTCTTTGGATTCAATGCCACAATTTGTGTCTTGTGGGGATGAACAGGGAGTGTGGGGAGAGGATTGGTAGGTCTCTGGGAGAAGTGGAAGAGGTTGAAGTGGATGATGATGATGTTGGGTGGGGTAACTTTCTTCGTATGAAAATTCTACTGGACTTGAAAATACCACTGGCTAGAGGTAGAACAGTGGCCATTAATGGTGCAAAATTCTGGGTCCCTATCCAGTATGAGAAACTACCTAGATGCTATTTTTAAGTGTAGGAGAATTGCCATCAGAGGATGAATTGTCCTCTTTATGGGCAACAACGTCTGGAAGCAGCACAATTTGACCTTTGGTTAAGAGCAAAATCTGTCTTACGTCGAAGGGTGGTGAAGGAAGGGAGAAACTTCAGTCGAATGGGGCAGGTCAGTCAAGGGGATGTTCATCTTAGTTAGTAGGACAGGGAAAGCAGTGAGAGGCAAGGGTCGGAACCAATGAGGAATGCAGATAAGGAAACTGTTTTGAAAAAAAAAGGAAAGGGCGTGTCTTTAGGAGAGGATAAAGGGGAGGATGATCACGTTAGAAACCAAGCATTGATGAAGGAACAAGATAAGGTAGTTACCAAAACTGGTTTACAAAATTTGAATTTGGATAATTTTGGGGGAGAGGATTTGTAGGGACCAAAAGATCCTAAGGCAGGTAACTTTGTGATAAGTAAGGAAACCACTATTGACTTATCAAGTGATGTGGATAGAGTTGTTCATAAGGGTGATGGGCTAGGCTTTACCTGTACTTCATCTGACCCAGATAATGTAAAGGCCTTAAGTCCACCTAAAGCTCAGCAGGATCACAAATAGAAACAGTTGAGAAATAAGGGGGGAAGGTGGAAGTCTCGAGCTCGAGCTTTGGAGTGCAACTCAAGTATGACTAAGGATTATGCTTGGAAAAAGAGGACACTTGCAGAAAATGAAGTTGGCTTAGCATTTCAAAAAGATACAAAGAAATGCAAAATGAATGAGGGGGTTGATAGAGGGATGGGTGGAAAAGGGATTGAGAAGAGAGTGGGAACTTATGTGACATTATGGTATTGGCAGAGGCTGGGTTCTAGCTCTGCCGGGAGCAATGATAATGTTAAGTTGGAATTCCGGTGGGCTTGGAAACCCACAGGGAATTTGAGTCCTTCGTGACTTAGTTAATAAAGAAGCTCCCGACATTTTATTTTTACAAGAAACTCATTTACATACTAAAAAGGTGGAATGAATAAAGTATGGCTTGGGATTTACTAGCTCTTTTGCTGTGAGCAATGAAGGGAGGGGAGGGAGTTTAGCATTATTGTGGAAGAACCATGTTCAACTAGATATTTCTCACTTCTCAAAGTCTCACATTCATGCATATGTGAAGATAGGTGGTGCTATGGAAGAGCCTTGGTTTCTGACAAGTATATATAGATAGCCAGAAGTTGCTAGGAGACATGAAACATTGGCATTAATCAGGTCTATCATGGTACCTCAAGATAAGGCCCGGTTATTAGGTGGGGACTTTAATGAAATTTTGAGTAACAATGACAAGAAAGGTGGAAGAGTAAGGGAAGAAAATCAAATGGCTGAGTTTAGAGCAGTATTACATGACTGTGTTAACTAATCTTGGGTCCAAGGATCCAAGATTTACATGGAGTAATGGAAGACAAGAGGGTCATTGTATAAGTGAGAGGCATGACAGGTTTTGGCTAATTTGACTTGGTGTGGAGCCTTTCCTATGATATGTGTGGAACATATCCCAGTGGCTTATTCTGATCACTTAGCTATTAGCTTAAAAGGGTTGATGACCAGTTCAGAATGAAAGGACAGAAACTATTCAAATTTGAGGCTATGTGGGTGGAATTTGAGGCTTGTAAGAAAGTGATAGAGATAGCTTGGATGGGTGTTATAGGGCCTCTAAATATAGAGACTATGATGTAGAAGATCCAAAGTTGTGGTGAAAAATTGATGGTATGGAATAAAAGCAGCTTTGGCAATGTAAAAGAAATATTGAAAAGGCAAGAAATAGACTGAAGGGTTTACATAACTCTGATGTAGATGGGATTAGCTCTGAGGAAATTAGAAAAACAAGAGATGATATGCAGAAATGGTTGGAAAGAGATGAGATTATATGGATACAAAGATCAAAGGCCCTTTGGTTAAAAGAGGGTGATAAAAATACAAAATTTTTCCATAGTAAAGCTATTCAAAGAAAGAAAAGAAATCTAATAAAGGGGTTAAAGATGCTAATGTGGTTTGGCAGGTGGAAGAAGGGAGAGATAGAGTAATCTTAGATTTTTTTAAGAGTCTCTTTACTGCCTCTAATCAAACTGCAAGCTTGGATTTTCTGAATGGCCTGGTTGGAAGAATAACAGATGATATGAATGTAAGCCTCACTCAAGAATTCAAGGTTGAGGAAGTAACACAAGCTCTTAACCAAATGAATCCTACTAAGGCACCTGGCCCAGATGGTATAGCTCCTTTATTTTCTCAAAAGTATTGGGATGTGGTAGGAAATGATGTTATTGCTACCGTTCTTAATGTTCTCAATAGTGGTATGCTACCTTGCACCATAAGCCATAATTTCATCACCTTGATACCAAATAAGAGTAAGGCTGAGTTAGTGGCAAATTATAGGCCTATAAGTCTAGGTAGTTTATAAGTTGATCTCAAAAGTGCTTGCTAATAGACTTAAAACTATTTTACCAGATGTGATTTCATTGTCTCAAAGTGCGTTTGTCCCTAGTTGACTCATAACAAATAATGTGCTTGTAGCTTATGAGTTAGTACATTTCCTGAGACAAGAGCCATGGGAAGAAGGGGTACATGTCATTAAAGCTGGACATGAATAAGGCCTATAATAGGGTGGAGTGGTGTTTTTTGGATGTTGTGACGAAGAAAATGGGCTTTAATTGCAAATGGAGGCAGCTTATTGTGGAGTGTGTGAAAACTGTGTCTTTTTCTGTGTTGATTAATGGTGAACCAAATGGTCCTATCTTACCATCTCGTGGCTTAAGGGAAGGGAATCCTCTATATCCTTACCTATTTCTAATGTGTATTGAAGGCCTAATTACATTGCTGCAACAAGCTGACCAACATATGATGGTGGAAGGGATCAAGATCTGCAAAGGGGCTCAAAAGATCAATCATCTTTTATTTGTAGATACAGTTTGTTATTTTGCAAGACCACAATGCAGTCAAACATTAAGATTCAACATTTGCTAGAGATCTATGAGAAAGCTTCAGGCCAAAAGGCGAGTAAAGAAAAGACCTTGATGGTCTTTAGCAAGAATGTTGCAGCTAGACAACAAAAGCAAATAATGAATTTTTGGGGAGTGCAAAGGCATCAACAATATGAAAAATACTTGGGGCTTCCTCCTGTGGTGGGGAGAGCAAAGTATTCAGTTGGTCCATGCAATAGAGATGATAAGCTAGTTTGGGAGCATGAAAAGATTGGAGTCTTTAGTGTGAAGAGTGCTTATAGACTGTTTTATAGTCTAAAGAAAAACAGGAATGCAAGGGAGAGTTCAAATTCATCTGCTATGAAGGTATTAGGGAAGATGATTTAGAAACTGAGCATTTCCAACCGAGTGAGAGTCTTTGCTTGGAGGGCTTGTAGAAATGGGTTGCCCACTATGAAGAATTTGAAGCTTAGAAAGGTGATTGAGGAGGATGGTTGCAAGGTTTGTCAAAAGGGTGTTGAGATTGTCTCACATGCTCTATATTTTTGTCCTTTAATTTGAGACTATTAGAAAAAACAGTTTGATTTTCTACCAGATGATGGCAGCAGATCTAGTAAACTTAGCTTAGCAAGTGTAAGCAAGAGGAATAAAGGGTGAGTTGGAGAAATTCTTTCTAATAGCCTGGAGTATGTGGTATAGGAGAAATCAATATGTGCCTGAGGGTACTACTTTATGGCCTAAACAGGTTATGGGAAATGCTTTGTCCTTATATAAAGAACATGTGGAAGCATCAAAGCCCCCGATTCAGACAACAGGTTTTGGTATTGGGTGGAAGACTCCTCCAATAGGTGCTGTGAAGTTAAACACTAATGGTGCCATTTTCTTGGAGTAGTACAGATGAGGTATTGGCGTGATATTGAGGGATGACAAAGGAAATGTTCTTTTGTCAGCTAGCAGTGTGGAGAATGAGGTGAATGATCCTATGGAGAATGAATTGCTAGCAATTGTGAGAGGGTTACAACTATGCTACCCAATGGGAATCAAGGAGCTAATTGTTGAAACAGATTCACTTCCAAGTGTTAATGCAATTTTAGCTCCTAGGGAGTCTATGTCCACTCTAGGGATCTAATATATGAAGTAAGGAATTTGATGAAGATGATGGCTAAAGCCACAGTGCAACATGTAGGCCGTATGGCCAATGGAGCTGCTCACAGTTTGGCAAGACATGCATGGAGTTTTGAGTGTTTAATAGTTTGGTGGAATGAGGTCCTAGATTTTGTTTCATAGATTGTTTGGTCTGAAACTCTTTGCTGTAAAACTATGCTTTTTCAATAAAGTTTTGTTTTCCAATATAAAATATATATATATATATATATATTCTCATAATTACAGTTGAAGCAAACCAAAATTCACCAAACAAATGTTGCAGACTTTTAGCCACATATTGTGTTTCATTCCTACTTGGTCACTCCGTATTATCCGTGAAGATAAGGTGCAATGTTGTGCACAAAAATTAGGACCAAAAAAAAAAAAAAAGATGATCAAAAATCACATTCAAGCCACTTGAAAATATTTTTTATGGAGAAACTTGAAATAAACTTTTCTGGGATTTTGTTGATGAACAAATAAAATTGTGTAATTTTATCCACTTGGTACATGAACTTCCCACTTAGTTTAAGCAGTCCCATTTTCTTGATAAACAAGATTCTCATTATGCACATGGCTACAAGAGAATCCAAAAACTGCTTTTAGCACCAAACTGACTTTTCCTCTAGTGTACAAAATATCAAAGCCACCTGAAACTATCACAAGACAAAGTAAATTAGGGGTGTGCATCCGGATCCGGATCCGGGTATCCGGCTATAACCGGATCCGGATCCGGATTTAAAAAATCGGACGGTTATCCGCCTGGATTAATCCGGACTTAACCCGGGCGGATAACCGGATTCAATCCGGATTTCCGATTATAACCGGATATCCGGGTTAAATCCGGATATCCAGATTATAACCGGATTATAACCGGATTTAGTCCCTTTTTTTCTTTTTTTCTTTTTTAAGATTAAAACTTTTAAAACAAATTTATAGCAGTTTTTTTTTTATGATATCATGCTTAAATTGTCCAGATTTTTTTAAAAAAAATAATTTAAACACTTTCTAAAATTAATTTATAAAAATATAAATTAAATAACAAAATAAATAAAAATACAAAATAGATAATATTGTTATTACATCACAATGCAAAACATAAATTTACAAAGAACAAAATAAATAATAATACATCACAGCTAATTAAACTAATACACAACAATGCAAAAAATAAATTTACAAAGAAAAAAATAAATAATAATACATCACAACTAATTAAACTAATACATAAGATTAGAAAAAAAAATTAAACTAATACATAACAATGCAAAATAAATAACATTGTTGAATTTTTTTGCCATGAGTCCCACTGAGATTTTCCATTAATTCCTCATAAACCAAACCCAAAAGCTGCCAAAAAGAGAAGAGAAAATCAATAAACCTTAAATTCAGCCACCAAACGATAAAAATGAAGATACAAATAAAATAAAGACTTGCCTATTTTATTAGTGTCTAGCAGCAGCTTTGCCTATGCATAACAGAAGAAGAACCAAATTGTCATTCATCTTACATTTGTAAGAAATATTTCCATTGAAGGAAAAGATCTTGTAGATGGTCCCTATAAGAGTGACCACCAAAGAATTAGGAAATTAGAGAATTCATATATATATATAGATACATATTTCCATTTTGTTGGGGTGAGGAGGCCCACGAGGAGGACCACAAAATTTAAGAGATTATGGTATGGTAGGGACATTTCATCCATGACTTAATAACTTAACCAACCATGCTTTTAAATGGAAAGTCCCATCATTTTATTTTCACTAATTATACTTTAAAAAAATTCCCAAATGGTAGGCCCAAACGCCACTCCATTGCTCCTCCTTAGAGCTAAGTATAAGAATATATCATGATTTCTCTCCTAGCTCTTCGTTTCATCCTAAAGGTCCCTTTTTCTTATTTTTTATTTTTAGTTTCAAAGTTTTAGAGCTTGCGATCCTAGATATGCTAGAGCCTAGATCTCATTACTGAAAGTATAAAGCAAATGAAATGTTCAGGTTTGAGATTAGATTACTTCTAGTAAGAGGACAAAAAGCATATAATCATTATCATGGAGTAATGGAGGAATCAATTCTCAGCACAAAACATGAAATAATTCCATTGATTTATGAAGCGAGTACTCTCACAAGTGGAATGCCAGAGAAGAGAACATTTTTTACCAAGTAAAAAACAACCATAAAACTCAAGAAATATGTCAAAAGTCTAAGTCAGTACAAGAATCACTGACCAAGGTATTCGGACTAGACCTAAAAGGGTTAGGCATGGAGATTTTATGAAACCCAGACCTAAAAGGGTTTCCAATATTGAAACCCCAAAGTTACAAATATTTCACATGCAAAGCAACCCATGATTACAAATATTTTGGGTACAAATATTTTTAAAGGCTCAGGAAACAAAAATTTCTCAAATCTATACAAACCCACTTCCTCAAATCTATACAAACGGAGAGAACGAAGAAGAAATCAAGAAATAATACTTGATAAAGCAGTCTCTAACTATACCTTTAGTCTCCGAGCAAGTTCCTTGGTGTGCAAAATGTTGGCGAGCTTAGAGAGCTAGGGTTCATTCGGTTTGCCAAAATCACAGAAGAGAAACGAGATTAGGAATATTAACATTGAGATTAGAAATAAAACAAAAAACAAAAACAAAACAAAAAAAAACCCCATACCCAGATCCATAACAAAAATAGACTAGAGATTACAAAAATCGAAAATAGACTAGAGATTAGGAAAAAAAAACAACAAAAAAATAAAACCAGACCCAAATTCAAGAAAGTTAACAGTTTTGCAATATTTATAGTGTTGCGAGCATGTAGATCTACAAACACGTTTTTGCTGGAAGATTTTAAAAATAAAGAAACCCAAAACGCAGATCTATAAACACACAATCTCAGATCTACAAACACAAACTTAGATCTATACAAATCGATTTAGAAGAGTATTTTACATGCAAAGCAACCCACTTCCTCAAATCCAAAGTGCATCTAACTTTAAACACAACATAAAAATATCTATACAAATCGAGCGAGAGAGATGAACATACCGTTAAGAGAAATGGGCTAAGAGCCTTCGAGGACTCGAGTGAAATGAGAGGCTGAGAGGGGTGCAAACTAGTGACGGCAGGGCTAGGGTTTCACCGTTTCAGAAACGAGCTTCGACATCGAGAGATAGAGAAATGAGTAGAAATGAGAGTCGACTGCAGAAAATTTTTAAAGGCTCAGGACACAGATTCAGAAGAGCATTTCACATACAAAGCAACCCACTTCCTCAAATCTATACAAACCGAGCAAGATCGATGAACATACCGTAGGTTTCGGAGTTGAGAGAGAGAGATGCGGCAAACGGCGATGCCGGACGAAACGAGAGGCACTGAGGTAAAGAAGTGACGGCAGGGCTAGGGTTTCACCTGTTTGCCAAAATCGCAGAGAGCTAGAGACTAAAAGTCGAAACAGGAGAATGGGTCTGAGGAAATTAGGAAATGAGGTATAAAGGGGTGCAAAACGATGCCGTTTTGTCTAAAAATAGGGTTTTTAAAAAAAAAGCAGCCGGTTACGGAAACCGGATTAAAATCCGGATCCGTAACCGGATCCGGGCGGGTATGAAATGTTTTATACCCGCCCGTGTTTAATCCGGCCGCCCGTGTTTAATCCGGGCGGAAAACCGCCCGGATCCACCCGGATTCCAGGTTTCGGACCGGACCGAAAAAAAATCCGGCCCGGTTCTACACCCTTAAAGTAAATGTGTGCATAAATGAAAAGATTGGTAATGAGTGATAGAAAGGCAAGTAAATGTGTGCCCAAGTGGAACCACAAAGTTATTCACCATATTATAAGTACTTTGCTAAATTTTGTCTTGTCTGCCATTAACTGGTAGATATTTGGAAACATAAATTGCTCTAAATAGCAAAATCCATGCACACCAATGACAAATGGAATGCCACCCCAGTTCAAGACAGTGAAGTAGTTGACAATGAAGAAATTGAAGGGTCTGGTAATTTCAATCTTGAGTGTGAAGTTCTTGATATTTCACTTCATACTATCGTTGGATCTTTAAGTCCAAGAACAATGAGAGTTAATGGTCAAGTTCATGATTGTGTTGTAGTGATATTGGTAGATACAGGAACCCATGATTGCAAGGAAAGCTGGATTGTTAGTTGGCAGCAATGATCAGATTGAGGGTGGCTAATGGTGAGAGGATAAGAAGTGAGGGGAAGGTTGAAAAAGTGGATTTTCAAACTCAAGGGAATAAATTTGCTACTGAGTTTTTTTTGCTTACCCTTGGTGGGTGTGATGCAGTATTAGGGATGTAGTGGCTAAGACCTCTTGGGTCTGTATTGTGGGATTTTAATTTTCTCACAATGTCTTTTGAGAATAACAAGAAGTCAATTGTGTTGAGAAGAATGAGTCCAAGAAAATCAAAATTATATTAGTTGAAGATGTGTAAATATGTCGATTAACAGTAGTGGAAAGGGAAGGAATGTTATTACAGTTTGTGGAGCAAGGAACCAGCAAAGGAGTAAAGAATTTAGACTCGAGTTTGTAAAAGATTTTACTCAATTATGGGTCTGTATTTGAGGAACCTATAGGGTTGCCACCTAAGAGAAGTAGAGATCAAGAAATGAACTTCAAAGAAGAGACATTACCAATTTCTGTGAGACCCTACAGATATCCCTTCTTTCATAAAACTGAGATATAAAAGATAGTGAAAGAATTGTTACAGGTTGGGGTAATTAGAAGCAGCCAGTCCCCATTTTCTTCACCTGTGCCCTTAGTGAAGAAGGCTAATGGTAAGTTGGCACATGTGTATACACTATAGAGCACTGAATACGAAAACAATTAAGGATAAGTTTCCTATCTCCATCATAGATGAGTTGCTAGATGAACTATTTGGGGCCATAGTTTTTTCTAAATTAGACCTCAGGTTAGGTTATCATCAAATAAGTGTGAGGGGTTCTAATATTTCCAAGACTGCATTCAGAACATATCAAGAGCATTATGAATTCTTGGTTATACCTTTTGGCTTTACCAATACCCTAGTTACATTTCAAGCATTGATGAATGAGGTATTTTAGTCTTTCCTATGTATGTTTGTCATTGTTTTTTCTGTGACATGCTTATATGTAATAAAAATAGAGAACTACATCATATTTCATTGGTATTGGATACCTTAGCAAAGAACACACTGTTTGCTAAGAGGAACAAATGTAGATTTTGTCGTGAGCAAATAGATTATTTGGGCCCATTTGGTGTCTGCTGTAGGGGTGAGGGCAGATCCTTCCAAAATTAAATCTATGATTGAATGGCTAGTACCTAAATCCCTTAAGTCTTTGAGGGGATTCTTAGGTTTAATAGGCTATTACAGGAAGTTTGTGAAGAATTATGGCTTGATTGCTGCTCCACTCACAGATTTACTGAGGAAAGATGCATTTCTTTGGGGTGATGAGGCAACTGAAGCCTTTAAGTTACTTAAGAAGGCTATGACAGAACCACCAGTTCTGGCTCTTCCAGATTTCTCCAAACCATTTTTGAATGAATGTGAAGCATCGGGGAGGGGAATTGGGGTAGTGTTGATGCAAGATGCAAGACAATTGGCTTACCTTAGTCATGAGCTTAAACGTAAGGCCTTGGATTTATCTACATATGAAAAGGAACTTTTAGCTTTGGTTTATGCAGTAAAGAAATAGAGACCCTATTTACTGAGGGTACTTTTGTCATAAGAACATATTAACAAAGCTTAATGTTCCTACTAGAGCAGAGGATTGGCATACCATCTTAGTAGAAGTGGATCAGCAAGCTCTTGGGGTATGACTTTACCATAGAGTATCGAAAGGGTAAGGACATTGTTGCAGCAGATGCACTTTTGAGGAAGGATGAAGTTAGGGAAGAAGATCCTGTTTTTCTGCCATCATAGTGTTGGATCCAATTTGGTTGCAACAACTTAGGCAGTCTTATGTGCAGGATGAGGAGATTTATGATATCTATAAAAAATTGCAGCAAAGGTCATTGGGAAGTGGGGAATGTTGCTTCTTTAGGAATGGAGGTTATTCTTATATGCACAATCTCCTTTAAAAGCCCAAGTTTACAATTTATTCATAGTAGTGCATTTGGTGGTTGCTCGGGTTACCAGAAACCATTACATCTAGCTAAGGCAGACTTCTATTGGCTTAGCATGAAGAGGGATATTAAAGGGTTCATTATAGATTGCACAACATGTCAAAGGTGTAAAGTGGAGGATTTGCAGCCTGCTAGGTTGATACAGCCTTTACCAATTCCTACTAAAGCCGAGTGATATCTCCATGGATTTTATTGAGGCTCTCCTACTGTCATAGCAATTTTTAGTAATTTTGGTGGAAGTCGATCGATTTACCAAGTATGCCCATTTTTTGCCATTGTCTCACCCCTACACTGCTGCTAAAGTGGCTAAGCTGTTTATTTCCTAAGTTGTTAAGCTACATGGGATACCACCCACAATTGTTACAGATCGTGATGTTACATTTTGTAACACCCCGATTTTTATGTGCTCTTTATTAAAGGGCTTTTTAATTAAATATTTGATTTTGAGCCTTTTAATTTAATTTAATGTGTTTATGCGAGATTATTTTATGATTTTTAAATTGGGAATTATTTGAATGTGCTTTCATAATTTTAATTAGTGTTCTGCAATTTAATTACTTTTTATTTTAAAGAATGTTATTGTTGGAGTTTAATATTTTACTTTTATTAATTTTGAGTTTAAATTGATTTATTTAATTTACTGTTTTAAAAATAGTAATTTTGAGGATCAGTTGTGACCCAAAAGTTGTGAGGATTGGACCTCATTTCTTTCCCTCTATTTTTCTTTTTCCTCTTTCCTTTTTCTTTTCTTTCTTTTCTTTCTTCCCGTTCAGTTTTATTCCCGTGTAGCCTCTCTCTCTCCCGTTTCTTTCTCTCTCCCCATGCGAACCGAATATCTCCTTCCAGCCACCGCCGCTGGCCGTCCGTGGCCCTCACCGCCGGCATCGTTCGACTCCCCACCGACCCGTGACCAACACCCTCAAATCTCAGGCCGGCTAGCGCCGGCGTTAGCCTCTGCGAGCCGTTCGAAGCCGCGGCCTTCCTCCTCCCGTTCCACCGCTGTCCGGCCACCATTGGCCGCCACCTTTTCACCACTTCATCACCAGCCCCTTGGCGTCCTAAACCATCCAATTTCGGCTCCGATCCGTCACCGGAGCCACCTCCATGAGCTCAACTTCATTTCGGTCTTTTTGGCCTTCCACTGCCGTTTCGGCCGCCACCCACGGCCAACCGTCGCTTCCACTAGTTTCACCACCTTCCATAGGCTCTACCCTACCGTTCCCTAACTTTCATTTGACCCCGTTTGAATTTGGGTTTTTTGTGTATTTCGGCCACAGTGTTTTTACACTGTGGAGTTGCTGTTTTGGCGCTTCCAGCTCCTCTGTGATCCTCCTAAAAATTACTTTTTAGCACTGTAAGTATTTTTCCAAATATTTTTTGAGATTTAAATATATTTTTGTACTAACATATTTCATTATGTTCTGGTTGATTTCTAGACTGAGTCTGAGGAGTTCGGGGGTGGATGGATTAAGAACGGAGTATTTGTTGTGTTGGTTATATTGTGATCTGGTTGGTTGTTGGTAATTGTTGTTGTGATTTGGTTGGTTGTTGGATATTGAGGTTATGTCTGGTTCATTGCATGTGCACGCATGTTCATATTTGTAAATTAAAAACTGGGTTTTCGTGTAATTGCATTCATGATCATGTGGATATTTTGAAAACTGGATTTTCATGTGTGGAATAGATTTTTGGATGCGTGTGTATTATGACCTCAAGCCGAGATGAGAAATTATCTCAGTGGAGCTCCTCTGGTCACTCGGGAGCAGAATATACTGAGTGACGTCCCCTGGGTTGTCGCCGGGCGACAACGGGATCAGACGAGTTACGTGCTGACTCCGTGGTCCTTCTGCTGGCGGGGGCTAGAGGATGTCTGGCCACGAACGCACTGGGTGCGGAACTGGGCATCACTCGTTACGCAGCCAGGATGTGCGGATGATTCTTAGGGGAGACTATGGTGCATATGGATTAATGGATAAATGGAAAAATGATTGTTTTCTGAGAAAATAGTGTGTGTTGGATATGTTTTGTGTGAGTCATTTTTGAGAAAATTATGGATATTTGTTTTGGGCCATTTTCTGAAAAAATGGTAGAAATGATTTATTGGAAATATTTGGACCAAATGGGATTTTTTGGCGTGTGTTGGATTTTATGCATATTGCATCATATGCATACATGATTAGTTGTTTTAATGTGTTTTTATCTCAGGATTGGTTGGGTATAACTTACCTGTGATACTATTTAATGGGACTGCAGATTTTGTTGATGATGCAGATGCCGAGCTTGAGGATTTAGCTTTGCCGATGGAGTGATCTGGGATCACTCGGGTTATGTTTATATTTTTAGCCTTGTATTATTTTATGGGACTTTGGCTTTTGTTTTTAAGAGATTTGTATTTGGGTATTTGTATTAAACTAAAATTCTGGTACTAGTTAACTTAATTATTATCCGCTGCGTATTTATTTGTGCATTGTTTATTTGTTGCACACACCTGGCACTTGTTTTTGGGATGCGTGACCCGTGTTGTCATCATCCCGATGTCTCAATTTCCGTGTGTGTCCATACATGAAAGTTGGGGGCGTCACACATTTACCAGTAGCTTTTGGAAGGCTTTGTTTAGAGCACATGGGACACAATTGAACTTCAGCTTTGCATACCATCCTCAGTCAGATTGTTAGATTAAAATTGGTAATAAATCAATACATTAGTATTTGAGATGTTTTATGTGTGACAGGCCAAAATAGTGGGCTCATTGGCTTCCTTGCACGGAATGGTGGTACAATACCACTCCTCATTCCTCTACTAAAATCACCCCTTTTGAGGCTTTGTATGGCATTTCCCTTCATCATTACTTCAATATGTTTCAAGTACAACAAACAATGCTACAGTAGACTCTGAACTGAAGTCCAGAGAGAAGATATTTGTAGTATCCGTGGATCAGTAGAGGTTGTAGTATCTATACCTTTTGGGCAAGGTCTTCTGAAGGGGAGTGAATTGTTAGGAGTTCAAGGGTGAAAGGAGGAGGAAGCACTTTAAGTAAAATGGGTGGAGGATCGGGAAGAGAGTTGCATTAGTTGAAGGGAAGCTTGAAGCACATGATCTGAGCGTGACCTTTTAAGGAGGATGAATTTACAAGAGTCCTTAAGATTGCCCTCGTAATAACAAAATTAACTAACTCTGGAAGTGTACTATGGGCATAAAACAGAGAAGTCCATTATAATAGTTTCCATCTGGAAATAAGATGAATTCTTGGAGGTTTCTGATTCCTCCAAAATTAGTATTGTTTTCACATTCTTAGAAGCTTTTAATCACAAAATAGTATGAGAAATTCACAATAATATAATAAAATTACAATGAAATAAATATTAAAACGAAGTCAGTTTGGACTGAGGTATGGAAATATCGCTCTCTTTAAAGAGATTCAAGCCCTCTACGGTATACAAAGTCTCAAATTAACCGGTGCAGTAGAAATCTTCTTAACTTGACTCCTTCAGGATACAACAGCCTAATTGATCGTCATGTAACTCGAACCAACTTTGCACAAGTGATTGAGCCCAAAGCTCCACTCAAAGAATACCTTTATTTTATCTAGAAATACTCTAAAAAATATATACTCTCTAAGCTTATTTTTCTTATCTCATTTTTTCTCTAAATCTATACATCACCGCAAGACTACACAAATATATACATATAGTTCATAGACGTAACCGGAAAAAGGAATAAAATGAAATAAAGAAGCCAACGTTTACAACCCATTAAAGCCAGGTTAAAACACAAAAAAAGGGAAACTTTATTACAAGCCCGTTATTACCAACGTCCAAAAAACCATAAAAGCAATAAAATTGCTTGAAACCCAAAACGGTACGATCACTTAAAGACAAACTCTCTCCAACGGAAATGCTATTAACTACCAATAAATCATGAGAGAATGAAACGTAAAAAAATAAAAAACAACGGTAAGAAATAAATGTTATTAAAAAATACTAACAAATATCACGAGCCCCATCTATTTTTTAGTAAAGAAGAGAGTTGAAAGGGTGAATGACCAAGCCCTAAAGGAAAAACTTATGTGAAAAGGAAGAATTCCACCTGCATGCGGAGGGCTACAAATGGGAAGAACTTGGTCTCTAGTGGCTGGAAAATGGCTCAAATACAGTACTGTTAGGTGCACTAGTGTACTATAAAAAGGGGGAGAGATAATTTGCTTATGGTGGACGGTGGTTGGACCGTTGGGTGGGTAGCAACCTGCGGAGGAGCTAATTGCCATCTCGACGCGTGTAGCTAGAATTGGAGTTGGAGGAGGGGAGAGGTGTGTCGAGCCCTGACTGAAGTTTAAGGGGTGAGGACGGAGGAGGGGAGGGGTTGTGCGACGCGGAGGAGAGGAGGAATGAGGGATGAGGGGAGAGGTGCGGGCTTAGATTTGATTTTTGAGTTTCTGTGGTAAGAGTAACCAGGAAACTCGACGACGGTTTCTCATTCAGAAGAACTAGAAAAAAAAACCACGTACGTTTGGGCAATAGATGAGTAGTAGCAGGTAGTAAGGGCATTATGATCCCCCAAAAAAATCCTATAAACTAACATCCCACAAATTGACATGCCCATGACACGTCAATTTAAGAGAAAAAGATTTATTTTTTCATTTTACCCCTCCCTTTCCCAAACCCCAAGGACCCGAGCCCCTCTAAAACCTCATCTACGTAGCCCAGCGCTATTGCCACTTCTTGTTAACACCAACATCGTTGCCAGCCATCTTCCCCACCCACCAGATATCTCTCTCTCTCCACTTTCAATCTTGTTAGTACTCAGTAGATAAGTGTTGGTACTGAGTAAATCAATGAGCAAACAAGCGGCATCAATGTAAATCAGTTCCAGTAGACATCGATAAAGGAACTGCCCCCTTTTCGAGCAGAAGGCCTCCATTCCAGTGACGAGTCCTAGCAGAACAACCCCGATGCAAAGCTAAGTGCAAAAGCAAACCTAGAAAGAACAGCAAGCAGATAAGCTCAGTGGTAATAATAATAAATCACACATTTTGCTTTCTCAACAATGAGCAAACAATTCAAGGAGTATAAACCCAAATGATTCTTCCCCTGTTATATTCCTTCATGTTGTAGCTATCAGATTCATCATTCGATTTTCTTTCTTGTCCCATTGAAATTTCAAAAAAACGAAAAATCTCATCTTCTTTACCACTTTAGAATCATTTTTCTCTTTATTTTTCTTTTTTTTATCTGCAAACATAATTTTCTACAGAAGCTTAAGAAGTTTAAGATCATGGATATCAGATCCCAAATATTAAGATAAAAGAAATTTGTGGAAAATTAATGTACTTTTGAATTAAGAAAGAAGGAAGAAGACTCGCCTTTGTCATCACAGTACCCAAGAAGCTTGATGATATTTTCATGGCAAGGAGGAAGCAAGATGTCTAGTTCTTGCTTGAGATAGAGACCGCGAGAGAGAACGATGTGTTTCTGCCGATGGCTATTTGCTGACACTAGCTCTGAAGAATGACAACCTCTATTTTGCTGGGGACGGGGAATGTAGGGGGATCCTTCTAAGCGAGGAGAAAGTAGAGGAATGAAAAATAAATAATCTCGTTTATTTGTAAAGATAAAAGTTAAATAAAATATTGTTAGAATATATTTTTTAATATTATTTTTATTTTGAGATTTAAAAAAGTTGATTTGTTTATTTTATTTTGTATTGAAATTTGAAAAAATTGTAATAATTAGATAAGATAATATGAGATAGATTTGAAAAAATTAAATTGTTTATTTTATTTTGTATTAAAATTTAAGAAAGTGTAATGATAAAATTGAGATGAGATGTTTTTTAAAAACAAATGAGGGTTAAATTTCCATGAAATGTCAATTAGTGGGATATCTTTGTATATCTAACAGTCTTCTAGAAGTATAGCATCTTTTGCTAGATGATCATGTGCCACATAGTTTAAACCCCTTAAAGCATGTATGAACTTACATTGCTGCATTTGAGATACCAATATTCAAGTATCTTCTATAATACGCCAACAATTATTATGTATATCATCCGTTCTTATGGTGAGATTTTAAAAAATAATTTTAGAAAATGTGATAGGAATTACTTAACTTTTTTAAAATTTTCCTTTCTTCCCTAGTATATAAAAGATTCTATATTTAAAATTTAAAACTTGCTTTGAAAATTGAAAGAGAGTTTGTACATTGAAATAGATTAAAAAGCCCTTTTACAAAACACGAGTTAATGTGTTATATAAAACGTGCCTAGGTTTCTGTCACATTTTCTTTGGTCGTGTCCATCTTGACACTTTGTCCTCATTTCATTCTTGGGTGAGGCATACATAAAAATAAAATAAGTTAAATACTTTGTAAGCACTACTTCATAATGTAAACATATACTAACATAAGTTTTCATTCATATATTATTCATTCCTCTACATACCTTCATAAAATATTTCTTTCCTTTGAAGACATTACAACATGGGGTTTTTTCTTTAAAGGTTTTCCTTCCTCATGAAAATGTTTCACACCTTGTACATTTCCTCATAAAGAGCTAGTTGATTTCATAACATTCATTTTACTATTATCACTTTCCATTGATAGGCACACACACACTGTTGCATCCCGTATGTTGAGTTTAGTAGTCTTTTAAACTCGAACTCTGTCCGTGGCCATGGGTTGTGAATCCCTTTCAGTCAGGTGGGAGCACTGGGTACATTACCAATATTACTTACTCGACATTGCAATCTGCTCCATCCATCGGTACCATCATTCATTCAGCCATTGGCCGTTACATAGCTTCATACATTAAAACACTCATTTGATTTCCTTTTCTCTGTTTTCATTCATTCCTTTTGGTCCTTTTCTTTTATTCTTTTCATTCATAATCCATTTCATTTCATGGATCTTAAAGCCAATATTTACTACATATATGATACATTTCATCATGCATATATTTATCATAGAGAAGCATAAAAAGGGATTGCCTAAGAAAGACCATTACATACACATACCTCAAAGCATTATTACCTTAGCATAGATTCATAAAATACTCCTTTCATTTCTAAAAATAAAAAAAACTCATTTCCTTTCATTGCATAATAGATGTTTTTTTATAAAAGCTTTCATTTCTTTTTCATATCATTTAGAAAACTCTAGAAGAGTATGAATATAATACTTACCTAGACTCCAGGCCATTTTCATTTTATGCAATCCATTCATGTGCGTGTCAAATGGCTACCTACATTCATAAATAGATTTACGTTATTTCCTTTCAAGTGCATTGCAACTTAAACTTAAAACTTGCATAAATCTATCCTTGACTTAGAACTCCATCACTTAAACCCATTCAATTATCCAATCAATCCTCCATACATTTCTTTACCACATTTTTTCTTAATTTCAAAGCCAAAGTTTGTGACACCTTGAGGTCAACTTTCCAACATATTGCATCCAATGTTATAGCCTGTGGCACCATTTTCATCCATTCATTCATCAGTCGAACATTTTTAGCATACAAGAGGAACTAATCGAGAAGAGGGTTACACCTAAAGATGGTGGAACCGAGAGTCAAAACAAGTGTTTCGTCTAGAAATCAAATTTTTTTTTGTTGCACCATAAAATCTTAAATATTCCTCTGAGTCTAATGGCACAGACTGTATCTCATTCTGGTACTTCTAGGTACCTCAAATAAATAAAATCACACTTCTAACACCATAGTGAGTGGCAATATTAACTATGTTGACAAACTAAAACCTACGCGATTAGGTCAATGGATGAAAACTTTTGGATTTTCAAGAGATTTTTAAAACCAAAAGAAATTCATCCCTTGAATTTTTGGCAGGCTGTTACAGAACGAGAAATTTTACTTGAAGCAAACAATGAGGTTAGAAGCTAAAAACTACTAACCTACCGATATGTTATTTGATTCTTTCTTCTACTATAGTTGTTGTTTTCAAGATCCTATGGTCGAGTTCTTCAAGCTATTGTATCCAAGAATAAATGTGGAGTGATGGAATTTTATTGGTAGAGTAAGAATCAAAGCAACTGACAATGGTTAAAACTTGAAACTGATGGTGAAACAGCAGCTATGTTTATGCTACTGTCCTGGCTACTATGTCCAGTTTGGGGCTTCTATTTTTGGTTTCCAACGCATTTATCTAGCTTTATAGGACGTGGTTAGTGTAACAACCCACCAGAAACTTAGTGGATGAATTTCTTTAAGTTTTAGGATCATCGTGAAAACCCTGAAAAGATTTCACGAATCGAGTAATCGTGTAGGATTAAATCTGTCACCATAGTCAATTTCTAGCCCACTTAGGCATCAGAAATGCAATTTTATATATTTGAGATGCTTAAGAGTGTGAGAATGAAAAAGAGTATGTGTCATTATTCTCTTATGAATATTTAGGATTTTACAGTGTAATAAAATGATTTTCATTTTCCTGACAACAACTGTTAAAAAATGCATTTTGATTTGTTCGAGGCACTTAGGAGTTGAAATTTCCGAAAAAAAGTACGCTCCTAGTTTCATAGGATTATTTCAGATTTTATGGTGCAAAGTTATTTTCACCATTTTTGGAGTGAATAGTGACTCTTATGTTCGCACCATGTGGCATGCAATCCAGTTGACATGATCTTAGCCACACATGGTAAATAGTATAGGACACTTGGCACTAAGAGAAACCATGAGATGGAAATATGAACGAAATTAAGGAAAAACCAAGCTTTGTGATCATGCAACCTAAGCCAAACACTATTCCATCTGACAATCCATTTTTGTGCCAAACCAAAAAGGGTTCCAACCCTAGTGAAACCCCAAATAGTTGGAATCCAATTGAAACCCCAAATGTCTTGTGGAAGCCAAAACCCTAAATGATTTCCCAAACCCTAAATGAAGTCGGTTTTAGCTTAGTGTTTAATTACTTGATTAAATCACTTTCACATGCTATTAACTATTCAAATTCATTTCATTACACCCCTATACATTATTTTATACCATAGTATTTATTGGTTTTAGACTTGTTAGAAACCGAAATCCCAAACCAAACCATATTGAAACCCTAAATGAGACCCAATCGGTTTAAGCCCATTAAGGCCAACCGAATTGCACCACCTATGCATGGCTTCTTGGAAACTTTTCTCCACTCCCATGAGTGTACTTCCACTGCCCATGTCTACCCCAAATAGTGGTTGATGGGAAGGCAAAAAGCCACCTATCTCCCCATCACATGGCAACAGCAGGGCACAAAATCGTGTGCCATGGCCCCTAGTTTTGGGCAAGGTTTTGGCTGACAATTTATCACCAAAAAGTCACCCTCACATCCCTTCTTAACCCCTCCAACAGTACAAGCGTCGTCCATGGCCATTACTTTAGTCTTTTGTTAGTTTTCAAATACTTTCTTGGAGAGAACTCAAGGAGAAGTTGCAAAAAGTTTTTTTGGTCTTTTTTGCTCTTATAATAGATTCTTATGAAAAAATATTCACATAAATTGTTCCTTTTTTAGTCTATTTTCAGTTGGTATATATTTTTGTCATTTTTCATGGAGTTTTGATTCGTGAAAAATCTGTTTAAGCATGAAAAAGGTCACACTGGGTAAACTGGATAGTGTGTGATTCTTTGAATTTTTTTGATGATGTTCTTGACAAGATCTTGCTTTGATATTTTTATGGTCTGGAGTTAATATGAAATTTATATGAAAGTTTCATGTTAAATGTTTTTTATAAGAGTTTTGCATAGATCTAGAAAGTTGGAAATTGGGAGTATGAAAATGGATTCTGATTTGGAAAAAGCTTGGATCTTTTGTTGTGAAAGCATTCTCCTATGACTTTGATATTCACATATGTCACTATTCAAACTTTCGTCTGTGTTAAAATTTTATTTTATCAATTTATGGTGTTGATCTTGAGGATATGAGTTTTTATGCACACGAAGGTTCGGTTATGTCTTATATTTGAGGCTGACGAATGGATTTGTATTTCTATGCAACTTTTGCCATGTGATCTTAGATTTTATGCTTAGATTTGTTTTAATACTTGAATTTGAAGCATATGTTGTTGTTCCATGATGATTTATTTCATCAAAAATTCGGATCTAGTGGTTTGATCAAGAACCAAAACATATAGTAGTTTTGTGTTGAATGTAATTTTGTGACTTATGTGATTTTGGTTTAATTTTTTAAAGTATGATAGTCCTTAGGATTGTTTTATGAACATATTTAGAGAATTTTTATGAACTTTTGTACTTCTTGGGGTTATTTTGAAAATGGATAGAATAAGAACATTAAGGGTTGCTCTTTGTTGTAAAAAAACTTTGAAGTTTTGACATGAAGGAAGTTGTGACTTTTATGATATATGAGCTTATAACCCGCACAATGTGCGGGCTTTATATTTGTGTAGGCCACTTTATATATTTTTATACTGATTTTTTTTTTGAATGACAATCAAACATGGATTATATATACCTAATAAGAATAAAACATTTAAAATCAACATTTTTAAATGCAAAATAAATAAATAAATAGAATTGCTTGATCTTGTAATTAAGGGTTCTTAAAAAAAATATCTAACAAAATAATGTGGCTTGATATTATATGTTAGATTGTAAAGTATCTTTTAATGTAAAGTATATCTAATGTACCATATTAAATTACGTCAGTTTGTAAGCTTATTTTTATATAAAAAAAAAATTAAATTAAGCACTTTTTTAAAAGAATATTCATACGTACAATTTTACGCATCATATTATGCGTAGTGAGCAATAGCCTCATTTATCAGTGTTGAAAATCATCACATTGGAAACCAAAAATAAGAAATAGTTTTACTGTCAACAAAAAGTCTTCTGGTGGAGGCCTCTGCATCTTTTGGCTTCAAAGTAGACTCCCAAATCTAAAGGACTCTAGTTGAAGAGCTTGACGTTATAGAAGAAGTATCTTCATCCTTTTAAATTCAAAGGTTACCAGAAACCTAAAACATCAGAAGAAACAGAGTAAAGTAGCTGTTACCAAACCAAGTTACCTAAACATTCGGAAAACTCAAGAATACGATAATAACCAAAACTACCATTTGAAGGACAAAAAGAAAAACTGAAATATTGAAAGCAAAACCAAACCAGAGTGATAAGAGAGAAAAATAAAAGCGAAAAAGTAAAGGTTGTTGAAATTTTATTTTAAGAACGACAGTTTGTGCAAAAGCAAAACCAAAAGTGGTCACTGAGAAACCTAAATCTTTTGGTAGAAAATGTTTGTTTCGGATTCACTTATTCCATTCTCTGACGACAATCAAAAAACTGAATTCCCCATGATTATTTTACAATAAAGAAGATGAAGCCCTTACTCCGTATAATCTCTTAATTTCTTCAATTTTCTTTGATAATTATTGTGGTAGCTCCTCAAATGGCATCTTCATCGTTGTTAAACGGTGAGCAGGCGGTGGTCCTTGTATTCATAGTCATTTTGTTAGGTTGTGTTTTTATTGAAAATTCGTTTCAAAATTCTTTAATTCTTGAATTCTTGAAAGGATGTGAGCTTCTTCGTGTGAGGTTTTTTTATGCATAACCAAGTCAGTCGATGAACTCAGCCAACCACCCAGACCTCATGTAACACCCCGCTCCCCAATAAAGACATTTTAGAATTTTTCAGAGAGCCAGTGTGCTACTACTGAATTTGACTAAAACTTTTTCTTTTAAATAACGAGCCAGATGCAAAAGATTCTATAAATAAAATATAATTTAATTAATACTTAAAATCTAACATAGAGTCTGCGGAAGCACTTATTTAAAAAAAATATGGAAGTCTCATGTGCTTATCAAAATAATTTACTTAAATCTTAAACCATAAAAGCTAATCCTATCATAATTTGTCTAGGCCTCTGTCTCGCCTCCCAGGGTCAAGTCCCGTCCTGCAGTCTCATCTTCATAAATTTCATCACCTGGGGTGTTTTAAAAACATGAAAACAAACTAAAATGAGTCGAATACTCAATAAGCACACATCATACAGTAAACATAATAAACATAAGGTTTCTTGAAAAACGTGCTTACTTATAAATACATACGTAAATAACATGAACATGAGCTTATCTTTCACTTGTCATAGGCCGTTACCCACTGTTGACTCCCGTGAGTTAGGGTTAGCGAATCTAAATAGATTCTGATTCCGCCCGTGGCCGCGGGTTGTGGAATCCATACATAATGAAGACATACTGGGTGCACTACCAGCATGTACGACCTGGCAATGCAATATGCCCATAACATAGGTACCGTCTTCATATCATAACATAGGCTGTTACGTATCTTATCATTTATATTTCATCATAATCATACTTGCATACTTGTCATATCATAGATTTCCAAAGAAATCACATTCATACTTGTCATATCATATCATAGATTTCAAATGAAATCACATTCTTTCATAACATGTCGTGATGCATGACTTCTCACATAAAATTATGATTTTTCATGAATAATTTAATGCTTAAATCTTCACATAAAATCATGCATGGCTTTTCATAAATTATTTTAATGCATAACTCTCACATAAAATCATAACTTTTCATAAATCTTTTGATGCATAATTTCTTTCATAAAATCATGAGTTTTCATAAATATCTTGATGCATAATTATTTACATAAAATCATTGATTTACATATTTTTATCATGTCTTGGGTATGTAAAAAGGGGCTTCCAATGAAGGGTATACATGCATAATATTTTTATAAAAGACATGTCGTTTACCGTACATACGTGTAAGGGTATGATCATGTTACTTACCTTGCAGCGCTACTTCCTGAATCTCACTTCGTAACTCGTCACTGAAGGGTACGTGACGGGGGTTGGCTAGACGAGACGACGGTGGCTCTGGGTGGCCAGGAGTGAGGCGACGCGGCTGGTTTATTGGGCTGGGTGGTGCGACGCCGAGAGAGGGAGAGATAGTACCGAGAGAGAGTTCTGTTGCCGAAGGCAACCGAGAGAGAGAGAGGAGGCTGGCGGTGGTTGTGGTTTCTTATGTTTTCTTCTGGAGGTCTCGGCTAGGGGTGGGTTTTATAGGCAAGGAGAAGGGTATTGTGACCATAAGGAGATGGGATAGGATTTGGAGTTGAGAGTTTGGTTTCCTAATAGGATTTGGAGTTGAGAGTTTGGTTTCCTAATAGGATTTGGAGTTATTAATTAGAGGATAAGGATGAGGCTTATGGGTGGAGATAGGGAGAAATAATATTTAAATTCAAAAAACTAAAATTCTTGTGCTTAAAACAAAAAAAATCTGTTCATGATAAAATACTAATACTAATAATAATAATAATAGAAATAACAATATTAATAATAATAATAATAATAATAATAATAATAATAATAATGGAGGCTTAATTCTAAGTTAAATAAAAAATAATATATTTGATAAATTCTTTTATAGGCTTAAACTCATTTATTGAGTCTAATAAAATTATCCATAATTTATTCTTAAAAAAAATAGAATCGGGTCGTTACAATCTCCCCTCCTTATAAAAATTCCGTCCTCGGAATTTGCTATAACCTCAACAACAAACGTATTTATTCGCCACGTTCTTTCATCATCTTTATCATTTAATCGAACCTATTATTTCTAGACTTTTAATCTTTCAAGATTTACTCTCAAACCTCGCCTATTCTCCAAAATTGTAAACCTCAATATTACGCTTTATTACAAGCCTAATAATAATTTGACTAGATGATTATCTGAACTCCATAAGAAAAGTAATTAAAGCTCTCCTCATAGAATAATAAAACTCTTCACATGCAATAATAACCCCAACAATTCGTAACCTTAAACTCTCCAAAGTTCGGATCCTAAATCCTACAACTCGTACTTAACGATAGAATCACGTTATCTATAAAACATCAGAGTACCACCAATCATCATGAAATACCATACACCGTATATAAATCTATGTCATAACTTCAAAATTCCTCTAAATTCATTTCTAATTTCCTCAAATAAAACGTTTCAAAATATAAGACTATTTCCTCGTAAACAAGATGTGTCATCAATCTTAAACTCAAAGATTCTTGACCTCATATTTATAAGCTTCCTTACCTTTGTGCTAAAACCCTTTTCACGTAGTAGGTGCACTTTAACATGCATGTATCCAAAAATTCCATTCATAATTTTCATTAAAACAGTAAAATAGTAACAATTAAAAATACTTACTGCAGAGCATAACCTGCCTTGGGGAGACTTTGGCCTAGACATTCCCTTCCTTCTTTTTCTATTTTCCAAAAAAAACTTCTCTGATTTTTAAAAAATTTCTTTGCAAAACGTTTTCCTCTTTATTTTGAAAAAGTCTACAGAATCTTTCGACCTGGGCTCTGATACCAACTGTAACACCCCGCCCCCCAATAAAGACATTTTAGAATTTTTCAGAGAGCCAGTGTGCTACTACTGAACTTGACTAAAACTTTTTCTTTTAAATAACAAGTCAGATGCAAAAGATTCCATAAATAAAATATAATTTAATTAATACTGAAAATCTAACATAGAGTCTGCGGAAGCACTTATTTAAAAAAAATATGGAAGTCTCATGTGTTTATCAAAATAATTTACTTAAATCTTAAACCATAAAAGCTAATCCTATCATAATCTGTCTAGGCCTCTGTCTCGCCTCCCAGGGTCAAGTCCTGTCCTGCAGTCTCATTTTCATAAATTTCATCACCTGGGGTGTTTTAAAAACATGAAAACAAACTAAAATGAGTCGAATACTCAATAAGCACACATCATACAGTAAACATAATAAACATAAGGTTTCTTGAAAAACGTGTTTACTTATAAATACATACGTAAATAACATGAACATGAGCTTATCTTTCACTTGTCATAGGCCGTTACCCACTGTTGACCCCCGTGAGTTAGGGTTAGCGAATCTAAATAGATTTCGATTCCGCCCGTGGCTGTGGGTTGTGGAATCCATACATAAGGAAGACATACTGGGTGCACTACCAGCATGTACGACCTGACAATGCAATATGCCCATAACATAGGTACCGTCTTCATATCATAACATAGGCCGTTACGTATCTTATCATTTATATTTCATCATAATCATACTTGCATACTTGTCATATCATAGATTTCCAAAGAAATCACATTCATACTTGTCATATCATATCATAGATTTCAAATGAAATCACATTCTTTCATAACATGTCATGATGCATGACTTCTCACATAAAATTATGATTTTTCATGAATACTTTAATGCTTAAATCTTCACATAAAATCATGCATGGCTTTTCATAAATTATTTTAATGCATAACTCTCACATAAAATCATAACTTTTCATAAATCTTTTGATGCATAATTTCTTTCATAAAATCATGAGTTTTCATAAATATCTTGATGCATAATTATTTACATAAAATCATTGATTTCCATATTTTTATCATGTCTTGGGTACGTAAAAAGGGGCTTCCAATGAAGGGTATACATGCATAATATTTTTATAAAAGACATGTCGTTTACCGTACATACGTGTAAGGGTATGATCATGTTATTTACCTTGCAGCGCTACTTCCTGAATCTCACTTCGTAACTCGTCACTGAAGGGTACGTGACGGGGGTTGGCTAGACGAGACGACGGTGGCTCTGGGTGGCCAGGAGTGAGGCGACGCGGCTGGTTTATTGGGCTGGGTGGTGCGACGCCGAGAGAGGGAGAGATAGTACCGAGAGAGAGTTCTGTTGCCGAAGGCAACCGAGAGAGAGAGAGGAGGCTGGCGGTGGTTGTGGTTTCTTATGTTTTCTTCTGGAGGTCTCGGCTAGGGGTGGGTTTTATAGGCAAGGAGAAGGGTATTGTGACCATAAGGAGATGGGATAGGATTTGGAGTTGAGAGTTTGGTTTCCTAATAGGATTTGGAGTTGAGAGTTTGGTTTCCTAATAGGATTTGGAGTTATTAATTAGAGGATAAGGATGAGGCTTATGGGTAGAGATAGGGAGAAATAATGTTTAAATTCAAAAAACTAAAATTCTTGTGCTTAAAACAAAAAAAATCCGTTCATGATAAAATACTAATAATAATAATAATAATAATAGAAATAACAATATTAATAATAATAATAATAATAATAATAATAATAATAATAATAATAATAATAATAATAATAATAATAATAATAATAATAATAATAATAGTAATGGAGGCTTAATTCTAAGTTAAATAAAAAATAATATGTTTGATAAATTCTTTTATAGGCTTAAACTCATTTATTGAGTCTAATAAAATTATCCATAATTTATTCTTAAAAAAATATAGAATCGGGTCGTTACACCTCACCACCAAAGTTAGCCATGAAGCCACATCGGAAAACAACACCCTCAACCTCACCGAAAGATCTCTGTTCTTTCATCCGAAAACAGAGTATGGCTCTTCCCTTCGCAAGCTTCCCAGCCATGAACCACCCTCCACCACCATAGCCGTCAACATCTCCAAGCATGGCAGCACCTCCCGACAACTGACGTGGGTTGTGTTTTCTTATGATATTGCTTGCCGATGAAGAAAAGTCGTGTTAGATTTTTCTTGATACATCGTTCATCATCTTCATTGCCAAATCTGGATTTGATCGGTATTTGGTTCCAAGAGAACACAATGACTGGTGATAGGGTTTAATACAAAAAAATTGGAAGTCGGTATTTGGTTCCAGGTATTCATTGCTTGACGTTTGGTTCTTCAATTCCTTTTGCACTGCCTGACATTTTTAATTGTTAGCGATTGCAGGAATTGGCTATGAAGCCGAATAGTACGGGTTGAATGCCAAGTCATCAATTAAAAACTTGACTTTTATATAATTAAATAGAAGTGTTTGGTGTTTGTTCTAGCATGCTTTTAAAGCATGGGATATGATTTTGTATGTTGCATGATTCGATTTTAATATGAAAGTTGTGATTTGAAAGAATTGCAACAAAAATCAAGGATTTTAACCTTAGTGTGTTTCGGCCCATGTTTCATTCCTATAGTTATGTTGTGATTTAAATTTTTCTAATTAGATATTTGAATTTAGGACATAATTTACAAGATGAATGTAAATTTTGATTAGTTTTGGAGTTAGATTTGAAATCCTTAAGTTATGAGTAAAATTATCATTTTTCCACAAGTAGGGGTAAAATGGTTATTTTTATTCTAGTTTAGTAATTTTATTTTTCTAAGTTCACTAGTTAGAAGTTTTTAACTTTTAGAAATGTCTCCTTACAATTCTTGTTATTCATGTTTAATTTTCATCACACTTCAATTGTTGTAAGTTAGCCTCTAACTTACTTTCAGGGTATTTATTTGCATATGGTCGTACAAGAAAGCATCATTTATGTTACTTATGCCTATGTACTACTATGTTATGCCATGCCATGATTTATTTCCATTTCACATATATCTGTTGCATGTTATGCCATGTTACACCATGCTTAATTGTTGCACGTCGCGAATATGTCATGTTTATCTGTTATGCATCATTATTATGTCATACCACTAGTCTCATGTACATATCACGTCATGTCAAGTTATATCATTTGTCATTTCATTTCATTTCACAGTGCATCATGTGACAAGTTTGAAGTTCGTCACGAAAAGAATATTTTCAAATTAGTTGAGCTTTTTATGCTTATCATGGCCACAATCGCTAGAATAGGATAACATTCTAGTGAAACTCCATTATTCACATTAGAGTGTCTAAACAAATTTGAAAATCTTTGTGTTGACAAAGTACTGTCAACAGGTTTCAAATGGAGCTTAAGTAACTAATCACCAAAGCGAAGTTAGGCGCTAACACCTAGGGTGCTAGCCACAGTCCACGTTCATATTATATGCACTCGTGCAGGTGCAAAAACATGTCACAAGACGTGTACGTTATGTACTTGTAGCGAGTGAAGATGCACTAGGTGCGATACATATGTTAACATACTCATAGGTAGTGAAGATATTTATGATGTGATGCAGTATCGGCAGGGCCACATAGCTCAAGGGGGCCTGTGTAGCATCCACAATTCATATTTAATCAAGCAATTAATATGGGAACAAGATTCCAAATTCATGTTCAGTTTCAAGTTCAGTTCAGTTTCAGTGCATGTCATGTTCAATTTTCATCTCACGTTATTTCACATACAGTCCAAGTTCATATCATGTCAGTTCAATTCACATCTGTTCCAATTTATGTCAATTCATATCACGTATTTGCCAAGTCACATCACGTTATTCATGTTCATGTCAGCATTCACGTTCTTACTGTCATGCATGCATTTGTATACTGCAAGTTAAACTTATTTGTTAACTTGATGAGATTTGTAATTAAATCCCACTTGGTATACCCAACTACCATTCCCTTAAGAATGATAGATCATGTGCTAGGATTGGGAGATACGACTGACATTCAACTAGATGAGGTCAACTAGGCGTCAATGTAACAACATGGAGCTTATAGCCTCGATGCTCTGTTTCATTGATAGTATGTTGGCTTCCTTGGCCAAGTTGTGCGAGTTACTCAAAGATATTTTAGTAGTATTTACATGTATTTAAAGAGCATTATCTCCCTTACACATGATGTTATAGATCTTTGGAGATACATTGTAACTTTGAACATCTATTATGTGGATTTTATAAAGTATGTTTATATTTTAGGGATATGTCACTTATGGTACATAGTATTGAAAATTATCCACTGCGATGGACAAGGGATAGAAAAGCCCTTCACTTATTGACAGATGTGTTCAGACAATAGCAACAGTAGCAAGTGCACGTCCTTAGACCCAAAGTTAGGGGTTGTTCATATGAGAAGTTTCTGATTCATCGTTACCCAAACTTTTTTGGTAATGAAGGACCCTTAAGGGCAAAAAAGTGGATTATTGATCTCGAAAGGACGTACGAGATCTGCGAATGCACTAAGGATAGGAAGGTTCCATATATTGGATACCTTTTCCAAGGAGAACGTGGCATTTGATGGAATACATGGAGACAACTTCGAGTCGAGTGAATCCTAGCCGCTTTGACTTGGGGAAGATTTAAAGAGTAGTTTGACAATAGATTCTTTTCATATTCTGTCAAACAACAAAAAGCGCGGGAGTTTACGTCTCTGTCTCAAGGTAGCCTAATTGTGGAGCAATACACTGCCAAGTTTATGACGTTAGGGAGGTTCGTGCCTCACCTAATTTCTACAAAGAGGATGCAAGCATAGAAGTTCCAGGGAGGAATTTAGCTGAGGATTCATAGACGAGTAACTTGTTTCATAATAAAGAATTACCAAGAGTTGGTAAATGTGGCTGCGATAGCAGAGTCTAAATAGAGAGGTCTAGATGTCTAGATCAATTTAGAACGGAAGATGACCATGTTGTTTACTTCAAGCCATAGTGTTGAGAAGAAGAGATCTTTTCTAGTCCAGTTAAAGGCAAATGAGTAATGACGGGGAGACAAAGATCATCTTTCAACTAGCAGTGTGCAAAGTGTGGCAAGCTCCATGCTAGAGTGTGCTGCTGTGGATATGGTGTATGCTTCAGATGTGGAACACTTGGTTACATGATCAAAGAATGTCCCAAGGCCGCACAAAGCAGTGGAGTTGGTTACAACGGTGAAAACAAACCAAGGCCCCACATCCCAGCACGAGTTTATGTTGTAACCAAGTGATGTTGACACTGGGGCGTCATAATCGAAGGAAGCTGACGTTATCACTGGTATTTTCTAGAATAATTTTGTACTTTATTTTAGTATAGATGATAGGACTACTATTGATAGTAGTATCACTTTATATTTATATTAGGAAACATCAACCTGCTAAGGTTCACAGCTTGTGCACTATTCAATTCGGGCGCGTCGCAGTCTTTTGTGTCTGTAGTGTTTGCACAAATTTGTAGTTTGCAAACTGAGTTGTTACCTCGTAAGGTTGTAGTAATGGTTCTTAGTGGGAATACAGTAGCTTGTACTCGTTTAGTTTAGGATTGTCCCATTAAATTAGGAGGACATTGAAGCCTGACTTATTGGTATTCGGTCAAATGGAGTTCGACCTAATTTTGGGGATGGATTAGCTATTTAAGCACTATGCTAAGATAGATTGTCGAAAGAGAGAAGTTGTGTTTGAACCCCCAAGTGAAGATAATACAAGTTATGCAAGAGCATTGATTAAGGCCACCCCTCCAGTGATTTCAGCATTGTATGGTTAGTACATCCTCTACTCGACTGGTATCTAATCAACCTTTCTTCATCGCCCTGTGCAGTCCCAGATCTGACAGTCTCTTTACAACTTGCCTTGTTCCTTGATCGGTTGCATGTTGCCCTCCCGGCTACGTCCTTATCACCATTATTTTGTCTATTGGAAGAGATCTCGTTGTCACAAATAAGATCAACTCGTTTTGATCCGAATTCATTTATATCTAATTCAAATTCAAATATTTGACATCATGTTTGTATAAGATTCATTACCCTTGTCACATTTTGTCATTCCACAGGTGGGGCAGATGCGAGCATGCAACTTGGTCACCAAGAATTAAACCCCGAGTTGTGTAATGTGTCGTCACATTAGAAGAAATGGCATGGATTGAACATGGCTCATTATGTATATCATCCCATAGCCTTTTTCTCGTGTCCTTTAATTTCGGAGCTAGATTACGCATCTCAACATGAAATCATTCACTCAAAGGCACATGTAAAAGAAGAAAAAAAGGTTTCACTCACGGACATCTTGTTCTTATAGTGCTCCTTTTCCAAGTCTGGCCATGATGATTAGGGAATCTTGATTTGTCCAGTCAACCAAACCCTGGACACGGTAAAAGGCAGGCCGAAGACAACATGTTTAGATTCATAGATGAGTTGAGATAAATTGAGATAGTTTATGAATAATAGAATAAAATATTATTAGAATATTATTTTTTAATATTATTATTATTTTAAAATTTAAAAAAGTTGAATTATTTATGATATTTTATGTAAAAATTTAAAAAAATTATAATGATAAGATAAAATGAGTTAAGATAGATTTTGAATTCAAACGAAGATTTGAACTACATCGGCAATTCGGTGCTTTGGTGAATGGGACAACCAACTAATTCACAAAACGTGTCATCATTTATGCCCATTAATCATGTGATTCCGATAGCTATCTTTATCATTTAAACCCATTAACACGTGAAAGCAAGAAACTTTGATCGATGCCATCTTCATCAACCTTGAGCGATTCCTGCAAATCACCTCTATCAAACCCGATGTATTAAATCTTCCACAGAGAGCAAAGTAATCCTCCTTATAAGTTGGACTTACATTTACTGAAAAAATTATTCGATTTATTTTGTTAAAAAGCGAACGGATGATATCTATTTATTTATTAACTATAATTAATTTCATCTATTTATTTGCACACATTTTTGTAGATTTAAATGGTCATTTGGATTCAGAGATGAGTTGAGATAATTTTTAAATAGTAGAAAATAATATTTTTAGAATAATATTTTTTAATATTATTATTATTTTAAAATTTGAAGAAATTAAATTATTTATTATATTGTGTATAGAAATTTAGAAAACTTGGTTTGAGATTTGAAAAAGTTAAATTATTTATTATATTTTGTATGAAAATTTAGAAAAATTCTTTTAGAATTTGAAATAAAAAATATTATTATATTTTATGTAGAAATTTAAAAAAATTATAATGATAAAAATGAGATGAGTTGTAATGAGTTATGAATTCAAATGGCCCTTAAGTCAAACTTGTCCTTCTATAACTTGCAGATTGATTGGTGAGGACAAACGAGGCTTTGAAAAGGTTGAGTAAATTATTTAGTTTTTAATATTTAATAACCAAATGGGTTGGTTCAGTTTAGTTTTGTCGAACTGAATTTCTGAACCCTTAAAATTAAGGATTAAGTTCTTTTCAAATCACTTTATTCAATTTCTATTGCATTATTATATATTACTTTTAAAAATAAAATAGATATTGATGTGATAAGCATTCGGGAAGGATCAGACATTTTCTTTCCTAGAGGAGATGTAAGGAGGATCCTTTCTGTATCAGCATAAGAAAGAGGATTGTGTATAACTTTTGAGGGTGAATGGAGAGCAACTAATAATGGAGACCTAAGACATGGCTGAAGTTCAAATGAAGCTTACAAATAAGCAGAAAATTTTGGCCATTTCTGGTTTCTATTTTTTTTTTTTAATGTTTTTAATAAATTTCAAACCAAATATCTTTAAGGCTACGTTTAGTTGCAAGACTCAACTGAGTTCAGTCTAATTTTAAGTGAGTCTAACATACAAACATCTAATTCTCAGATTACTAAATTCATCTCAAATCAAAATCTCCTTACACATGGGATCCACAACTTTTTTCAACTTAACACATCTTTATACGTGAGACTCACAACTTTTTTTAATTTCCAATAAAAAATATTAAACTCATTTTAATATCCAAACACATTTTAAACTCAGTTTAGATGGGTTTCACATAACTCCCTCTACTACTCAACTCACTATTATTCATAAAAAATTGAGCTCAACTGAACTCATTTTAACATCCAAACGCAACCAAATCTACAAATTATTATTATTTCAACTTTTCTTTTAACCGTTATCCCATCATCATCTAAACACAAAAATCAAAGTCACTTTTACAAATATGAAAACAAAATTAGTCTCAAAAAGTTATATTCAACCATTTTTTTAAAATCTACATGTCAGGCCACTTTCACAACTTCTCTAGAAAGTTTCCCTCCTAACAAAACTACGCCCACTAAAAACCATCTTATGACTTCTTTGTCTCCTTCTCATCAAACCCAAATCAGACCGGCCTTCACCATGAAATCTCCTATCTTTTCCCAAAAATTTGTAGGAAGAATAAAGCTTGATCAAGTGCCTTCCAACATGAATCTATTGGCATGTGCCATTCCACAAGACTCAATAGTCGCTAATCTATCAGATGCTACAAAAATGTTTGCAAAACACCCGTACATGTGGACACTCACAATTGTTGTTTGTGTTAGAATATTACCATATTTATTAGAGAATATATACTTAATATTCTAGTATATATGGTAATATGACTTATTCTCTACCATATTTAGTTTATTGTTTAAATTAATTAGTATCAGCTAGTATAATTGACTTATTGTATTTCCATTTTTTCTCTATCCTCATTCCCCTATACATAGGAACATATGTTATGTACTTGAGAACAATTGAGAATAATAAAGATGTAGCCCTCAAAGTCTCTCTCCTCATTATCTCTTCTAAATCTCCATTTTCTATTTTATTCTACTTTCTACATAGTATCAGAGAATACTCGATACTGGTATTTCTCATATAATCGTTTGTGTTCGTACTCTATCTTTTTGTTAGCATGTGTGTTCCTTAACTTTGCTATTCCCATAGCACAGCACACCACACCACATCCACTTTAACAATCTTTTAACACTTGATATATATGATTCTTTAAATGCCAGTTACGTCTCTTTTTCAATTTGGTTTTTCTCATATCAAACCACCAATCTATTGTATTTGAAGGTTCATAAGGTCTGGTATGACTACTCTTGTCCCAGTAGTGGATCGTGAAGGTTCAGTATGACTACTATTGTCCTAATAGTGGATCGTGAAGCTTCATTGATGGATCAAGGTGAGGGAAGGGACGTGCTTCAAGCGGTGTCAATAGAGAACAGCAAAGAGCATCCCACCTCATAAGCATCTCTTGGTATGTCATATCAAGGGATGGTCCTCACCAGATTCAATGATGAGATTTCTCATAAGGAGGGGAGGATGTGAGGATCACGCCAGTAAAAGAGGGTAGATCACCTTTCGAGGACATAAGGAAGGCAAAGAAGAGAGTCTTTCCTTGGCAAGTGGAAGGCAAAGATCATGACCTACCTCATTTGTTTGGTAAAAAATGAGGATAATTGGTCTGCAGACTGCAGCTTGGGCAATAGAAGGGCAATTGGAAGCACATAGAAAGCTTGGCAAACACATCGTAGCATAGGGTCTAACAAAAGACTTTTCATCCTGTATCAGGCGAGCAAACACGAAGGTGAGAAAGGTTAGTGTGAAATGAGAGAAAGGCTGGTACGGAAGAGGCTGTTGCAGAGGGCGAGCTATGAGCCTAAGACGAGCAACCATAGGACAAGACCCATATAGATGTACGAGCTTTTCGAGATAACACGAAAACACGCAGAGGATGACATTTCCATACGTAGAAACCCACATTCCATCTAAAAGGTTACATTTGGAATGGGTCTGCAAGGAAAGGCTATGAATATACAGGTCAGATCTTCTAAACCTAAAGGTATAGTCTAGTTCCGCGTGGAATGCTCGTAGTTGGAAAAGGACTACACATTGGATGCAAGGCAAGCCACAAAAATGTGTATGCCTTGTCTCGTCAGTCTGTCTCTAACATCCTGTAGAAGGATAGCCAAGGCTAAAGGGCACTTATTCAGGCACATTAGAAGTTGATATAGCTTCATATGATATGGCTTTCTATGATATGGCTTTATATGTACTATGTCCCTATTTCAAAACATGAGAATTTCCCTTTTGAACTATTGAATTGTGGCATATAAATGCCCCTTGCTTCTCATGATGGTTCAAAGTATTTATAAACCATAGTGTATGGGTTTACATACTGTACATGGGTCTATCACATGAGTCACAAACCACAATTCATTCCTTATTATCGCCTTTCATTAAATTCATTGACACTCAATTCTCTTCCAAGATTCATATTGTTCGTAGTGACAACGGCATGGAATTTGATATGTAATCTTTCTTTGCTATTAATGGTATCATTCACCAACGTAGCTGCATCACTACACCACAACAAAATGGTGTAGTCAAACGCAAGCATCAAGATCTCCTAAACGTTACTCGTGCCCTTCGGTTCCAATCTCATTTACCCCTACAATTATGGGTGATTGTATCCTCACAACAACTTACCTTATCAATTAGTTCTCATACCTCTACTTTCTCGTCATTCACCCTACAAGGTTCTTTTTAACTCCATGCCAAGCTACTCCAATCTTCGAGTCTTCAATTGCCTCTGCTATGCCTCTACCATTGCTCATAATAGGTCAAAGTTTGACCCACGTACCCAAGCTTGTGTCTTTCTTGGATATCCATTTGTTACCAACGGCTACAAGCTTTTTGATTTACAAGCTAGATGCACATTTTGTATCAAGGCATGTCTTTTTTCATGAAAGTATTTTTCCGTTTGTAGCTTCTACTCCAAGTCCTCCAGAGCATGAGACTCCACCTGTCTTGCCAAGTCCGATTGTTTCCATTGATATGCCTACACCTCAGCCTTCTCTGTCTGTCTCCTTTGCAGTAGCACGTCCACCTCACATCGTTCCACCTGTGCTTGTCATCCACCGGGGTATCTTCAAGACTACCATTGTCAATTGGCCATGCTGTCACACCCAACCAACTCCTCTAGCCAGCATAGTTTCACAAAGTCAAGTACACCTTATTATCTTTCTTCCTTCATATCATATTATCACTCATCTCCTGCTTACTGTAAGTTTTCCAATGCACTCTCCTATCACACTGAACAAAAGACTTTATGTGAGGCTGTGAAACACCAACACTGGCAAGATTCCATGGTTGCAAAGATTAAGGCATTGGAAGACAATCACATATTGACTCTCACTCCTTTACCACTTCACTAACAGAACATGGCTGCAAGCGGGGTGTATGATCTAGTGGCAAAACCAAAAAATTCTACCTTTTTTTGGGGAAGGGGGGGGCATATTGATCTATGCAATGACGACGAAAATACATACATGCCTATGTGTATATATGTATATATTATACACTTTGTTGTTTATAATTATAAGAAACTACATTATAGACGTATTCCTTCAATTTATAAGAAATATTTTTTGGATTGTATATTTTTTAACTCATATTTTAGAGTTTTTAAATTTGTAGTGGTATATTTTGGTTTTTTTTTATGTATGTATACTCATGTTTTATATTTTGGATGAAAAAATTATGAACTTTAAGAAAATTAGAAACAGTTGTTTTCATACTTTTAACAAGACTCAAGAATTTTAGATGAGATTTGAAGAAAACTCTCGTATTTTTAAAATATTTTAAGAGTTTTAATATTTTTTTTAGGTCAATATTATTTTTGTCAAATTTTATTTAAATTTAAATAATAATGATTATTATTATTATTATTATTATTATTGTTGTTGTTGTTGTTGTTGTTGTTTTGAGGCTAGGAGGCTCATGGCCCCCTCTAGCCTCAACGTGGTTCCCCCAATGGTATGATAAAATAGATTTTTAGACAATAGTTCTCCAAGTTCTCATCTACATTATTTTATTGTTGTTTCACTCATTCCAAATCAGATTACACTATTCTAGCTCAGCACCATGGTTCTTTTTTTATAGCTCTACTCATCTATGTTAATGACATAATCATGGCAAGTAACAATCTCCTAGCTATTGATGAGCTAACAAATCATCTCAACACCAATTTCAAACTCAAAGACCTTGGCAATTTTAAGTACTTTCTTGGTCTTGAGGTTGCATGATAAAAACAAGGTGTCTCTCTATGTCATCATAAATATGCATTGAAAATCTTTTAAGATACTGGTTTTCTTTGTTCTTGTCATTTTCCTTTCTAATGGAGCAAAATTTGAAACTAACAACCCATATGGACCACTCTTAACTCTCCTCTTACTTATCGTCAACTCGTTGGACGACTTGTCTATCTCACCATTCCACGCGCAGCACCCAGACCTCACATACTCTATTCAAATAATGAGCCAATACATGTCTTATCCTCGGAAACCACACTTGAATGTAGCCCATCGTTTGCTTCGTTGCATCAAAGATTCAAAAGCTCACCTAGCCAAGGAATTTTCTTCCCATCTCATAACTTCATCTACTCAAGGGCTTACTGTGTTTATGATTGGGCTAGTTGCATGGACAGTAGACGTTTCGTTACAAGTTATTGTATTTTCCTTGGTAATCCTCCCATCTCCTAGAAATCAAAGAAACAAAACACAATTCTTGCTCATTTACCGAAGTTGAATACAGAGCAATAGTAATAACAGATTGTGAGATCACTTGGCTTCTTTCCCTCTTGAATGACTTAACTACTTTGCATCCCCAACCAGCTCTACTGCATTGTGACAACAAGATACCATTGCACATTGCCGCAAATCCAGTCTTCAACGAATGCACAAAGCATATAGACATCGATTGTCATGAGGTTCGCGAGAAGCTCCAAATTTTTTTGATATCCACATCTCATATCTTTTCTTCACAAAAAATGGTGATCTTTTCACGAAATCTCTTGAAGCTGCTCATTTATTTGGGTTGCTTTTCAAGTTGGGCACTTCAAACATTCACCACCCAACTTTTTTTTTTTTTTTTGATGAAAATAGATTTCATTTCATTAATGATTCCCAAAGTTACAAATGTGACTTATCAATACAGGAAAAAAACTCAGACTACAAATCAACCTACGCATCTGCTCTGAAGCACCCCATGCATAAATTTCTTTATGACGGACTTTGTCTTAACTTCTATAAACTCTCTCTGAACAAACTAGGTTTGTCTGAGAGAATCGCACTCTGTAAAAACAGAGCCTAAACGACTTCTCTCCAAAAGAAAAGAAGTGTTATCGCCTTCCGTCCTCCCTATGATGAGAGTCAAAACACACCGTCTCCTCCCAAAGGAAGAATGGGACTCAACTGCTATGGACACCAAAAGGGTCCAATAGCCTATTTCTATTATTAATGCTGAAAACAAATAAAGACAGAAAAGCAAATAAACCAACCCAACAAAACAACACTGCTACAACCACTAAACAAAGCTCAGTAGTGGCACTTGAAACAAAAACAACCACCAAACAAAAACAAACACTAAACAAAACAGAACCAATAATCAAACAGAACCAAACAGGATCGATGGTGGCGCGTAGGGGTCACGCGCCACACTGGGGAGAAGCCAAACGGCCGGTCGAGACAGTGCCAGTATACTGGGCCCTGAGCTGCTGCACATAGCTCCGACGCGGTGTGATACGCGGTGGCTCATGTATGTCACACGTTCTCTGTAATCCGCGCGTGGGGGCGACGCGCAGCTCCAAATGGCACCCAAAGCGGGAGGCTGCAAGATCGGCAGACGAGGGATCTCCCAGTGGTACGCGTGAAGGAGAAATTCCACGGAAAGAGCTCGGATCGACTACCTCCCCATTATTCGGCCAAACCCTGAAAAACAACAAAAACACCAAAAGAAATCGTCAGAGACAACGGTAGAAAGGGAGGAGAGGGGGGGGGGATGAGGAAGCCGAAGCTTCCCCTCCCCCTGCTATGAACGGCGGCTAGGGTTTTTTTTTTAGAGACGGGTTTCGTGTGAGAGAGAGAGGGTGCTTAAGGCCCCGCATGCATCCTAAAGATGGTTTTTGAGGCTGTCGAACTTTTTTCTCACCTCTGCTCTACTCACCACCCTACTTGAGGGGGAGTATCAGGGTCATTGTGCCACATTTCTCGAAGCGGAGCTTAGACTAAGGATAAAATAGATATAACAATTAGTTATGACAAGATAAACAAATTCTTTTGTATTCTCATTTATGCCTTATCATGTATATTCATAATCTAGCCTTATCGAGTGAATAAAAATATATTTTCAAAAGTTTCAATATTTGTCCTAAACAAACTTTTGGACCGGTACAAATATTTTTCAAAGAATGATACTTCATACGGTCATGCTGTGTGCAAAACGCCGTATAATTTTTTTTTTAAAAGTAGAGTTTACTATTAAAAAATTAATTTTTTATCATATAAATATCGTATTTATTCATTCTTTTTTAAAAAAATTTATACAACTTTTACACATTTCACAATGACAAACATCTCTCGTACAAAATTCCCCGTGTCACGAAATCGTGGATGTCAACAAAATACAAATACAGAAGGGATAAGCTCAAAAAAGTTTCCTTCAATAAATCTACACGTTTTAAATGGAAAGTATGTGGTCACTCGCCCCCCACACACACTGGCAAATTAATATAAGAGAGAACTGTTCAATGCTCTGCTCAGACCATGCAATGGCCATCACAGGTTCCGAGACTCACTCCACCACCGCCAAAGTCCCTCCTGTAATGGACGTCTTGTCCGTAAAATGTGACTCGTGTGGGTTCACAGAAGAGTGCACCCCTGCATACATTCTTCGTGTCCGGGAAAGGTACCAAGGCCGGTGGATATGCGGGCTGTGTGTCGAGGCTGTGAAAGACGAGGTTCTAAGATCGGACATGCTCATCTCCACCGAAGAAGCACTCGACCGACACATCACTTTCTGCATGCAATTTAGATCCTCGTGCTCTCTGAAACAAACAGAGCACCCTATCTCCGCCATGGGCAGGCTTCTCAGGCGAAGCTTGGACTCCCCGAGACTGCTTCGATTCAGTTCAACTGCAGATTTGCATGCGGCCGATGGGGTTCGGACTTCGGGTCTGTTCCGGTCCGAAAGTTGTGTCTCTTCTCTGTACCGTTAATGGGTTATTGAAAGAGGTTAAATAGAGAACTCTGTTTCTCTCTCTGTCCAAAGGATTTAGGAATAGTGATAAGATATTTATCATGTCGAAGTGAATAACATGTCGAAGATATTTATCATGTCGAAATGAATAAGATATTTAGGAATAGTAGAATATTAATAGCCATGAGTAGTGATGATATTTAGGAGATGGGTGCTGATTTCTCTCAATATTTCTTAGTTTGCTGGACCCATCATTTTGTACATAATATATATCTCAGAGCAATTTTAAATTTCCATTTTTACTGTCTTTTTACTCTTCTTTTTTATTTTTCTCTCGTAATATGTTGTAGAGAAGAGGGATCTTAAGGCCTAACGATAAATGCTCTTTATCATTCTTACACTATACATCTATTAATTATATAAAAACCAAGTTTCAAATGCTGAATTGGCATCCATTCCGCAAAATCCCAAATTCAATGGAGGGGCGCACCTGACTTGGCATCAAGCGTTGGTTTCAAATGATGGGAAGTAGTCGATTATTTGCAGTTAATAGAACCAAGCGGTGGAGTCTTTTTTACTTTGATAATAACCAAGCGGTGGTGTTGACAATATTAAAAATCTATTTAATATTATTTTACATATTATTCCTCTCTTAACGTCAACGGATGAAGAATAACTTAAATTCTCAGACATGCAATGTTGTGGACAATATTAAAAATGCCAATATTATTTTACATGTTTTTTGTATCTTAATTTATCATCAAGCAGTGCATCCTATTAACCGAATGGCAAGCACAACTGCCAGCTCAAAAGAACCCGAATAAAACTCTTCACAATTAAAACAGTTTCCAAAAAGCATTAAGGAAGTTTTCGGCATTGAAGAACAAACCAGAGAAAACTCTTCACAATTAAAAGCAGTTTGTTGTACTGATTGCTCACCAACAAAGAAAAGTTCTTTCTTTCAATTTATTATTCGCTTGTCTGTATCTCAAATAAAGTGAGGCCATGCCACTGTTGTTTCTGCTTTCCACTGTTCTCACGATTGTGGATGTGCTGAAGTTCAAAGCAAAATTAACAGGGTAGTCCAACTGCCATTGTGTGTTCATGATATATATTGTATCTAGCATTTCACATGTTTGTTCATAGTGAAATGAACAAACACAAACATAAGTAGAACACTAGCAATATATAGACAAGATCCAGATCCAATCAAACCCAGATCCACAAGATACATGTTCACGAATATATAGACATACTTTATAGCAGTGTGTTATTGTTTTAGATGGGTTAATTTCTTCTTCTTTAGATAACATAGGCAGTATATATTCACATTACCTGAGGGAAGAAAGTTATTCGTCGCAAAATCCAATATTCTATCTAGCATTACACATGTTTGTTCATAGTACTAAGAAATGAATTCAAAAATGTGTGTCGGTGTGTAAACACAGTCTGTGAAGGTCTCTAGCATCTATCAAAACCCAAATCCCAAAAATAGATTCAAATATGAATTTAAGAATAGCCCAATGATCACGATCCAAACCCAGATCCAATCAAATCTAGATCCACAAAATACATGTTCACGAATATATAGACATACTTTATAGCAGTGTGTGTGTGATTGCTTTAGATGGCTTAATTTATTCTTCTTTAAATAACATAGGCAGTATATATTCACATTACCTGAGGGAAGAAAGTTATTCTTCACAAAATCCAATAATGGTTTTACCCAACCTAGCCCAAATGCATGAGATGCCTCATAATCAACAAAACATATAATATGTCAAGTAATAACTCCAAATCAGATTTATTAACACACAATAAACACAATAAAACACAATCAGATTTTTCTCACACTCCAAAATTATAAAATATAAACCATAAATCAGATATCCAAATCTGTAAAGAACCCTAAATCCTAAATCCAATTTATTAAAACACAATAAAATTATAAACACTAAAACAAAATTATTAAAACCCAATAAATCCATAATCAGATTTATTAAATACTCCAAAATAAAACAAAGGTTACAACAAGAGTTATCAATAAAGAAAAAACAAGGAAAAAGGTCACAACCCGAAGTGGAGAGGAAATTACACAGCATCTTTAGAAGGTGCAATATATTTTTCTGACCACAGAGGATGCAGAGGAGATTTATGAATTTGAGTCTTGAAATTTTTGAGTCTTGGCGAGTGTATCTCTCATATAATATGAGATCCTAGCTAAGTATTCTATGATTGCCCCAGTTTTATATCAAAACATAATACAATTAACCTTCTCTGTTTTATATCAAAACTTACCTTCAAAAATCATATAAATAATTATCAAGGTTATCCCAAGATTTGGCAGGTGTATCTTTCATATAATATGAGCTCCTAGCTAAGTATTCTATGATTTCCCCAATTTTATATCAAAACATAATACAATTAACTTTCTCTGTTTTATATCAAAACTTACCTCCAAAAATCATATAAATAATTACCAGGGTTATCCCAAGATAGATTATTAAATGATGAACTCTATTCATCATATACAAACAAGCTTACCACATGTCTCTATTCATTATATATTCCAAAAGGCTTAAGCAATAATATAAGAAAACAACACCATCCAATTACTAAATTCTAAAACAGAAAAAAATAAAGCATAAATAGCAGGCATAAAGCAATGAATCCACCTCTGTGCGCAAAATATGTTAAAATCAATACTATCAACACTACCATGGTGTAGAACATTACTTAAGACTCGCTTACACCCAAAATAAGAACTGGAGCTTTCTTAGTATTTTCTTTTCATTAAGCAAAACTTACACCCAAAATCATAAGGAAACCAGATCTTTACAGGTACCATTACCTGGTACGTATAGAGTTTCACATATAATTAACAATAAAAAAACCCCAAACCAACATTTGGAGATTTAAGGGTTGTATGATGTCCAGACTCAAATTAATTTTTATTCTTTAGCTTCATTTCTTCTTCCTTTAGATTGGTTTCCCACATCAGTTTCAAAAAATCTCAACCAAAAAATTCCTCACTAATAGTGAATGCAATTCACATCAGTTCCAAAAAATCTCAACCCAAATCTCTATAGGAATGAAGACATAAAATGTGTTAGTTCTGGAATGCATACTACCATGCATTATGAAGAAAAAAAAAATCTCAAGCATAAAATTCCTCACTAATGGTGAATGCAATTCACATCAGTTTCAAAAATTCTCAACCAAAAAATTCCTCACTAACAGGGGATTCCAATAAATAGTTATAACATAAGTCACTCAATGAACTTAAATATAAAAGACAAAGTTTATGAAATCTGAACTAAATCCAGCAATAAGCATATGAAATTATGAATCCCATCGCCAAAGTTTGAACATCTCTTTAATGTTAATAATTTTGGGAATTTGAGGCTAATAGAAAATGCTTTGCAGTTTTAAGAAAACCCAAAACATTCAAGCAGCTAGATCACCAACAGAGTCAAGAAAACCCAAAAACCCACAAAGAAAAACCCAAACAGAGTGATGAAAACCCAAAAACCCAAAGAAAACCCAAAACCCTACGCAGATACAAAGAAAAACCCTTAACCATCACACCAATTTTCAACCTTAACACAAAGGACAAAAAAATTTCAGAACCGTGTCCCTAGAACCTTTGCAAAAAATATAATATATACCTTCTACATCCAAACTCAAGTTATACAAACTCAAGTTATAGTACTTATCTAATGTGACAATCAATCGGAGATTTCCTCACAGTTATTTGATATGGAAAAACTGAACGTAAAACAATGCTACCTTTTGATGCTGAAAGAACGTAAAAAACTAGTGAAATACGAAAAAAGAACGACGTATTTTGATGGCTTTACAAGCTCTGCCCATTTGAAGTTCAAACTCAAGACACCATTTCAAAAATGAATACCACTTTAGAATGAGATGCCATCTAACAGTATTATTTCAAATTCATGCGGCAAACGGGAATCTTTATTAGACATGGTGGCCAATTCGTGAAGAAAGAAAATATTGGAACAACCTTAGGAAATGGCCTCACACCGTCAAATCACCTATCATCCAAACTATTTACCTAATAAAAATAAAATAAATTCAAGTACAACAAAACTATGGAAAATTTATCATAGGTTATTCGTGATGGAACTCAGCCTTTTTCTTTAGCAAGTAGCACCCTCGGTCCTACATCTTTGGCCACTTAAATTTAGTTGATCTTTTCTTATGGTTTTAAAAGAAGAAACATACGAAGCAAAAGTAAACATTGAAATGGAAAAGTACATACTTTCTCGGCTAAAAGAGTTATAAACCCTTTCGTTTTCTCTAAACTCTTTGTGTCTCAAACCGACCCCCAAAACCAAGACCCAGTTAAGAGCAAGAAAAAGTACAAAGACCAGAGTTATAGAAATGGGACACCAGACACATACCAAACATTCAAGCAGCTAGATCACCAACAGAGTCAAGAAAACCCAAAAACCCACAAAGAAAAACCTAGAAAAACCCAAACAGAGTCATGAAAACCCAAAAACCCAAAGAAAACCCAAAAACCTATGCAGATACAAAGAAAAACCTTAACCATCACACCAATTTTCAACCTTAACACAAAGGACAAAAAAATTTCAGAACCGTGTCCCTAGAACCTTTGCGAAAAATATAAAATATACCTTCTGCATCCAAATCTATAGATCTCTACGAGTCCTATACCAGATCTCCACGAATCAAAAGCAGAACCCCAAAAAAAAACACCCATATTCTAAAAAAAGAGAAGATTGAGCTATGTTACCGAAAGTTCACCAGTGAGATAGACACGGCAACAAGAGAAACGGCGGCCGAAGCTTGAAATAGAGACATGGCGGCTAGGGTTAACGTTTTCCCATGAGAGAGAGAGAGAGAGAGAGGTCTAAGCAGATTGAGAGAGAGTCAGAAATATTTCAGACTCTTAAGTCGAGGCGGCTGGAAACGTTGAGAGAGAGTGTTTGGAGAAAGAGTCTGAAATATGAGTGGGTTACGATTTACTGCTATGAAATAATCTTTGTGATTTGATTAATTTGCTTATTTAAATTAAACTAATAATCTTTTCTAATGTATTTATGTTCACTTATGATCTCTAGTTACTTTATTCTTTTATCTGAGATAATTTGTTTCATGGTAACTATTGTCATGCATATATTAGTGATTTAATTAATTTGCTGAAGTTAAGTTAAACTATTGATCTTTATCTGATGTATTTATATTCATTTTTTTTTCCTTTGTGACCATTTCCATTCTTTAGAAAAATTTAAAATGAAAAATACTAGAGTAGCACGTAGTAGAAGACGAACAATTATTAATGATAAAAAGAGTAGAGCAAGAATGCATTGTGATGATGAACAAAGTAGTGACGGTATAAATGATGGCATAATTGTGCGACGTCGAAGACGAATGATAATGGATGATGTAGGAAGTGGAGCAATTATGTGTGTTGATGGTGAACGAAGTGAAGATAGTAGGACTGTCAAACCACCAAGTAAATGACTCAATTACATAATTGATGTATAATAACACAATTTTTTATAATAGATTTAATAGTAATGATGCTTTTTTATTTTCTTTTCTACGTTCTAGGAAAATACACTGAGCCTTGGAATTTTGGTCCTCCATCTTATGAATGTGATTATTGTGGAGCAATATTATGGTATGAAGAGAGAACTCAGAAATCAAGGATGCCCACTCAACCGAGATTTTCTCTTTGTTGTATAGAGGGTCAAGTTGTGCTACCTTTACTTCAAAAGCCACCTTCTCTCTTAGAGGAACTATTAAGTCCTACGGGTGGTCAACATTGTAAAAGATTTAAGACACAAATACGAAGTTATAATTCCGTTCTTGCTATGACTTCAATGGGTGGAAATGTAGACAAGAATATCAATGACGGAGGCGATCCTTACATCTTTCAAATTAATGGTCAAAATCATCATAAAATTGGAACCCTACATCCAATAGATGGTTCTAATCCTCGATTTGCACAGTTATACTTCTATGACATTGAGAATGAGGTACAAAATCGAATGAGTGTACTGAATCAGGACAGCTCCAATAAAAATATTGAGTCATCAATTCTTACTACATTAGTCCAGATGCTTAATGAAACGAATGAATTAGTGAAAGTGTTTCGTATGGTAAGGGACCGTTTCTCAGAGGATGATATTCATCAAATGAGACTACGTCTTATTAGTTCAAGAACAACAGATGGAAGAGAACATGATTTGCCTAACTGTTCTGAGATTGCTGCAATTATTATTGGTGATATTGGTATTGAGGATGCTCATCGAGATATTGTTGTCGAATATAAAGAAGGTGGATTGAAAAGGATTAATGAATTGCATCCATCATATATGGCACTACAGTATCCTCTTCTTTTTCCATACGGGGAAGATGGATTTAGGCTTGGTATTTTATGTAGGACTGATCATAGAAGTACATCAAGAAAGAAAGAATTCATCACTATGAGGGAATATTATGCATACAGATTGCAAGAACGTGAACGAGAAGAACATACATTAATATATGGCAATTGTTTATTCCAACAATTTGTTGTTGATGCATACACATGTATTGAAAAGACTCGACTAATGTGGATGAGAAGAAACTAACGTAAATTAAGGGTTAAGTTATATAATGGATTGAAAGATGCAGTTTTGAATGGAGATACAACCCCTGCATCTACAGGAAAGAGAATTGTATTACCTTCAAGTTTCACAGGAAGCCCAAGATATATGGTTGAGAATTATCAAGATGCAATGGCCATTTGCAGGTGGGTAGGTTATCCTGATTTATTTATAACATTCACATGCAATGCAAAATGGACAGAAATTGAAAATTTTTTATCTAAGAACTCGGACAAAAAGCAGAGGATCGGCCAGATATAGTCACAAGGGTTTTTAAAATTAAACTCGATCAACTTCTTCATGACTTAAAACATGGCCAACACTTCAGAAGGGTGCTTGCTGGTAATATTTCCTTTATCATCTGTTATATTCATCAGTATCCTAAACTATAGAAATATGTATTTATCTAATTAAATTTATATTGTGACTTTTCAGTTATCTACACTATTGAGTACCAAAAGAGAGGACTACCTCATGCACATATACTACACTTTTTACATTATGATGACAAACATCCAACTCCGAGAGAAATAGATAGAATAATATCTGCAGAGATCCCAGATGTTAACAGAGATAAAATTGCTTATGATGCGGTGAAGCAGTATATGGTTCATGATCCATGTGGATTTATAAATCCAAAAGCAAGTTGTATAATTAATAACAAGTTTAGTAAAAGTTTTCCGAAGAGATTTTGTAGAGAGACATCAATTGGTGAAGATGGATTTGCAGTATATAAGAGAAGAGATGATCCTGATATGTATATTGAAAAGAATGGTCTTAAGTTGGACAATAGATTTATTGTTCCTTACAATGTGGAGCTGTTGGTGAAATATCAAGCACATATAAATGTTGAATGGTGCAATCGTTCAAGATCTATAAAGTATTTGTTCAAGTATATCAATAAAGGACCAGATCGTGCGACTTTAATTCTGGAAGAAAATCTTCATATAGATGGTTCTACAGGGTCACAACACGTTACTAATATTAATGAGATTAAATCGTATTTAGATTGCAGATATCTATCTGCAACGGAAGCATGTTGGAGAATATTTCGGTTTGACATTCATTATCGTGAACCAGTAGTGGAGAGGCTAACTTTCCATCTTGAAAATGAGCAGTCAATCATATTTGAAGATTCAGATGACTTAGAAAATGTACTCAATCGACCAAATATTTTACAAACAAAGTTTACTGAATGGATGAAGGCAAATGCTATGAATGAGGAAGTAAGAAATTTAACATATTCAGATTTTTCATCTAAATGGGTTTGGAATAATAGAGATAAGGAATGGAATTTCATAAAGCAAGGACGATGTGTAGGTAGAATATATTACTCACATCCTGGGAGTGGTGAACGATTTTATTTACGCATGCTTCTTAATATAGTCAAAGGACCTCAAAATTTTGAAGAAATAAGAACAGTAAATAATGTATTGTACCCATCTTACAAATCGGCATGTTATGCCCTTGGTTTACTTGATGATGATAAGGAGTGGCATGAAGCTCTAAATCATGCTTCACAATGGGCATCTGGGATGCAACTACGTGAATTGTTTGTCACATTATTAATTTTTTGTGAGGTTGCAGATCCTTATAAATTATGGATTGCTAATTGGGAGTTGTTATCTAAAGACATTCTTCACCACCAAAGAAGAGTCTGTAATTGTGAAAACTTGCATCTTACCAAGATACAGATAAAAAATTATGCACTTTGTGAAATTGAGCAGTTGTTGATAAGAAGTGGAAGATCGTTAAGAGAGTTTGAAAATATGCCGTATCCAGATGTATTAGTACTTGGGCAAAGCAATAACAGATTACTACAGGACGAGTTAGACTATAATAGGGTTGGGTTAAAGGAGGAACATAACAAGTTATTTGTTAATCTTAATATTGAACAGAGAAGAATATATGACTCTGTCATTGAATCTGTGAATGGTGGAAATGGTGGTTTCTTTTTTGTATATGGACATGGTGGTACAGGAAAAACTTATTTTTGGAAAACATTGATATTTCGATTACGAACAGAAGGAAAAATAGTACTTGCAGTTGCTTCATCTGGAATTGCGGCTTTATTATTGCCTGGTGGTCGAACTGCTCATTCAAGATTTCAAATACCAATTAATGTGTCAAATAATTCAACTTGCTCATTTAAACAGGGTTCTCAATTTGGAGAATTAATGGAAAGAACCAGTCTCATAATTTGGGATGAGGCTCCTATGGCTCACCGGAATTGTTTTGAAGCTGTGGATCGTTCGTTGAGAGATATTTTACGATTTACTGATGTAAATAGTGTAGAAAAACCATTTAGAGGGAAGACAATGGTTCTCGGCGGTGATTTCTGTCAAATATTGCCAATTGTATCCAATGGTCAAAGAGAGCAAATAGTTGAGGCAACTATTAATAGATATTTATTGTGGAGGAATTGTGTAGTTTTTACAATGCTTCAAAATATGAGACTTGATAAAAATATGGGAGATATTGCTACAAGAGATTTTGCAAATTGGATCTTAAGAATGGGTGACGGTAACTTGAGTTGTGTTGAAAGTGAAGGAATGATTGAGATACCACCTGATTTAATTATTCAGCCTAATAATCATCCTATTGCCGATATCGTAAATGCTACATATCCAGATTTGAGAGATAAATGTAATAATTCAACATACTTTAGAGAAAGAGCAATTCTAGCACCTACAAATGATGTTGTGCAGGATATCAATGACTACATGATGGATCAGCTCATCGATTTGGATGAGCAAGTATTTTACAGTGTCGATTCGATATGTAAAGCCGGGGACAATATTACAGAACAACAAATGATGTTTCCAGTAGAATTTTTAAATTCTTTGAAATTTTCCGGTATTCCAAATCATAAATTGAGATTGAAAGTAGGGGTACCAATAATGCTACTTCAGAATTTAAATCAGAGTAATGGTCTTTGCAATGGCACTCGACTTATAGTTACCCAGTTATCAAAATGGTTGTTGAGGCACAAATCATGACTGGAACGCATGTTGGGGAAAAAGTATTCATTCCCCGCATCATTTTGTCCCCTTCTGATTCTAAATTGCCTTTTATATTGAAGAGAAGACAATTTCCAATCTCTGTATGCTTTGCAATGACAATCAACAAAAGTCAAGGTCAAACATTTGTCGACCTTTTTCTTGAAAAACCAGTTTTCAGTCATGGTCAACTATACGTTGCAATATCTAGAGTAAAGAAACGAGAAGGATTAAAAGTTCTTATCACAAAGAAAGCCTACAATGGTCGTTTCTGTACAAAAAATATTGTATATAATGAAATCTTCAACAATCTGCTGAAAGGTATTTAATTATCATCTATTTCTCAGTTCTTTTTGTTTCTTATGTTGCCTTTATATATTTTATACTTGCAATATATGAAAATTTGCACTCTTCTAACATGTTCTAATTTATAATTTATGTAGGTACGAATGACTGAGGTGAATATGGATTGCACACCTTTGAATAAATTATCAACTGAAAAGGAATCATGGAATATTGAAGTTAGAATATTACGTATGTGGGATGTAACAAATATAGCAAATCAACATGAGCTTTTTAGCCTTGACTTGATACTAACAGATATCAATGTAAGTTATTTTTAAATATTTTGTCGTACTTCAATTTTACATTTATTTAGACCCTACTGAATTTTAGCCAATATATCTTCTCATTTTATTTTAAAGGAGACTCTAATTCATGCAAGTATAAGGAAAACTTTGGTTCAGCGATTTCGACCATTGTTGAATGAAGGGTTTACATATGCGATAAAGAATTTTGTTGTTGAAGAATATAAAGGGAAGTATCGTCCGGTGGCTACAAACTATTAGATTCTCTCACATCGACGACTTCAGTTGCTGAGCTTAATCAGATAAGTCAATCAGTACCTAAGTTCCTGTTTGATTTTGCAAATTATGAAACTATAGCAAAACGTTGTCATGACCCAACATACTTGACTAGTAAGTATTCTATTTTCTACATTATAAGTTCTTATCATTGCAAATTATGAAACTATAGCGAAACGTTGTCATGACCCAACATACTTGACTGGCAAGTATTATATTTTCTATGTATTAAATTCTTATCATCTCATATATTAAATTTAAGTTTAAATAATATTTTCGACATTACAAAATATTATCATCTCATTTGCAGATGTAATTGGAAGGTTAGAATCTGTTGGAGCCATAGAGGAGAGAAATGCAAAGGGTCATCCTGTCATGCTACGGACAATCCAGTTACTATTGGAAGAGTAAGTACAATCTATTTAATGTTAAGTCATAGATAAATTCATTACTGTTTAATAGTATTACTTATAAAAATGACTAATTCACGCATATTAAATTTTAGGAATAAATATATACAGACAACTTTATGGGGGTCTGCTGCCATGCAAATCAATGATGGTTTTTATAAGGATAATCCAGGACCATCTGTGGTGGTAGTTACGTCGACATTAGTCAAGTCATTTAGAGGTAACATTTACATTATTGGAATGGAAACTCTTCATAAGAAATTAATATTATTGTGGAATCTGTATTTGAAATAATGTTTTATTTCCCAGGCGAGTTTAATCTATCATCAACAAATGCGACAAAGTTGTACATAAACCTTGAGATTCCTGACGTATCAAGAATTCGGGAAAAGTAATAATAACATTTATTACTTTCTATTCTCTAAATATTTAACCATCATATTATATATATCTATTAACTTATTTCGATTGAATTAGGTTGCAGGAAGTCATCCAAAGGGAAGTCATAACCATGAAACCAGAGCAAGCAGGGATATCTAATACAGAACTTCCATTCTACAATAGGAAAACAATTGCTGAAATTAAAGAACTCAAATGGACTGCAGAGACAAAGGTATTGATTTTGTATTTTGATTTTAATATAATATACCATTCTTTAAGATTATAGACTTCCTACAATAACTAATAACAATTTAATATTGTAGAAAATATTAGTAACGTGCTTATGCAAAATTGTCAAGATAGACAACAAATTTGGATGGTATTATAGTTCATGCCTTATATGCAAAACAAAAGTTAAATTCATTGATGGAACTTCTTGGTGTGAATGATGTAAGAACCCAAACTTATTGTACCAAGGTAAGTTTACAAAACAAATTCCATGTATATTTTCATTTGCACAGACACACACGTGAACATCTATATTTTAATTAAATGTGCAGTTTATTTAAAGAGTGTTTCGGTATTTAGGTATTGGATAAATATGGAGCTGGTTGATGATTCAGGGTCAACGTCGTCGGTGCTATTTGACAAGGAGGCTGAGAAAATCTTGCATAAAACTGCAAGAGAACTTACAGAAAAACAAGACCAGGTAACAAAATAGTAAATATAACATTTTTAAACTGAATATTGGTATAGAAAGTATAATAAGTACATTAAATATTAGATATACCCTTATTATAACATATATATTTGTATTTGTGTAGGACCAATATGATGATGGTTTCCCAAATGATTTACAACAAATTGTTGGCAAAGAATACATCTTTCTACTACGATTTGATGAGTACAACTTAAAATATGGTCGGGAAAACTACACGATTCAGCGAATATTTGATCCCGCATTTATAGAATCCAAGTCAATTAAAAAGGTAACAATAAATTACACGATATGGTATTGAATCATACTTTCTATCAGATTTTATATTTATAATGATTTCAGTTCTCATTGTTCAATTAATTTGTTGGGATGTAGATCAGTACACAGGTATAATATACTAGAAATATAATGTTTTAAATGTTTTATATTCAGGAAATTGTTGTAGACATCGATCTCGACATCAACTCAAAAATGAAGGAAGAGCATCATAAATCTCAGGCATCATCATCCAAGAGGAGAAAGATCCAGAAAAAGTATTAATTGAACAATCGTGTCTCATATTAATTGTATCTATTTTACATTGTTTTAAATTGAACAACCATATATCTATTGGTAAAGTGAACTCTTTTATTATAGTGGTACTAATTATGTATCAAATTCAACATAAATAATGGTTCGCGCATTGCGCGGGTTATATGCTCATTAATATATAATTTATCATTTTTATCTTTCTATTTAAAGACACATATTTACTCATTAACATGTGTGTATTTAAATAGAATAATAAATCAAACATTGGTGTGTGGTATAGGAGATCATAAGTAAATTCTTTCTTTGAGTATACATGGATTTCATTGGCATAACTGTTCTTTTAGCCTCTAAGAAAAAGGAGATGGCTCTAGTTTTTTGGGTGTCAAAATATCTAAGCCACAGAAAATTGTGGGGCTACTCAAAAGATGAATTTGAATTAGTTTTTCTTTGTCTTTGCTGTTTGAATGGAATGAAAGGAAGGAATAAATTGAGGAGTCTTTCAACAATCCATGTTTGGTGGTTTTGCTGTAATTGGATGGATCTTAGTCGAATTTCAGGCACCCATTTGTGTGCATTTGCCTTATTTGGCAGGCAGTCAAAGAATGAAGTGGTGCACAATAAGTTAAATGCCACCAAAATGATCATGCAAAATGAAATTGCTGAGAGAATTCCCAAAAATAGAGTGGCAGCTTTTAAGTAATAATACTGTATTATTAGTAATGTTGCAAACTAAGAGCCTTCTTATAATATAATTTTTTATATATTATGTTGTGGCGTCTCATTGCTCAATAAAGAGCCTTGTTAGAATCAGTGATGTTAGGCATGCTAGCCGGCCAGTAACATCCCGAAGTTTCTTTCTATTAGATCTAGCGTGTAATCATGGATCAAATACGCAGTAAGTGATTTAAGTCTCAGCGGAATAAGTAATGACTTAGTCAAAGACTACTACTAATTGTACAGGTCTAAACCGATAAAAAGTTCATTCATTAATTACAATAATAATATCCACAAGTCATAGCCACTTCCCAAGTAACATTATACAACACCAATTGTTCATCATCTTCTTCCAGGTACGACATACCGAATGCAATTTTTCACCTGACTAAATAGTATATTTTCACAAGTACAACAACTATTAGTGGAGACAGGCCTCCGTCTCCATCACTTAGGTAGGATCGGTCCTTCCTCCTTAGGAACCTCCTCTTAGACTACGTCTACATCGAGGCCTACGGTTCCTATAAACGAAACTATAGGTAGGTTAAACATTTCTCACAATACTACTAATAAGAGACAATGCAAGTGAAGATGCATGCACTATTTCATGTAAATGATTCGTGAACACATTTATTTATGCATGGTGAGAAATTACCCTCTAGGCAAAAATACATGTATTCATAGTTATCGTGAGAAACCACCCTTTGGGTAGAAACACATTTATTCATAGTTATCATGAGAAACCACCCTCTGAAGGAAAACACAAGTATATAAGCATGACGAGGAATCACCCTCTATGAAAATCATAAGTATACATAGTTATCACCGAGATAAGAAACAACTCTCTTATCAAAACATATAAATCATAACACATCGTATAAATTGCATGCAAGGAATCACTCCATCGTTTTACATGGGGAATCTCTCTACTTGGTCAATGTGCAAGCTAATTCACTAGTTTCAAACTATCTGACAT